>SJYV01045217.1:3563-17375 GCA_006410875.1 Neotragus pygmaeus
TTTATTTTAATTGGAGGCTAATTACTTTTCAATATTCTGGTGGTTTTTGCCACACGTTGACATGAATCCACCACAGGTGTACATGTGTCCCCCATCCTGACCTCCCCTCCCACCTCCCTCCCCATCCCGTCCTTCAGGGTTGTCCCTGAGCACCCTGTCTCATGCATTGAACCTGGACTGGCAATCCGTTTCACATATGATAATATACATGTTTCAATGCCGTTCTCCCAAATCATCCCACCCTCACCCTTTCCCATAGAGTTCAAAAGACTGTTCTATACATCTGTGTCTCTTTTGCTGTCTCTCGTATGGGGTTATCATTACCATCTATTTCTTTGCTGAAAGTTTCCTCTCACAGCGGGAGCTTGATTCTATTAGTAGCAGGTTTGATTTTCTGTTCACTTACATCCCTTTGAGTTTTACAGTTAACTTACGAGCTAGTAATCTTCATGAAAGTGTTAGTTGCTCAGTCTTTGAGATACCATGCACTATAGACTGCTAGGCTCCTCTGTCTATGGAGTTCTCCAAACAAGAAAACTGGAGTGCGTTACCATTGCCTACTCCAGGGCATCTTCCCTGACTCAAGGTTTGAACCTGGGTCTCCTGTATTGCAGGCAGATTCTTTACTATCTGAGCCACCAGGGAAGCCCAGTAATCTGCATGGTTGGGTGTTTGCCTCCAGTTGAGAGTTCAGTCATTCATTTGCAGGGGCAAGTATTGTCTGTTATCAGGGCTGGAGTTTTCCCCAGAGTAAACAGGATGAAGAAACAGTACACAGAATATGTAAAATGTTAATGAGAACACCTGAATATAAAATCTAAGTTGGAAGGAGGAAAAGAGGTGTACAGGTGTTAGGTTCAACAAAGGAAAATTCTGTTGATGCTGAGAAATTATTCAAATTTGAATTCCTTGCATGAAATTTTGAAAATTCTATTTTATAAGTGGTAAGTAAGGTCAACTAACACTTTTACTTTTCATGTAAGGTCTAGAATCTTGTTCATCAAAATGTTGCTGGGGGCCCAGCATCACCTAGGAGCTTTTTATAAAAGTAGAATCTCCAGATGAATCAGAATCTTTATTTTAGCAAGTTCTGCAGTTGACTCAAATACACATTAAGTCTGAGAAACACTGGTCTAGAATAGCGGTTCTCAACATTAAGTCTGAGAAACACTGGTCTAGAATAGCGGTTCTCAACTCTGGTTGCATAATAAAATCACTGGAGAAGTTTTAAAAGATCTCCAGATTACAAGTGAGAAAGTCTTGGGAGGCAGCTCTGACACTGATATTTTTTAAAACCAGAATTTGACCTTGACCATGGTTGGTAAGTAAGGAGTCATCAAAAGACAGAAAGCTTCAAAGTGTTGGATGACTCATCCACTCGGATTTTCAAGTTACCAAGTTACCAAGTTACCACATTCTAACCAACTCCAGCCAGTTGTGGCCATGTGGAGACTGTTGATCATGCTGTCGCTCTTGATTGCACTTGCTTGGTTGTGTCCAGCTCTTTTACGACCCCATGGACTGTAGCCCACCAGGCTCCTCTGTCCGTGGGATTTCTCAGGCAAGAATACTGGAGTGGGTTGCCACTTCCTTCTCCAAGGGATCTTTCTGACCCAGAGATCAAATCCAAGTCTCTTGCATTTGGCAGGTGGATTCTTTACCACTGAGCCACCAAAGGAAGAACAGCCATGTGGAGATACAGATTGTCCAGAGGCAAGAAATCTGCTTTTCATAAGAAATATATTTTTAAATTGTGGTTAAAATTTAAAAGAAAAAACGTAAGCTCACTAGGAACTTCACAGACAATGGGTTAGATATTGACATGGAAAGAATGGAAGTTTTGAGCCTTCTGAAGTGTCGGCACACCACAGCTGTCTCTCTTTTCCAACTTCTGAGTCACATTAAGTTTATAGTTACATAGAGTAGCAGTGAATAAAATAGCTGAAGATTTTATAGGGGTCAGGATAGTCACATTAATTTCAGTATTATCTTCACTCTGGATATACAATGATCAGTGGTGATCAGGGGAAAATGTGGCAGAAGTTAGAGGAATTCAGAGAAGATTCATGCTTCTGTCTTCAGTCTGTCTCTTATACACATCTAGATGTGTATANTAGGAAGTCTTTTGTGTTTTCACATACACGTGTAAGATACCATATTACCATGATAGGCACTTCAGAGGATGTAAAAAATGGAGAAGAGAGTGTAGCTACACTCACAGGTTCTTCCTTCTAGTTGAGGATGACGTAAGGCACACACATAGGGCCTAAGGAGGTAAATATGAGAAAAGTTCTAATACAATGCTCTCAGTGTTCTCAAAAGAGAAGGACCACTTCCATCTGGGAATTTGAAGAAACCCGAAAAGTGATGTGACAACTTGAAATATATCATATTATACTATATGGAAACGAAAAGCATTCATAGTAAATGAAACAAATTGAACAAAATGCAAGAAAATGTAGGTCATATAGAAAAAAGTAAACATATGTCCTATTTGGGAGGTGCAGATGTTTAAAACTAAGCGGTACAAAATGTATATTGACACATGATCTACAGAGAGCTCCCAGAGTCTCAGGTACCAGGAGTGAGGCTTAGACTCTACTGAATGCAACAGATACGTGAAAGTCTTTGAACAGGAAAATATCGTGATTTTTGCAGCATCTTCAATGCTGTATTATACAGAATATTAATTTTCTATATGTCTCACTTGGAAGAGTTTTCTCTACACCAAGTTCAAGAAGAGCTCCTCTAACAGTATCTTCAGGAAACTCTATTGGGACTTCCCTGGTGGCCCAGTGGCTAAGACTCTATGCTCCCAACACAGGGAGCCGGAGTTCAAGTCCTGGTCAGGGAACTCCATTACATGACCACATGTCTCAACTAAAGACCCTACATGTTGCAGCAAAGGTCCTACATGCCACAACTATGACTTGTCATAGCCAAATAAATAAAAATATAAGCATAAAGAGAGATAATTCATAAGACTGAAAAAATAGAGACCATTTTAAAAAAATTAAAAAGAAGCTTTATTGTTTTATCATTTCATTTATATCTTGGAACTATCCAGAAATGATTTTTTCTGGAGGATGTGATGTAGAGGTCAGGCTTTTTTTTTTTNCTAGTCCATGGGATTTCCTAGACGAGAAGGAATACTGGAGTGGGTTGCTATTTCCTTCTCCAAGGGATCTTCATGACCCAGGGAACAAATCCACAACTCCTTCATTTTAGGCAGATTCTTTGCTGCTGAGCTGCTGATGAATCCTCCTAAAAGTAAAACTGAATGATTATGGAATAATTTAGAAAAACATTAACAAATGCAATTTTATTTTTAATTTCGCTTTCTTCTCTCTCTGGTTCAATTTGAAATTAAGTTTACAAAGAAGAAATACTATGTCTCTCATCTCCTGACTCAAAGTACACTTGAGCATTGACTAGTTTGGACAGAATTCTTTATTGGGAAGACACCAAAATTTGTGGTAATAATAAAGACCTAAATAATATTTTCTTCCATGAAAAAGAAATGTTCAAGATATCAAAATGAAAATTTCTGCAACAGTCATATCTGATATTTTAAAGAAAGGTCCATATCTAGCTATCTATTTATCTCTATTATTTAAAGTTCAAAATTCAACATTTATCTTAATGTTTGAAACACAGTACTAATGCTGTTTAAATTATTGAGTGAGTAAATAAAGAGAAAAATATTTGGTATGTGATGCTTTCTGTTATGAGTATTAAAAGTTAGAGTTATATTTATCTACATATATACTAAATAAATATGATCATCTCAATTGCTTGACAAGAAATATGATAAACTGAAACTGGAGAAATTATGATAAAATTTGTAAAATTGCAAGCCTGTAAAATACAGGGAAAATTATCAGAGATTCTCAAAGAAGAAAATTCATAAAAGGTTAGGAGCTGTGTGTGTGCGTACATGCTCAGTTGTTCAGTCATGTTGACTCTTTGAGACCCTATGGACTGTAGCCTACCAGGCTGAGGTTAGCAACTTCTATCAAACAGTAAATATAATATTTTTAAAGGAATAAAATATATCACATAATAAATAATATCAATATGCAAAGAGATACAATCCCATCAGAAACAGTAATCTAATAATAAGCAAACATGTGTCAGAAAACTGTATAAAAACAAAGTCCACATACTTATTCAAGAAAGTATGACCTTGTGCAACTGCAGGCTGGCACCTGGGCCAGATGGAAGCTTGGTGAACACAGGTTGCTTCACCCTGTCCCCAAAGTTTCAGGTTTACCCGGCTTGGGAAACACACATTCAGAAATACCAACTGTCCAATGTTGTAACTGAACACAAGGTCCTGAGCCCCACACACAGTGAGATCCAACAGATCAAAATGTCAGATTTTGGGGAAGAGAAAAGTTTATTGAAGGACATCTATGGGATTGGGTGGCTTGTGCCTAAAAAACCCGAACTCCGGGAAGGGTTTCAAAAAAACATTCTTAAAGGCAAAGTGAGGGAGAGGCGTGGTTGGTTGGTGCAAAGTTCTTAGTGCAGGAATCCTTTGTTCTTGCAGCCATCCATCCTTTATAGGATGTTCCTGTAAAGCCCCAACAAGACAATGTTACCCTCTGTTCTGCACCTTTTTTGTCTCTATATGAATGGACTCTTAAAGGTCAGGGCTTTAAGAATGGGCTTCCTGTATATTTCAGGCTATAGGCAAAGTGCTTTTACAAAAGATGCAAAAGTAGCATGATTAAGCACAGGAAAAGGAACAGATCTAATATGGAGGCAGATGTGTTCTTTCCTATTACAGTATGAAAGCCTATTTGTTTTTCTGAACCTAAGTTGCTGGTTCACAACTGGATACACTTAAACTTCCTGCATTAACTTGATGCTGGTTGAGGTTCAGGGCCATTTTTACTTTATACATAAAATTATGAGGTGTGTGAATATTTATGACTGTGGTTGAACAGTAGCTTGAAATAATATGTTCTACCTGGTTTCTCTCAAAACTTCACAGAAAGGACTAAAAGGGTTTAGTCCTCAAGGAAAATACATTCTTGAGAAGAAGATTACAGTCCCTCAAATATCAATAAAGTGTGGGGATTAGGAAGCAGATGGATGTTAGAAATTGTCTCATGAACCTAGAGAAAAGTGAAACCTAACTGCCTGTCATGAGCAAAGGCTATGGGAAGTACATTTGCAGAACATCACCTAAACCTCAGAACTGGAGGCACCAGACATGTATGAAGGTGAGGATTGACATGCATAATGGAAGATTAAGTTAAATAAATTCCCAAGTCATAAGCACCCAGGTAGATGTTCCACACTGGTCGAAAAAAGGGGACATTACTTTCTTGAGAATTTGAAATAGAGAGGGCTGGACTTGGGCACACCAGGCACAAAAGAATTTAAGGACAGAGACGGAGTTCTGAGTTTAAATGGTGATCGCTCCAGCCCTCTTTTTGTTTGTTTGTCTTCTAGGATGATAGAAGCAAAGACTACAGTCTAAGTATACATCGAGTGAGATTCCACTCTGTGTTGATAAATAGTTACAAAAGAAAATACACAAAACTACTAATAATTTTTAATCCTTTCCAAAAACCACTTTGGCTTTACCTCAACTCACTAACATTAGTACTAACATTTGACTAAGACAATCACATCCCCACCTCTGCCCCCAGTGTGTGTCTTAGCAATTCTTTCCTACAAAGTCAGAGAGCAGGTAGCACTTCTACTGTAAAGAAAGGGCCAAAACAAACAAAAACAGAAGGCACCCTGAGGAAACAGAGAAGGCAGAGAAGCTTACAGACATGAAAAGAAAAATGCAATGCTCAAAATACCAGTAAGATAAGACATTTCATCCATGAAACAAGATTTCCTTAGAATATAAAGTAAAACACATGAAACATAAAATGAGAGTTTTGGAATAAAAGTATCATGGCAGGAATTCAAAATTTGGTAGAAAAAAATTAAAGCTAAGGAAATATCCTACTTTTGCATTCCAGTCCCCTGTAATGAAAAGGACATCTTTTTTGGGTGTTAGTTCTAGAAGGTCTTGTAGGTCTTCATTTAACCATTCAACTTCAGCTTCTTCAGCATTACTGGTTTACACATAGACTTGGATCACTGTGATATTGAATGGTTTGCCTTGGAAAAAAACAGATCGTTTTGTTGTTTTTGAGACTTCATCCAAGTACTGCATTTTGGACTCCTGTTGACTATGATAGCTACTCCATTTCTTACAAGGGATTCTTGCCCACAGTAGTAGATATGATGGTTATCTGAGTTAAATTCACCCATTCCAGTCCATTTTAGTTCACTGATTCCTAAAATGTTGTTATTCACTCTTACCATGTCCTGTTTGACCGCTTCCAATTTGCCTTGATTCATGGACCTAACATTCCAGTTTCCTATGAAATATTGCTCTTTACAACATCATATTTTACTTCCATCACCAGTCACATCCACATCTAAGTGTTGTTTTTGCTTTGGTTCCATCTCTTCATTCCATCAGGAATTACTTCTCCACTGACCCAGTAGTATATTGGGCACCTTGCCACCTGGGGAGTTCAGCAAAGCAAAGGCTAATAGAGTTTTGAAAAGAGCATACACTGGTCATAGAAAATACCCTCTTCCAACAACACAAGAGAAGACTGTACACATGGACATTCCCAGATAGTCAATAACAAAATCAGATTTATTATATTCTTTGCAACAAAAGATGGAGAAATTCTATGCAGTCAGCAAAAACAAGACAAGGAGCTGACTGTGGCTCATATCATAAACTCCTTAATGACAAATTTAGAGTTAAATTGAAGAAAGTAGGGAAAACCACTAGACCATTCATGTATGACCTAAAACAAATCCCTTGCAATTATAAAGTGGAAGTGACAAATAGATTCAAGGAATTAGACCTGATAGGCAGAGTGCCTAAAGAACTATGGATGGAGATTTGTGACATTTTAAAAGGGCAGTGATCAAGACCATTCCCAAGGGAAAAAAAAAAATGCAAAAAGGCACAATGGTTGTCTGAGAAGGGCTTACCATTAGCTGAGAAAAGAAGAGAAGTGAAAGGCAAAGGAGAAAAGGAAAGATATACCCATTTGAAAGCAGAATTCGAAAGAATAGCAAGGAGAGATAAGAAAACTTTCATCAGTGATCAATGCAAAGCAATGGAGGAAAAAAATAGGATAAGACTGCAGATCTCTTCAAGAAAATTAGAGATACCAAGGGAACATGTTATGCAGAGATGGGCACAATAAAGGACAGAAATGATATGGACCTAACAGAAGCAGAAGATATTAAGAAGGGGTGGCAAGAGTACACAGAAGAGCTATACAAAAAATATATTGATGACCCAGATAACCACCATAGTGTGATCACTCACCTAGGGCCAGATATCCTGGAATGCAAAGTCAAGTCCTTAGGAAGCATCACATGAACAAAGATAGTGAAGAAGATGGAATCCAAGTTGAACTATTTCAAAGCCTAAAAGATGATGCTGTGAAAGTGCTGCACTCAATATGCCAGCAAATTTGGAAACTCACCAGTGGCCATAGGACCGGAAAAGGTCAGTATTCATTCCAATCCCAAGGAAAGCCAATGCCAAAGAACACTCAAACTACTACATAATTGCACTCTTTTCACACACTAGCAAAGTAATAGTCAAAATTCTCCAATCCAGGCTTCAACAGTATGTGAACCTTGAACTTCCAGATGTTTAAGCTGGATTTAGAAAAGGCAGAGGAAACAGAAATCAAATTGCCAACATCTACCGAATCATTGAAAAAGTGAGAGTTCCAGAAATATATCTACTTCTGATTTTTTGACTATGCCAAAGACTTTGATTGTGTGGATCACAACAAACTGTGGGAAATTCTTCAAGAGATGGAATATCAGAACACCTGACCTGCCTCCTGAGAAATCTGTATGCAGGTCAGGAAGCAACAGTTAGAATTAGACGTGGAACAACAGACTGGTTCCAAATCGGGAAAGGAGTACATCAAAGCTGCATATTGTCACCCTGCTAATTTAACTTATATACAGAGTACATCAGGAGAAATGCTAGATTGAGTGAAGCACAAGCTGGAATCAAGATTGCTGAGAGAAATATAAAAAACCTCAGATATGCAGATGACACCACACTTATGGCAGAATGCAAAGAAGAACTAAAGAAACTCTTGATGAAAGTGAAAGAAGAGAGTGGAAATGTTGGCTTAAAACTCATCATTCAGAAAACTAAATCATGGCATCTGGTCCCATCACTTCATGGCAAGTAGGAAAACAATGAAAACAGGAACAGACTTTATTTTCTGGGGCTTCAAAATCATTTCCAATGGTGACTGCACCCTTAAAATTAAAAGACAATTACTCCTTGGGAGAAAAATTATGACCAACCTAGGTAGGATATTAAAAAGCAGAGATATTACTTTGTCAAAGATCCATCTAGTCAAAGCTAAGTTGCTGTTGTTGTTGCTGTTTTCAGTAGTCAGATTTAAATGTGGGATTTGGACTATAAAGAAAGCTGAGCACTGAAGAATTGATGCTTTTGAACTGTAGTGTTGGAGAAGACTCTTGAGAGTCCCTTGGACTGCAAAGAGATCCAACCAGTCCATCCTAAAGGAAAGCACTCCTTAAAATTCATTGGAAGCACTGATGTTGAAACTGAAATTCTAATACATTGGCCACCTGATTCGAAGAAGTGACTCACTGGAAAAGACCCTGATGCTGGGAAAGATTGAGGGCAAGAGGAGAAGGGGATGACAGAGGATGAGATGGCTGGATGGCATCACTGACTCGATGGACGTGAGTCTGAGTGAACTCCGGGAGCTGGTGACAGACAGGGAGGCCTGGCGTGCTGCTATCCATGCAGTCACAATGAGTTTGACACAAATGAACGACTGAACTGAACTGAACCTGAAGAAAATCTCTCAGGATTAAAAATAAAAAAGATAAAGAAAATTGAAGACTAAAGATATGAGTTCAAGTCTGATTTAAGTATCTAAATAACAGGAATGTTGGAAGAAAAGAAACACAAAAAAGAAGAAGAGGGAAGTGTCAAAGGAATAAGAATAGAAAATTAATCACTACTGAAAGATGAGAGTGTAAAGATTTTCAGGATCCGCTAGGTTCAGTGCAAATAATAAGAAAAGGATATTATCAAGGGAATTGAGAAGAGGAAAAAAAAATCTTCTCTGGGAAAAATAAAACAAAATTGTGCGACTGTGTGAAGCAGTTACTAGAGATTTTAAATCTAGCAAAATTCAGCTGCTCACAAGCAGATAAAACACAAAAAGGTGAAATTTTATCAGATGAGGGGATGATATATAAACAGAGGTAAGGCAGTTGAGAAAACGTGAAAGATGATGAAATTCCAGCTGCATACTGAAGAAGGTCATTTCTGGAAGCTGTTCCTATGCTGAGAGGTACTGAATCCCCTTGAAGCTGATGGAGTAATGTTCTGAGGATTTCCCCCAATAAATGTGTCTGACAGACAGCCTGAGAATGGATGCTATGATTCACATAACTTTTAAACAGTTTTAAAGAAAAACAAAACAAACAAGCCTGCAACACTTTATGGAATCATGTTATAAAATTTTAGAACACAATTTTATTATTATTATTTTGGTCCAAAATCTTCCTGGAAGCAGAACAAATTCTCTGGAGAGGATAACTCTCTGATAGCAAAGCTGGAAGACAAATCACAATGGATCAAAACTCTTAAAAAGAGGGGGACATAATTTCCAATTATGGAATAGATTATCATTTAAATTTCTATTGAAAGAAGACATTTGCAGATCAATATAGATCTCCAAGTATACAGCCCACAAATGGTTTTACCCTCACTGCCCTAAGGTCTAAGACCAGAAAAGCAAGAAATAGAACCCAGGAAGGAAATGGGGCAGATAACACTGGGATCATGGAAATGGGAATATTCCCAAGACGACAAGATAAGAACTCGTGCAATAAATACTGCTATAAAAGATGCCTGAGTCCAGGGAAAGAAACCCAGTTGATCAGGTGCTTATTTGAAAATGTTTAAATACATTCATTTTCTTCAGACACTATAAAAATAATTTAAGTAAAAGAAAAAATAAGGCAGTCACTAGTGCCAAGTTAAAAATATGCAAAGGATATTGTAGTTATGTTATGTTATTTGACATAACTAAAAAAATATTCAGGTAGTCATCATTAATCACTGACAACAGCAGAAAGTGAAAGTGAGGTCGCTCAATCGTGTCTGACTCTTTGCCACCCCATGGACTGTAGCCTACCAGGCTCCTCCCTCCATGGGATTCTCCAGGCAAGAGTACTAGAGTGGGTTGCCATTTCCTTCTCCAGGGGATCTTCCCTACCCAGAGATCGAACCCGGGTCTCTAGCATTCTAGGCAGACGCTTTAACCTCTGAGTCATCAGGGAACAGAAGTCACACACAATTCTATGTGAAACAAGCATTTGTGTGTTTATGTTGAAAGTGTATAAAAGAGGTAAAACTTAAACTTCCATATGGGGAGGACTATATCTAAAACAAATTAAAAAATAGCTCTGTAAAAGTTACATGGAAATATTGGACACGAATACACAGTAAAAAAAAAAAAAACAACAGTTAAAATATTTAGGGAATAAAAATGACTCTAGGAATAAGGAATTAGGGCTGGAAAAGAACAAGAGAAGAATGATTTTTGTTAGAACACAGAATAATTTGACTTTTTAGATGTGTATATTTATTATATTAAATTTAATAACTGATTAACATTTTTATTTCAAAATAAGTTACAAACAAAATAAAAGAGATGTGACTTATAATTAAACTATATAATCCTTTGTAAAATATTATTTGAAATTTAAAAGAGTTGAGCTTGTTTTAGTGGTCTTTCCCCACCCAGTCATGTCATTTCCAAGAGGAAAAGAGAATAAACAATAATTCCTTCAACTTTCTAGAGATGGAAATTGACCTAATTCCTACGTATATAAGTGGCCATGTCATTATAATAAGGAAGTTTATTATTAATCATAAGACTGGGCTTCTGCAGTATAAGGAATGAACTTATTTCTTATAAGTTCATTATTATAATGAGTAATTATTAAGTGTTAAACCCTAAATGGCAGCTGCAATGAAGAAAAAAATGTAGATGTTGTAAATAGAGCAAGTCTATTTTGGTTTTTTTCATTAAACCTATGAGCAGCTTATCTCCTGTGATCAATTATATATGGAAAAGTCCACGGTCAGAATTTCATTATAAATAAATGGCATCATACCAGATTTTTTCATTACAAAAAATCCAACAGTGAATCAGAGAAGTCACTAGTGTTGAGGGGAAAGTAATGAATAAGAGAAAAAATGAGAAAAATGGGCAAACCAAATGATCTAAAATCAAATGAATATACAGCAATATTTCTAAGCTCTTGCACTGTAATTGTCTCCCTATTCTCTTATCCCTCTTACAACAACTTAATATCAGAGGACAGTGAAAAGGATACTGACTATAAATGATTGTTCAGTAAAAATAGAATAATTTTATTCATAGAGTGGATTATTTTGTTTCTTAAATATTCTGAATATTAATTTAGAAATTTTTCTAACTTGTGTTATATATGAACACAATTGCATAGTCATGAATTGTTAGAATACTTTACAGATTAATTTGCAAAGATATTCAACATTTTAAATTTGTAACTTAAAATGATTTCATATTTCAATGTTGCTTTCTCAAAGCCAATTGATTATTATTATTCATATTTAAATAAAGTATTCTGGAGGTCTCTATGAACCAATGAAATTCCTCTTACAAAATTATATGGAATGCTACTAAATTTGTTTCTCTACCAATTAGGTTTACCATGTACTTTGGCCACATCATGCAAAGAGTTGACTCCCTGGAAAAGACTCTGATGCTGGGAGGGACTGGGGTCAGGAGGAGAAGGGGAAGACCGAGAATGAGATGGCTGGATGGCATCATGGACTCGATGGACATAAGTCTGAGTGAACTTCAAGAGATGGTGATGAACAGGGAGGCCTTGTGTGCTGCAATTCATGAGGTCGCAAAGAGTCGGACACAACTGAGCGACTGAACTGAACTGAACTGATCAAATTATTTTTAAAGCCACAAATCAAGCTGTTTATTTTTTTTAATAGTCTATTGTGTATATAATTCTAATCTGGATTTGCTGGGTTTAATTCACAAAGTAAGGTAAGGCAATGAAGAATAAAACGGAAATTAAAGAAAGTTTCTCATTAGACTGACAAAAAGAAGTAGTTAAGAGAGTATAATGAACAAGTGTGACTTTAATAGCAACCTGGGGACTGTGTAAGAAAGAAGGGGTTATTTCAGATAGATAAAGAACATTTAGATTAGGAAAATATGAATTTTGTTGAGAACAAACATAGGCATACATAGGTTACGGAAAATGATTACCACTGGGGATAAATATGGCTGAAAAAGATATCTGTGTGAAAAAAGAGACCAGAAAATGATGCTCCTAGACCATGTCTGTAGTTGGGCTCCACTTTGCAAACCAGATTCCTGTGAAATATATATATATTTGATTTTTCCGTTTAGACTTTAGTTTGCTTTTGTTTTGTTTCCTTTTTAGCTTATTTTCCCTTATAGGTTATTACAAAATGTTCAGTATAGGTCCCTGTGCTATGCTGTAGGCCTTTGCTGTTTATATATTTTATATATGAGTGTGTAATGTTAATTCCAACCTCCATTTTAAAGAAAAATAGAATTAACTGACAAGAGTAAAATATACAATGAGTGATTTTAATAGGACTGAAATTATTAGTGTAAGCATGTTGTCTCAAAATTTTAGGAATATAGAAGAGACTTTTGGATTCTGTGAAAGAGGGAGAGGGTGAGATGATTTGGGAAAATGGCATTGAAACATGTAGGAAATGAGTTGCCAGTCTAGGTTTGATACAGGATGCTTGGGGCTGGTGCACTGGGATGACCCAGAGAGATGATATGGGGAGGGTGGTGGGAGGGAGGTTCAGGATTGGGAACTCATGTACACCCATGGGAGATTCATGTCAATGTGTGGCAAAACCAATACAGNTTGCCAGTCTAGGTTTGATACAGGATGCTTGGGGCTGGTGCACTGGGATGACCCAGAGAGATGATATGGGGAGGGTGGTGGGAGGGAGGTTCAGGATTGGGAACTCATGTACACCCATGGGAGATTCATGTCAATGTGTGGCAAAACCAATACAGTATTTGTAAAGTAAAATAAAATAATAAAAAAAAGAAAAAAATGTTATTAACAGTAGTGGTGACTACCAAATCTCCTTTTGCTAGAATATGAATGGCACTTTCAGATGGCTTTGTAGTTTATCATCCCAGAAATGTGTTATCTCTCTCTAGCTTTGCAATGTATTCAGGCCTATTTTCTTCTACACCACACTGAAGAACAGATATCAATTTGGGAGGATTTTCAAACTTTCTTTTAGGATAATCTCAAGTTTTTATTTTTTCTTTCTTTCCCCTAAGGCTTTATTAAGATGTAATTGACAATAATTTTTTTTGTATTTTTCAGGTGTACAATGTGCTGACTTGATATATGCAAACTTATGAACTAATGACTACAATCAAACTAATCACAACATCCATTACCACACACAGCTTCCATGGTAGGAAGGTATACTCTTCTGGCAAATTTCTAGTATGCAATATAATAGTATTAGGTATAGTCACAGTGCTGTATGCTAGCCCATTACACACATCCAGGCTTGCTCTTCTTCATACTGAAAGTTTGGGATCATTGACTAGCAGCCACCATTTCCTATGCCTCCCAGCTACTGGTAGCTATTGTTCTACTAGTCAATGCTATAAT
>SJYV01045218.1:9144-24806 GCA_006410875.1 Neotragus pygmaeus
GCGGGGCGGCGGGGCAGAGAAGGGGTGGGAGGGAGGAAGCCGCTTCTCTGCGAATTCTGGCATAGCTGAGCCTGTCCCTCCTGCCTTTCTTTGAGAAAACAGGCTGAAGCATCTTGCAGACACCCAGCCTCAGGGAAGGCCCTGCCCCCAGGCTTTGCCCTGCTGCTCCCTCTGCCTGAACCTTCCTCCCAGACTCTCCACAAATGACTAACTCTCACTCATCCTTTCTGTCCCGCCTTCCGCGCCTCCTCTTCCAGGAAGACCGCCTTGCTTTCCTTGGGTCGAGGGTGGTGCTTCCCCCCAGGCTCCCTTCCTCTGCACTCTTTCTGCTTCCATGGAAAGAAGCTTCCTTGGGGGCTGAGGCCGTGTCTGTTCCCTACTGTGTCCTGGTCACCTAGCCCCACAGGACGGCACGGGCTTGCAGCCATTGAGGCAGGAGGTGGCCTGGTGACCCCCCCTCCTTCCTCTCTCAGCACGGGGGTTCGCAGCCCCACCGCCTGAGGCTCTGGCCTCGCCCTCCCCCTGGGACCAGGGCCACGAGCTGCACCTGGACACGAGGGGCGAGACGGGCTGCTTGGCGGGTGACCTCCTGGAAGACGCGACTCCACGGCGTGAGAACGCAGCGGTGGGGAGACGTCAGCCATGAGAGAGGCGAGGACAGGGTGTTCTGGGAAAAGGGGAACAGCCGGTGCAAAAGCGCGGAGGTGAGAACCAGCCTGGCAGGTCCGAGGGCCACAAGGGCGGCCAGTGTGAGTGCTGCTGGGCGCGCTGTGGATTCCAGCCCGTGTGTGTCAGAAGCCGGGGAGGAACCAGCCCTGACTCAGCCCATGTCGCAGTGGGCGGGCTTTCCGGAGTCAGGGTGCCCATTGAGCGGAGGAATAGGGTCAGAGGGGATTCACGGTGGTCTCCACCCCGGCAGCCCCCGAAGATCCTGCCAGGAGGCACAGCAAGGAAGAAAGCATCCGTGTGTGTGTGTGTGCACGCGTGTGTGTGTGTGGTAGGGGTGGGGGTAGGCAATATCAATATTGCATGGTGAGAAATCGGTCAAGGGCGAGAGAAAACCTGTTTTTCTGCCACCCACAGGGATAGATCCCTGGGTGCAAAGAGCACGCCAGCCTTCAGGCAAAGGCAGAGTGTCTTCTGTCTTAAGATATTTACACAGAAGTCAAAGTTATATTGTCCACGGGTGTTAAATCGTTTGAGGGACAGGACCCCTCTTTTCCTCTCTTGTTGGCAGTTACCTGCACTGTCTCGGGACTGGCCCTGGGGGTCTGACGAGGCGTGCCCACCTGGACCAGGCGCCTGACTCTCCCCAGCATCGCTTATCCCCGTGTGGGCAGCCTGAGCCTCAGGCAGGCGTGTACAGAAAACAAGCTCGACACTGGATTCCACATCCTGGGCCCTCTGAAAAAGACGTCCATCCTGAAATGGTTCATTTATGCAAGAGAAGAGAGCGGAAACTCTTAATACAGGAACGCAGACGCCCGGGTCCCGCCGCCCACCGGAGGACTCAAGTGCGCCAGGACGGATCACACCTCCCAGTGCTCCCTGCCCCCAGCTCCCCTCCACGCCGCCCGCCGGGAACCAGGGCCTCACCCTTCTCCCCATCTCCCTGTGCGTCTCCTGCTCTGCGGTCTTACGGCCACATGGATGTTAACAGGGAGCGTTCGTTATATTGATGCTAGTCTCCCGTAACAACTTGGACAGCGTCTTCCTTGAAATAATTTTATTTATCTGTATTTCTCACTGCGCTGGGTTTTCGTTGCTGCGAGGGCTTGCTCTAGTTGCAGCAAGCGGGGACTGCTCTGGTCGCGGCACACAGGCTTGCTTGCTTCGCAGCATGCGGGATCCTCCCGGACCGGGGCTGGAACTGTCCGGCCCCCTGCACGGGCAGGTGGATCCTTGACCACTGAGCCACCAAGGAACCCCCCTCCCCACCCCACCCCACCACACTGGACAGCTTGAGACAACAGAAATGTATTCTGTCCCGTTCTGGGGGCCTAGACTCTTTGACCGAGTGCTTCCATCGCCAGAAATCCGAAACGAAGGTGTGAGCAGGGTGGGCTCCTGTGCGAGGCTCCGAGAAGGGTTCCCTTCCGTGGGGTTCCCTCAGCTTCCTGTGGTGGCCAAACTCCTCGGCGTTCCGGGGCCCGAGGGCTTCCCTAGTGGCTCAGAGGGTAAAGGACCCGCCTGCCAGTGCAGGAGTCAGAGGAGATCCCTGGGCCGGGAAGCGGCCCCGGAGGAGGAAATGGCAGCCCACTCCAGCATCCTTGCCTGGGGAACCCCATGGACAGAGGCGCCTGGCGGGCTCCAGTCCACAGGGTCGTAAAGAGTCAGACAGCTGAGTGACGCACGCACGCATACTCTTGGGCCACGGCCGCATCCCTCTGCCCTCTGCCCCCAGCCTCACACGCCTTCTCCCTGTGGGCCTGTGTCCTCCCCTCCTTTTACGGGGACACATTCACTCTATGTGGGGCCCACCCTAAATGCTGGATGGTATGATCGTGATATCCATAACAATTACATCTGCCAAGTCAGATTTTCATGGGGACCAGGGGTGGGACATGGATATTTCTACCCTCCACCGCATAGAGGAAGGTACTCAAAATGTACTTAGGGATGGAGGTGCCGATCCAAAAGTCTAGGGTGCCCTGTTGAGTGGGGCTGTTCCTGGCAAGGCCTCTCCTTTGGGGTGAGACCACGTCTTACACCTCGGGTCCCCCCCTGCTCAGTGGGATGGAGGAGATGAGGTCTGGTCGGGCATGCTGGCAGCTCGCTCAGGTGCCCAAGCAAGTCTGCTCAGACAGCCCTAGTGTGGAGGTGGGGGGCAGCCAGGTCTCCCCACCTCAATGTGGCTGCCACAGCGCCGAGCTCTCGCCCACCATCCTTCCCCATCAGACCAGCTCGGGGCAGCGCTGCCACTGCTCTCAGCTCTCCCTGCTCCCCGTCCTTTCCTGTGGGGCATATCTCACCATGTATTGAAGAAATGACACGTAATCCCTTCCTTAAGTCTTATCTCCTCCCCAGGATCCTGCCTGTCCTGTTCCTCCCTTCCAGGCCCTTGAGAGATCCCTGAGCGCTGAATAAATGAGGTCGGGCGTGGGCGACCCGGGCCCTTCCAGCCCCGTCTGAGGAGCCTGCAGCGTGGGCTGGGTCCCAGTGCGGTGCTTGGGAAGGAACTGCTCACTGCGGGCTCCCAGGGGCCTTTCCACGGGCAGTGGTCAGCCCACAGGTGGGACTGCTCACCCACTTCATGCTGGGGATCGAGGCAGAGCGACAGGCAGGCGGACAGAGCACCACCAGGGGCCCAGAGCACCCCGGGCCTCCCCCAGGGCTCCCCCTCCATTCTCCCCACACACAGGACCCGTCGCAACTTCCACGCTGCAAAGCTGGGTAAAGAGAAGCCATGCGTCCCCATCCTGCCCAGTGTGGAACCCCAGACCAGCCAGTACTGTGAATTATGAGGCCAGGCCTGGGGCTGGGCGGTTCCCAGAAGGCCAGCTTTGGGAATCAGCTCTCGGAAATCCCTTGGGGCGGCACCTCCGGGCACAGCATGGGCGGTTCTGTGCTCCGGGCGCCCTGCTCCTCCATGCTACCTGGAACCTTCTTGCATTCACAGGCTTTGCTGTGGCCTTGGGTCAGGGGAGGCATTACTCAGGGCTAAATATTTTGATCCAGATTAAAAAAAAAAAAATCCCCACCCTCAGTGCCCAGGAAATGGGCCTCATTTCCCTTTCTTCGTCCCGAACCACAGCCAGCAGGTTCCGAGAACTCTAGGTGGCAGGGGCCAGTGGTGGAGCTCCCTGTCGGCCCCTGCCAAGTCGTGGGCCACCCCTGGCATCACCCTCTCATCATCCCGGCCAGAGGGCTGGCTGGGCAGCGGGCAGCAGTGGAGTCAGGCAGGGCCGGGTGAGGAGGGCAGGAGGGGGCCAGGGCCCGGTGGGTTTTGAGCAGGCGGTCCAGGCTCCATTCACGGGAAGCAAGTCTGCCTCGTCTGTGGGAGATGCTTTTCTTTTCACGTTGAATCTGACTCATCCTACTACTGTGACGTAAACTCGCATGCCCTCCGGAGAAGTGGCCTGTAACAAGCATCAGATGTGGAGATCAGTGCGGCACAAGACAATCACAGGTGCCTCTCCTAGTCTTGTCCAGTCCTTGGAGACCCCACGAACTCTAACCCACCAGGCACCTCTGTCCATGGAATTCTCCAGGCAAGAATACTGGAGTTGCCATTCCCTTCTCCAGGGGATCTTCCCTACCCAGGGATCGAACCTACGTCCCCCACATTGCAGACAGATTCTTTACCATGTGAGCCACAGGGAAACCCTAAACACAGTATGAAAGTGAAAGCGAAGTCGCTCAGTCGTGTCCGACTCTTTGCAACCCCACAGACTGTAGCCCACCTGGCTCCTCCATCCATGGGATTCTCCAGGCAAGAATACTGGAGTGGGTTGCCATTTCCTTCTCCAGGGGATCTTCCCGACCCAGGGATCGAACCCAGGTCTCCTGCATTGGAGGCAGACGCTTTAACCTCTGAGCCAGCAGGGAAGCCCCAAACACAGTATAAACACCGTATAAACACACACAATTAGACAAAGCTAAAAGCCAGGATAAACACAGCTGCCTCCGGCCACAAAGGCAAACGGTCATTGACACCTTACGTCTCCACCAATGAGGGATAAAGAAATGACTCTAGGTATTCTTCAGGTGTGGCAGTAAGGATATAATTAAAAAGTGGATATAATTTAAAAATGAGAGTCTCAGGTATTTCCGGATTCTGGGTTTTATTTTCTTTTTGTGGCTCTGTGGCTCGGGGGATTTTATTTCCTTCACCAGAGACCAAATTAAGGCCCTCAGCAATGAACATAGACAGTCCTAACCCCAGGACTGCCAGGGAATGTCCTCCATGTATAAATTTCTTTAAATTCTATCGTCTTTATTTGGAGAGGGAGGGGAGAGAATAACGTTACACAGTATTTGTAGTCACTTGTCATTCAGGCAGTCGCTCAGTCCTGTCCGACTCTTTGTGACCCCATGGATTGCAGCACACCAGGCTTCTCTGTCATGCACCATCTCCCAGAGTCTGCTCAAACTCACATCCGTTGAGTCAGTGATGCCATCCAACCATCCCATCCTTTGTCGTCCCCTTCTCCTCCTGCCCTCACTCTTTCCCAGCTTCAGGGGCTTTTCAATGAGTCAGCTTGTCGCATCAGGTGCCCAAAGTACTGGAGCTTCAGCATCAGTCCTCCCAATGAATGTCCAGGGTTGATTTTCTTTAGGATGGACTGGTTTGATCTCCTTGCAGTCCAAGGGACTCGCAAGAGTCCGCTTCAACACCACAGTTCAAAAGCATCTATTCCTCAGCATTTAGCCTTCTTTATGTTCCAACTCTCACATCCATAAAGGACTACTGGGGAAACCACAGCTTTGGTTTCCTTTCTCAGCAAACCCGTCTCTGTTTTTTAATATGCTGTCTATGTTTGTCATAGCTTTTCTTCCAAGGAGCAAGCATCTTTTAATTTCATGGCTGCAGTCACCATCTGCAGTGATTTGGAGTTCAAGAAAATAAAGTCTGTCACTGTTTCCACTGTTTCCCCATCTATTTGCCAAGAAATGATGGGACCGGATGCCATGAAGGATGCCATGTCTCAGGTTTTTGAATGTTGAGCCAGCTTATTCATTCTCCTATTTCACCTTCATCAAGAGGCTCTTAAGTCCCTTTCGCTTTTTGCCATAAAGGTGGTATCATCTGAATATCTAAGGTTATTGATATTTCTCCTCGCAATCTTGATTCCAGCTTGTGATTCATCCAGTCCAGCGTTTCTCATGATATACTCTGCATATAAGTTAAATAAGCAGGGTGACAATATACAGCCTTGACGTGCTCCTTTCCCGATTTGGAGCCAGTCCATTGTTCCATGTCTGGTTCTGACTGTTGCATCTTGAACTGCACACAGATGTCTCAGAGGCAGATAAGGTGGTCTTGTATTCCCATCTTTTGAACAAATTTCCACAGTTTGTTGTGATCCACACAGCATAGCTTTAGCATAGTCAGTGAAGCAGAAGTAGATGCTTTTTCTGGAATTCCTTTGCTTTTTTGATGATCCAGTGGATGTTAGCAATTTGATCTCCAGTTCTTCTGCCTTTTCTAAATCTAGCTTGAAAATCTGGAAGTTGTCGGTTCACGTACTGTTGAAGCCTAACTTGAAGGATACATAACATTATTAGTTGCTAAATTCAGATTCATTTTTAAAACAAGATTGTCAATGGGGTAAAAGGTATGTTGTGATCCTTGAGTTGGCCCTGGCCATTCCAGCTTAGACTAGTCAATGATCAGAGCTTGTAAATGGAAATGAGATCAGCAGGAAGCTAACCTGCAGATGGGGAGATGACCAGTGGATCTACATCACAGACGGCCAAGGACGCAGCAAAGGCCAGTTGTCACGGGCAGAAAAGTGTCCCTCCCCAAATCAGGGGCCGGAGTCCTGACCCCCCACACCCCAGATGTGACTAAATCTGGAGATGGGGACTGTCAAGAGTTGATTAAGGTAAAATGTGGTCACCGGAGTGGGTCCTAATCCCATATGACTGTTGTCCTTATAAGAAGAGAAGGTTAGGGCACGACGGGCACACAGAGGGCCGAGACAGCCGTCTACACACCAAGGAGAGAGGCCTCGGGAGGGACCAGCCCTGCTCACACCAGCTCAGGCTCCAGCCTCTGGGACTGGAGGCAGTGAATGTCTGCTGTTGAAGCCTCCTGAGGCTGTGGAATGTTGTTACAGCAGCCCTAGCGAACTAATATACACGCCAACCTCAAGCAAAACGTTTTTCAGCTCCCCCCCGCCCCTTTTCTTTGCACGAAATGCCAAGCCTTTGGTTTCTAATTAACTTGGTGAAGATGGACACCAGACACTCCAAGGCAAAGATCCAAAATGCACATAAGAGCTCTTAGCTTGACACATGGATGCATCAGTTGGTGGACGCTGATTGCATGTCTGTCCACCTCTTTCTGGCTTCTCCCCCATGGAAGCTTATTGACTTTCCCATGTAACGTTCGGGGTCGGGGAACAGAAGGGCAGAGAGGAGATCTTGGCCACAGGGCAACCTCAACGCTGCACCTCAGTGAAGGAAATCCAACCGGCGTGAGCTCTTCTCAAGAGCCGTTCCTGGCCACAGCACGTGCAATTTTCAAACCAGATGCAGTTTTTCACTTACTCATCTGTTTCTCTGCCTGGACACTCAGCCTGCCGACCTGATTTATTGATGTATTTCCAGCGCCTGGCCCGGTGCCTGGCGTAAAGTGGCTCAATGTGATCACGTCTATTGAATAAATGAATGGAATGGGTAAAAATGGCAACGTCTCACAGTTGTCATATCATCCGTCAAAGTTAGAGTGATTTTTAAGGAGGTGTCAGGGAGAAAGAAAAAGCTTTCCCAACTGCGATGAGATCATTCACTCATTCAAGGAAAGAGCTCAGACAACACACCCGTTTCTTGGTCTGCCTCCTGGGGCCGTGGGGGCGGGCGCCGGATGGCACAGCCTCTCGGCGTTATCCTCGTTCCTAAGTCAGCACTCACGGAGTCCAAATTCCCAACAGATACTCATCTTTGAGACTTGGGAACGAGGTATCAGAATTCCCCAAACCCTAATTACCCTGTATTTCTCCAAACACTGTAGTTATATGATTTCAATAATGATGGACCTAATAAGCAGGTTAAGCATTTTTCTGTAAAAAAAAAAAATCATATACTTGTAGCTTTTGATTATCATAAACTAATAGATTTTGATGACATTGCATATTTTAATAGTGTGTGGAAAGGATCTCTATCTGATGTAGACACTGGGTAACAGAAAACATGAAAAGAAGGGGCTATTAGCAAATGACAAATGCCAGTTAAAAATCATTTTAACGTGGATGGACCTTGAGATTGTCATGCTAAGTGAAGTTAAGTCAGGGCAAGACAGATACCATATGATACCACTTATATGTGGAATCCAAGAAAACATGATACAGAGGAACTTATTTACAAAATAGGAAGAGACTCACAGACCAAGAAAATAGATTTATGGTTACCAAAAGGGAAAGATAAGATGGATAAATTAGGAGTTTGAGATCAACGTATACACACTACTATATGTAAAATAGATAAACGACAAGGACCTACGTATACCACAGGGAACTATACTCGGTATCTTATAATAACCCACAATGGAAAAGTATATCGCTTGGTTGTATACCAGAAACGAATACTACTTTGTAAATCAACTATTCTTCTATTTAAAAAATAAATTATAAAAAATTTAAAGATAATTCCACAAATATATGATACTTAAAAGATTAATTGCTCTGTCTGACAGTGTTGAGCCTTTGTTTCATGACAAATATTCCAGTCGTAATAAAACTTCTTTAACTTGATGATGGTAGTCAGATAGTAAGGAGTCCAAAGCATTATTCAGGTTGAGCAAGAGAAGAGTACCAGTTGCTTTTTTAATTATGATAAGATATATAGAACATAAAAGTTACCAGCTTAATATATACTATTATGTAAGAAATGAGGCGCCGATCTATGTTCGATGCAGGATGCAGGATGCTTGGGGCTGGTGTACGGGGATGATCCAGAGAGACGTTGTGNTCTTGGCCACAGGGCAACCTCAACGCTGCACCTCAGTGAAGGAAATCCAACCGGCGTGAGCTCTTCTCAAGAGCCGTTCCTGGCCACAGCACGTGCAATTTTCAAACCAGATGCAGTTTTTCACTTACTCATCTGTTTCTCTGCCTGGACACTCAGCCTGCCGACCTGATTTATTGATGTATTTCCAGCGCCTGGCCCGGTGCCTGGCGTAAAGTGGCTCAATGTGATCACGTCTATTGAATAAATGAATGGAATGGGTAAAAATGGCAACGTCTCACAGTTGTCATATCATCCGTCAAAGTTAGAGTGATTTTTAAGGAGGTGTCAGGGAGAAAGAAAAAGCTTTCCCAACTGCGATGAGATCATTCACTCATTCAAGGAAAGAGCTCAGACAACACACCCGTTTCTTGGTCTGCCTCCTGGGGCCGTGGGGGCGGGCGCCGGATGGCACAGCCTCTCGGCGTTATCCTCGTTCCTAAGTCAGCACTCACGGAGTCCAAATTCCCAACAGATACTCATCTTTGAGACTTGGGAACGAGGTATCAGAATTCCCCAAACCCTAATTACCCTGTATTTCTCCAAACACTGTAGTTATATGATTTCAATAATGATGGACCTAATAAGCAGGTTAAGCATTTTTCTGTAAAAAAAAAAAATCATATACTTGTAGCTTTTGATTATCATAAACTAATAGATTTTGATGACATTGCATATTTTAATAGTGTGTGGAAAGGATCTCTATCTGATGTAGACACTGGGTAACAGAAAACATGAAAAGAAGGGGCTATTAGCAAATGACAAATGCCAGTTAAAAATCATTTTAACGTGGATGGACCTTGAGATTGTCATGCTAAGTGAAGTTAAGTCAGGGCAAGACAGATACCATATGATACCACTTATATGTGGAATCCAAGAAAACATGATACAGAGGAACTTATTTACAAAATAGGAAGAGACTCACAGACCAAGAAAATAGATTTATGGTTACCAAAAGGGAAAGATAAGATGGATAAATTAGGAGTTTGAGATCAACGTATACACACTACTATATGTAAAATAGATAAACGACAAGGACCTACGTATACCACAGGGAACTATACTCGGTATCTTATAATAACCCACAATGGAAAAGTATATCGCTTGGTTGTATACCAGAAACGAATACTACTTTGTAAATCAACTATTCTTCTATTTAAAAAATAAATTATAAAAAATTTAAAGATAATTCCACAAATATATGATACTTAAAAGATTAATTGCTCTGTCTGACAGTGTTGAGCCTTTGTTTCATGACAAATATTCCAGTCGTAATAAAACTTCTTTAACTTGATGATGGTAGTCAGATAGTAAGGAGTCCAAAGCATTATTCAGGTTGAGCAAGAGAAGAGTACCAGTTGCTTTTTTAATTATGATAAGATATATAGAACATAAAAGTTACCAGCTTAATATATACTATTATGTAAGAAATGAGGCGCCGATCTATGTTCGATGCAGGATGCAGGATGCTTGGGGCTGGTGTACGGGGATGATCCAGAGAGACGTTGTGGGGTGGGAGGTGGGAGGGGGATTCAGGATTGGGAGCTTGTGTACACCTGTGGTGGATTCATGTCAATGTATGGCAAAGCCAATAGAGTATTGTAAAGTAAAATTTAAAAAATAAATTAATTAATTTTAAAAAAAGTTGCTGGCTTAAGCCTTTCTATGTGTGTAACTCAGAGGCATAAATCATATTCACACTGTTGCACAACCGTCCCCACTACCCCTCTGCAGAACACTTTCATCTTCCTGGACTGGAAACCTGTCCCCGTTAAATGCTCGCTCCCCATTCCCATAGCCCTGTTCTGGGTCCCAACTATTCTGCTTTGTATCTTTATGGATTTAACTCATCTAAAAGATGCTTGCTCGTTGGAAGAAAAGCTATGGCCAACCTAGACAGCATATTAAAAAGCAGAGACATCACTTTGCCAGCAAAGGTCCGTCTAGTCAGGGCTATGGTTTTCCCAGTGGTCGTGGATGGATGTGAGAGTTGGCCATAAAGGAGTCTGAATGCAAAAGAATTGATGCTTTTGAACTGGTGTGCTGGATAAGACTCTTGAGAGTCCCTTGGACTACAAGGAGATCAAACCAGTCCATCCTAAAGAAAATCAACCCTGGATATTCATTGGAAGGACTGATGATAAAGCTAAAGCTCCAATACTTTGCCCACCTGATGCAAAGAACTGACTCCTTGGAAAAGCCCCTCATGCTGGGAAAGATTGAAGGCAGGAGGAGAAGGGGACAGCAGAGGATAAGATGGTTGGATGGCATCACTGACTCAATGAACATGAGTTTGAGCAAGCTCTGGGAGCTGGTGATGGACAGGGAAGCCTGGCATGCTGCAGTCCACGGGGTTGAAAGGAATCAGACACAAACAACTGAGTGACTGAACTGACTGACTGACTGAAGAACCTCCTGTGTGTGGAATTTTTCCTTTTGTACAGGCATATTTCACTTAGCATCATATCCTCAGAGTTCGTTCACAAGGTCACTTTTCCCAGCTTTTTCTCTCTCGTAGTTGATTTCTAATCTCACAGTGTTGTGGTCAGAAAAGACACTTGATATGATTTCAGTTTTCTTAAATTCACCAAGGCTTGCTTTGTGGCCTCCATTGTGATCTGTCCTGGAGAATATCCCATGTGCACTTGAGAAGACTGTGCATTCTGCTGTTTGGGGATAGAACACTATAGATATCACTTAAGTTCATCTGGACTGATATGTCATTTAAGTCATCTGGCCTTATTGATTTTCTGTCCGGATGTTCATTGATGTAAGTGGAATGTTAAAGTACCCCACTATTATTGTGTTACCGTTGATTTCTCCTTTTATATCTGTTAACATTTGCCTTATATACTCAGGTGCTCCTGTGTTGGGTATATATATATATATATTTACAATTATTCTATCTTTTTCTTGGATTGATTCCTTGATTATTATGTAGTGTCCTTCTCTGTCTTTGTAACAGCCTTTATTTTAAAGCCTATTTTGTCTGATATGAGTATTGCTACTCCAGCATTCTTTCGATTTCAATTGTCAATGGAATACCTGTTTCCATCTCCATGAGGTCACTTTTTTAGTGGCTAAATTGCATCTGCTTCACAGAACCATAGCTTACAGTGAATATTCAAACAGTGAGACGGGGCACAAGGTATTATTGGGTGGGACTCAAATCACACGACACTGAGATCCCTGGGAAAGTTTAACAGCCTCACACAGAATCACATGTTAAAATTACCAGTTTAAGGACTTGCTCATTCATTCCTTAGAATACCACTCACAGCATGTGTGTGAAGTATCCTGTGTGTATAAACTCAATCATATTTACTTTATTCATGAGAATGACTCATCCTGGCAGAGACAGGGCCCTGGGCATGCGCTTACGATGTGCCACAGCCAGAAGCCAGACTGGCTCCGTGGTGGCTGATTCTGGCCCCTGTGCTTCTGACCTGGTTCCCGAATGTCAACCTTATCCTTCAGCTCCACATGAGAGCACTTCCTGCCCTTGCCTTTTTTTTTTTTCCTGTGAAAAGCAGAGTCCAACTACCATGCAATTTATTTCTGCATTGCAAACCTGAGAAATATGAAAGCACCGTGGGAAAAAAAACTGCTGTATTAATTTATGGCAGCAATTCTTGAGATAAAATGCGGCACCAGAGTAATAGCGTTTATGACTCTGCAGTAAAAGTTAACAGAGCTAACAATGGTTTTTTGTTTAATTCTCTTCCAACTCTGCAGACATAATTCTGCCTTCACCTGCATCACACTTTTCTGTGGTTTTCTCAGGGGACACACCTCCTCTTCTAAGAATCCCTGTACCTGCCAGGATGCATGGCCAGTGAAAGAAGGATCCAGTAAATGGTCCAATGGGAGTGGACTGGACTGAAGTAGGCATCAGGCTGGGTGTGCTCATTGAGGTGATTTTCACCTCCGTCCTGCTTGACCACGGCGGCTGCCTGCTGTGAGAGCACTCTGATTTTCTCATGGCAAGCCTGGCAGTTACCCCAGGCTTTCACCATGCCCATAATGATGTTCTCTGCGGCCGTGAAAGGCAGCTCCTACAGAACACGCTTGGTTACATTGGGGTATCCCACCAATCCTTCAGAAATGTTCTGCAACGTATTTAATACAGTGTCTGCAGTGAGAAGGGCTTCCCTCATAGCTCAGTTGGTAAAGAATCCACCTGCAATGCAAGAAACCCCGGTTCGATTCCCGGGTTGGGATGATCCCCTGGAGAAGGGATAGGCAACCCACTCCAGGATTCTTGACTTCTCTTGTGGCTCAGCTGGTAAAGAATCTGCCTGCAATGTGGGAGACCTGGGTTCGATCCCTGGGTTGGGAAGATCCCCTGGAGAAGAGACTGGCTCCTCACTCCAGTACTCTTGTCTGGAGAATCCCAGGGACAGAGGAGCCTGNAAGAATCTGCCTGCAATGTGGGAGACCTGGGTTCGATCCCTGGGTTGGGAAGATCCCCTGGAGAAGAGACTGGCTCCTCACTCCAGTACTCTTGTCTGGAGAATCCCAGGGACAGAGGAGCCTGGTGGGCTGTAATCCATGGGGTCACAAAGAGTCGGACACGACTGAGCAACTTTCACTTTCTGCAGTGAGAAACGCCTCAGCCAAACAGATTCGTCAGTTGACACGGTCATCGAGTGTGCGTTCAAACTATTGCACAGATGCTGTCTGCAGGGGGTCTGTGACGAGCGTCATCAGGAGACGGCCAGGCTGTGGCACTGCCCTGAGCGTGTAGGGTTCTGCTGGTAGGTGTTGCACTTGAGCCGACCTGCTGTTTTTCAAAGGGTTCCTCCAACTCCTTGAGGTTTGCCAGGGGTCGTTTGTTGGTGCAAATCCTGTGCACAGATGCCCCCAAGCGAGTCAGCACAGAGAGCACCTCAACATCTAGCTTTTGTGTATAGGTCTGCCCCGTGATGATGAAAGCTGTCTTGAATCCTGCCTTTTCTATCACCATCTTGTCAAGCTGCTCTCGCTTTTGATCATCTCCCTTGGAGAGCTGCAGGGAGCTCGCCTGGGTGCCGGTGGCACCCTTCACGCCTTGGAAGCACAGCTCATCCCGGACACGCTTCAGGTCCTGGAGACCCATGCCCAGATCCTGAATCCAGAGACAGCAACATTTCCCAACTGTGGTCAGCTGAGCAGGCTGGAAATGTGTGAAACCTAAGGTGGGAAGCTCGGCTCGTTCCTTGGCAAAGTCGGCAAGCTGAGAGATCACCCTGGCAAGCTTTGGCAAAAGCAGGTCAAAATGCATTTCTAAGAACAATCAGGTCTGTATGGTCTCCCACATAGCAGGGGGTGGCGCCAGGATGGATAATGCCAGCGGCTTTGGGGCAGCAGTGGGCAAACGTGTGCACGTGGGCTATCACAGCACGTGGTAACCGCTTCTCCTCCTCAGCTGCCATCTTGAAGCCGGGCTTGTCCAGGTTAGATTTCACCTCCTGGATTTGTTCATCTGTGTTAGGCAAACCCAGTGTCTGCTCGGCCTCCGCCAGCCACAACCAGAGCTGCTGCCAGGTCTGAAGTTTGTACCTATTACTAAACACGAAGCGCGTCTCTGGGCTGGAATAACAGGAGGCAAGCAGCGAGCGGGAGCTGTCGTGCCTGCAGGCCGCCTCCCGCCCACCACGGTCGCCCCTCCGCCACCATCCCAAACTCTGCACCCCGCTGCAACTGCCTGCCCTTGCTTTTGACCTGATCAGTGAATTCTTTCCAACCAGTAATCTCATGTCGACTATTTGATTCTCCAAAGAGAATGCTGTTCCCTTTGTCTCCATGTATCGACTGGTTTTTCACACTATTTGGCATTGGCTAAAGTGTAACTTTCCCGAGAAACTGTGGGAAGGAATTCCTGCCTGGAAACCCCGTGGCCAGTGTCTCCCTCTGTGGCCTCATGAAGCCGCCACAGCTTCCGGTCAAGTGTTCTGAAGGTCAGGGAGCAGATAGGAAGAAGAACCACGAGACTTTCTCCCCACACTGTTCTCCTGACAGAGAGGGAGAAGAAGAGAAGTGAAAGTTACTCAGTCGTGTCCGACTCTTTGCGACCCCATGGACTGTGGCCCGCCAGCCTCCTTTGTCCATGGGATTCTCCAGGCAAGAATACCGGAGTGTGTAGCCATTCCCTTCTCCAGGGGATCTTCCCAACCCAGGGATTGAACCCAGGTCTTCTGCACTGCAGGCAGATTATCTACCATCTGAACCACTCGGGAAGCCTGATGACAGAGAGGGAAGCCCCACAAATGCGTGCACGGTCTCTTACGTGCTGTTGAAGAGATTAGGGTCCAGTCGCTCTCTCAGCCTTTCAGGGGCAAAGGGTAATGAGATGTCAGAAGACTCAGCTGAATCCTGACTCTCCCCAGGGTGGATGGGCATGGTGCGGATGAAAGGGACCACCTCGGGCGATGATTTGTTGAGTCTCTCAGTTGTTTTCGACTTTTTGCGACCCCATGGACTACAGCATGCCAGGCTTCCCTGTCCTTCACTCTCTCTCTCAGTTTGTTCAAACTCATGTCCATTAAGTTGCTGGTGCCATCCAAACATCTCATCCTCTGTCGCCCCCTTCTCCTACCGCCTTCAATCTTTCCCAGCATCAGGGTCTTTTCCAATCAGTCAGCTCTTCACATCAGGTGGCCAAAGTATTGGAGCTTCATCTTCAGCATCAGTCCCTCCAATGAATATTCAGGACTGATTTCCTTTAGGATGGACTGGTTTGATCTCCTTGCAGTCCAAGGGACTCTCAAGAGTCTTCTCCAACACCACAGTTCAAAAGCATCAATTCTTTAGCATTCAGACTCCTTTATGGGCCAACTCTCACATCCATACATGACTACTGGAAAAACCATAGCATTGACTAGATGGACCTTTGTTGGCAAAGTGATGTCTCTGCTTTTTAATATGCTGAGGTTTGTCATAGCTTTTCTTCCAGGAAGCAAGCATCTTTTTATTTCATGGCTGCAGTCACCATCTGCAGTGATTTTGGAGCC
>SJYV01045222.1:0-11502 GCA_006410875.1 Neotragus pygmaeus
TAACATAAAGTCTGGAGATTATGCAACGTTATCTTTAAGTAGAGAATCTGAAATGTTTTTCACTTGGACAAAGAATTAAACAGTGACTTTTGAAGCTCTTGGGTTGAAGTGCTGAGTTAATAGCTAACAGAGATTCTAACTACTACTAGTAAACTTCATAGAATAATGGATGAAATCAAAGGTACCCAAGAGAACATGTAGATGAATTACTTTATTTCTAGATACAGATGAAGTCAAAGTATTGAAACAATATTCATTATTCCATCAAATTATTATAAATCTATTATTTGAACCTGTATTCTTGAGTAATTATTTGGCTTTCAAATTTATGTGAGATGTTTGCTACTATTTTTTGCTTTGTTTTATTTATTTATTTTTATTTTTTTTACTTCATTTTACTTTACAATACTCTAAAGTTTTTATTTTTGCTATGAAAACCAAGATAAGAATGGCTATCACTATTTTCAAGAATCTCAGTTGTTTTGCTCAATGTAATGAAGCATTGGCCTGATGTGATTAAAAATATAAACTGGCATTTGATTCCAAATACAGCAGCTTTTCAGACTATAATATTGCTTATTGTTTACTTATTTCTGATTCTGAAAATACGTCTAAATGCAATGTAATGTATCAGTCTTTTTTGAAAACTGGAAAGATATCTTCCTGTGGATTTTTATTAGTAAAAAGAAATATCGAGGGACCCAGAGCCACTAGCTATGGTGCTTATAGGTTTACATCTTGATGATCTCTCAAATATTGTGATAATATAACCTTTCTATAATGGAAAACCTTTTATGGGAATTATTTCATAAAATGTTCAACTAACACATCTCCAGTGATTTTATTTTCCTCTGTTTTCTTTTTTCTTCTTTAGCATCAATTAAGAATGTCTTCAATCATAAATTAGCTGGCACACTTTAAGTCTATTACCAAAGCTGTAAAACTATTCTTAAGAGAGTCATAAACCCAGATTACTAACACTCACTCTTAAACTACTGAGTGAATTGCTTTATTTTAAAATACCACTTTAAAAAAAAAAAAGAAAAAAACACTTTGCTCCATAGATGCTCAGTAAACTATGACATGAATAACTATTCAATAAAAAATTGAGAGACAGTTGAATTGTATCATCTATGAGTGTGCATATGTGTAAAGTGTGGAAAAGAATATTTAATATACCTTGGGAATTTCACACCTTATACTTTTCTGGAAGTTAAAATAATTAAGCAGTTTCACATAAGAAATATCTCATTTATAAAGTTTTCAAGTGATTATTATGAAGGTATGAATTTTTGCTCTTTCAACCATATGATGTTATAAATATTTGGAAAATAAAATAACTTTTATAAAGATAAAATTTTTATTTTAAATGAAAATTGTTGGAGTAGCCATGTGAACTTGTCATTTCCTTATTGAACTATATAAATATATTTCTAGAATCATTGCATATAAAATATGTGCTTTAGTTTGTTTGTGCTGCCATAACAAAATAGGCTNGTCAGCCTGAGTCCCTGATTGGAATCCAATCAAAAGAGCCTCCCATTAACCTGAAAGCATATTAAACTACCGAGATTTTCTAGTCTATCCCAACTGAGGCAGATTTATAGCACAATAGGATTTTTAATAAAAAATGAAAATATTTAAAGTGCACAACATGATGATTCACTATATATACATAGTGAAATGATTATTTCAGTCACGCTAACTAACATACACATCTCCTCACCCATTTACCATGTGGGGTGTGTGTGACAAGAGCACCTGAAATCTACTCTCCCAGCAAATGTCCAGTATTCAACACAGTATTATTAACTATAGTCATCACGCTAAGCATTAGATCTCTAGACTTATTCATCATATTAACTACAACTTTGTATCCTTTGACAAATATCCTCCCATTTCCCCTACCCCCCCACCCGAGGTAACTACCTATCCACTCTATGCTTTCATGTACCCCTTTTTTTGAGATTCCACATAAAATCTAAGATCATGCAGTATTTTTCTTTCTAGTGTCTAGCTTATTTCATTTAGCATACTGTCCTCCAGGTCCATCCATGGTGTTGCAAATGGCAGGATTTCCTCCTCTTCAAGGCTGAATAATAGCACAATAGTATACAGCACCCTAAGCACACAAAACAACACTATCTCCCTCCCCAAAGCACACATATACCCAATGAATAGGTAGAATTATAAGGCCATATATTAAATATCTAGAGTGGGTGAGATGGTGTCTTGGGGAGAGAAGAAAGTAGGGAGGAGGGAATGAAAATAAAGGGAGAAATAACAAAAAAAGAGAAAAGCTATTAAAAGACTTGATAAACAGACTGTGCAAATATTAGAAATTTCACTAATTTTCTCCACAAACATTTGTGCACTTATTGCTTTCCAAGTACTATTCCAGGCACTACTTATTGAACAGTAAATCAAAAAAGGGCAGTCCAATCTTATAGGTTATAAAGTGTACAGAAGACAGAAATATTTAAAATACCCCAATAAAAGATTATAGACAGTGAATGAGTGCCATTAAAAAAGTCAGGTGACATGAGAAAGAGGGACCCAGTTTAGATTAGGTGGTCTGTGAACATCTCTGAGGAAATGACATTTACTCAGAGGTGAAGACTGCTTCCTTCGCAGCTTGGGAGGAGAAAGGGAGGACTCATGTCAGGCAAACGGAATAGCATGTGCAAGGGCCTGGAGGGAGTATGGACCATCCCATGGAGGAAGTGAAAGAAGGCCAGTGTAACGGAAGAAAGGAGCTGCAGGAAATGTGGTTAAAGAGATGGGGCAGGGAAGGGAGGATACAGCAGACTCACAGCCCAACATAAAGAATTTCGATTTTATTTTATTCTAACTGCAATGAAACTATGAAAACTTTTTTTTGGGGGTGGGGGCGGTGCTGAGTTGTGAAGTTTGTGGGATCTTAGTTCCATGACAAGGGATTGAACCCAAGCCCTCAGCAGTGGAAACAGGAAGTCCTAATTGCTGGACCACTAGGGAATTCCCAGTGAAAACATTTTAAACAGGGAAACGACATGATCTTGTTTCCAACTTATTTCACTTTAACATTTAGCACCCTTGCACCCTCATATATTTTTGCAAACTTGCAAAAGAAATATTTTTGCAGTCTTTTTCTTCAAGGACCCCCAGAAGCTGCATAGAAGCCAGGTCCCATATAACATAACTTTGTCTGAATGGGGTAAGTGCTCCATTAGTGAGCAGTCCCAAGTGCCAGGGAGTCACAGAGAAACAACCTTGCCAATTTAGTACCAAGAGTTCTTTAATGTCTATGGACTTTTTTCTTTTTACACCTTATGAAAATGTGCCAAATCATTCCCTGATCTACTGAGAGAAACATGAGTACATCAGCTTTGCCTGAAAAACGGGAAAGAGGAATTAACAGATGTGTACAGCTTTCCCCCATGAGAGGCAGGGGGCAGGGGAACAGTCCCTGTTTGTCTCAGGCAGCCTACACAGGGATGCCGCCTACTGTAACACAGCAATGAGTCACGGAGGTAGATGCGCATGGCACAGAAAACCGAGTAAGGGGGTCGGTTATCCAGAAGCTACGGCACCTCATCTTCCACCACGACTGCAAATTACCTTCGGGCTTCCCTCAGCATTCTCTACCCAGTAACAAAGGTACCAGCAGCTAACACTGACGTAAGAGTTACTACTGTTACCTCACTTAGTCTTCACAACTCTAAATAAATCTATCATTAGACCCATTTTCACAGACGAAAAAACTAAACCTAAACCCTAGAGAGACCTAACCCAGATCACAAAACCACAAACTTAGCCTGACTCCGGAGTCCAACCTTGTACCCACTGTTTAGAATCTCCCACTCCCACCAATATCTGCCACCAACTTCAGCATAGTTTTTTTCCCTTTTTTCTTCCCTCTCCCCTTTGTAAGAACACAGTCACAATTATAAGAACTTTGTAAGTTCTTTGTGAGTTTACAGTCACTTTGTAAGAACACTGGGGTCACAATTAACAACAGAATGACTACAGGTACTTCCACTCACTGCTGCTGCTGTGGCTTAGTCGCTTCAGTCGTGTCCGACTCTTTGAGACCCTATGGACTGTAGCCCACCAGGCTCCTCTGTCCATGGGATTTCCAAGCAGGAGTACTGGAGTGAGCTGCCTTGCCCTCCTCCAGAGGATCTTCCTGACCCAAGGGATCAAACCTGCATATCTTTCGTCTCCTGCATTGGCAGGTGGGTTTTTTACCATTAGTGCCACTTGGGAAGCCCCACTTTCACTCACTGCTGCTGCTGCTGCTAAGTCACTCCAGTCGTGTCCGACTCTGTGCAACCCCATAGACGGCAGCCCACCACGCTCCGCTGTCCCTGGGATTCTCCAGGCAAGAATACTGGAGTGGGTTGCCATTTCCTTCTCCAATGCATGAAAAAGAAAAGTGAAAGTGAAGTCACTCAGTCGTGTACGACTCTTAGCGACCCCATGGACTGCAGCCTACCAGGCTCCTCTGTCCATGGATTTTCCAGGCAAGAGTACTGGAGTGGGGTGCCATTGCCTTCTCCACTTTCACTCACTACCTTCTTCCAAAATGAATGGGAGCACAATGGTCAGGATACAACATTCAGTCAGAATCCACTGTGGTCAAAATTTGTCCTCTCCTGCCCTGCTCTGGTGCTGGTGGTGGAGGTGGGGGTGATTTCAGAACTATATTAAGGGGATAAAATTCTGTACACTAAACGTGCATCAATGTATGCAAAGTTATCCACTAACCTGGACAAGTTAATATCATGCAAAACAGATACTTCAGAAAGGAGTTTGTCTGAGGAATGTGGTTGAGCTCACATCACAGGTCTGTTCACCACTGGCCTTGTGATCATTATAGGGGTGGACAAAGCCACCAAGCCAATAGGTCCCCAGGCTATTAAAATTGAGAGAGACAAACAAAGGTTACAGAAATCACCAAAGGGCAGAAGGTCAAGGCCTAATCTGTTCTTTTCATCAGCTGGTTTCCTAAAGTTTCCAGGGGTGCAGGTAAGAGATTAAGAACTCTTAATCTTTTCTGTTTATTTCTCCAGCTCGCCAGATCTTTCTCCTTCACACAGTCCTGTTCCTTACCTAGGATACAAAAGAGTTGTGGGAACTCAGAAACATCCATGAAACAGACTCATCACTGTTTAAAGAAGTAAACTGCTGATTTGTGATGAACACTGGAAGTTGCAGAGATGGAGCACCTTGTGTGGGATTTCCAAGAATATGGTGTTATGTCTCAGGTCCAAAATTGGGCTCATGGTCAATTAAAGCAGCCCAGGAGAGACACCGATGAGAAGAGATCTGGTGAATGAATGAAAAGTCAGATGAAGAAAAGCAGCTCCCTTCAAAACAAGAGTCTCCAGGAAGAAGGCCAAGGAATGGGCGCCCCCAAAGTCGACAAGTAAAAAGCCTCGGGGGTGTTGGTGTACACACGTCCTCACTGGCCTGGCAGCGGTCGCGACTAGCCACTCCCAGCCCACAGGTGTCAAGAACGAAGGTGAGGACTGCTCGCCGGTCCCAACTCCACATTCTACACCCTGAGTTGAACTCAAGACGCAGATGCGATCTTTATTTTTCCAAAACATCGGCTCCCTTCTCCTCTTTACACACCAGAATCCCAGAGAATCTAGGAGAAAGAGCTGGGGAGAGGCGGGCGATGAACCAGTTTTTATTTTTTAGGGAGAGGGAAAATGACCAGAGGTCAGGGATGACTGAAAGGGTCGGTAGAGGGGTGGGGATGGGGCACCGCTACTCGTTGGGTGCACGGACTGGTCTGAGTCAGGAGCACAATCAGTGCTTAGTCACCGATACCTCGGCGGCCGGAGTTCCTCGCGCTCGGCGGCCCGAGACGTACGTGAGGACGCGAGCAGAGCTCCGCGCGAGGCGCACACCCGACTCGGCTTCTGCACCCCGGTCCGGGCCTCCCCAGCCCGTCCCCACACCAAGACTTACTCCGCCGAGCTGGTCCCGTTAACCGCGGAGCCGTCCGGGGCCGGGTTCAGCTGGATGGGCGTCGGCTTCTTCTTGGGCATTTTGGAGCCAGGAAAGGAGCTCCCAACTCTGAGGGCGGCCCCTCTAGCTTCCTCCCTGTGAGCTGCCCCGCGCCGGCCTCTCGGGGCCAAGTCAGGGCCGCAAGCCCGAAGGCTGCCTTCGGGGGGCGCGCCCTGCGCGGTCCCGTCAGGGCCAAAGGGCCAGTGGCGGTCTGCGGGAACCCCCGGCCCACTTGCTCCGTGCACAGGGAACCGAAGGGCTTCCCCGCCGGCGCAGCTCGGCAGCCCGGGATTCCCTGCCGCTCTCCTCAGTCAACCGGTCCCCCGGCGCGCGCGCCACAGCCCGGGAAAGTGCGCCGCCGCCGCCACTGCCGCGTTCCAAGCGGCTCAGCGCAGCAGTCCCAGAGACGGACTGGGGGGCGGGGGAGAGCTGAGGGAGGGCTGGGGACACGGCAAGCCTTGGCCCCCAATTCCAGGAGGCTGCGTTTTCCACACGCCCACCTGGCTCCGCCCCAATTGCCTCTCTGACAGCCAATAAGAGCACGCCTCGGCGGCAGATGACGCGGAAATACGTCACGGGGCGCGGCGCGCGGCCCTGGGGGCGGGGTCCGGCCCTGGCTCCACAGCGCCCTCTGCCGCCTAGAGTTTCCCAGGTGGACCTACCGGGAAAGGAGGCTGTGCATCCTGGCTCCCAGAGCTAGTCGAGGTGAGCTTGATCCGGTGGGTCGCCACGCGGTCTCCTCCTTTACGGTGCCTGTAGCCCCAGGGCCGAGTCACACCGATGGAGCTAAAGGAATAAAATGAATAAAGAAAAAGACCCCTTTCTATTTCTAGAGGCAGCGTTGAGGAATAGACAACTTGTCAGGAGACTCCTTGTGTGTAGCAATTTGGCAAGTAGAAAGTTACATGTAAAGCGGTAATACTATTAGTCTGCTGACAAGGGTACAGGGAAATGAGTATTCAGTGCGGATGAGACTTTAAATTGGCGCATTTCTGAGAGCAGATTGGGAATATATCTTAAAAACCTTTTTAAAAAAGTCCTTTCAACCAATAATTCCGGTTCTATAAAACTTGAAGGAAAAAGATGTGAATAAAGAGCTTAATAAGATAAAGATGACTTGTATGACTCAAAATACACATTCAGTTCACCTCTTCCTCTTTCCCTTTCTATTCAGTCCTAAAGGCATTAGGTGTGCAAAACAAGGTAAGTATCTACACCCCGTGGTCCAGAGCAGCCTGTCAGCCACCTAGCCATTTGCAATATGTAGAGGGTAAAGTTTGCTTTTCACTTTTTAGCCATTTATGCTGCTTGAATTTTTTATTATGTATATAATTTATTCAATGTAAAACATTTTATAAATTGTTTAAAGATTAACATGAGAATGTAAAATTGTGAAGTTATTTTGGGAAACAATCTGCCAGTTCCTCAGTTAAATATAGTTACCATATGACCCAGCAATTCCACTCCTATGTACTCAAGAGAAGTGAAAATATAATATCCATACAAAACTTGTACACAAATTTTTATGCAAATGTATAGCAGCATTATTCATAATAGTCAAAAAATGGAGACAACCCAAATGTCCATCAACAGATAAACAAAATGTGGCACATCCATGCAATGGAATATAACTTGACCATGAAAAGGAATGAAGTGCTGATCTGTGTTATAGCATTCATGAACTTTGGAAACATCATGCTAAGTGAAAGAAGCCAACCACAAGATCCCACATATTTTGTTATTTCATTTATGTGAAATGTGCAGAATAAGCAACTTTATAGAGACAGAAAGTAGATTAATGATTCTTTAGGATTTGGTGGGAAAGCTGAGCAAGAAACAGTAGAATGACTGCTAAAGGGTAAAAGGTCTCCAAAAACTAAGATCTTGGCATCCAGTCCCATCACTTCATGGCAAATAGATGAGCAAGAAGTAGAAACAGTGACAGGTTTTATTTTAGTCTCCAAAATCACTGTGGATGGGGACTATAGCCATAAAATTAAAGGATACTAGCTCCTTGGAAGAAAAGCTATGACAAACCTGGATAGCATATTAAAAAACAGAGACATCACTTTGTCAATATAGGTTCAGATAGTCAAAGCTTTGGTTTTTCCAGTAGTCAGGTACTGATATGAGATTCGGACCATAAGGAAGGCTGAATTCCAAAGACTTGATGCTTGTGAACTGTGGTGTTGGAGAAGACTCTTGATAGAGTCCCTAGGACAGCAAAGAGATCAAACTAGTCAGTCCTAAAGGAAGTCAGTCCTGAATATTCATCAGAAAGACTGATGTTGGAGCTCCAATACTTTGGTCACCTGATACAAAGAGCCAACTCATCGGAAAACATCCTGATGTTGGGAAAGATTGAGGGCAGAAGAAGGGGGGAGCAGAGGATGAGATGGTTAGATAGCATCATTGACTCAATGGACTTGAATTTGAGCAAACTCTGGGAGATAGTAAAGGACAGAAGAGCCTGGCATGCTGCATTCCATGGGGTCATAGAGTCAGACGACTTTGCAACTGAACACCACCAACGCAATGCAATGATATGAATTAATCTCATTAACATCCCTGTTGGGTAAAATAAACTAGACACAAGAAATACATATGTATTTATGTATATACCATATATATATTATGCATATATTTACTCAAAACTGACGGATCTAGTCTGTGGAGGTGGAAGCTGGGTTAGAGGTTATCCTTGAGGAGGAAAGGAATTGAAAGGTGAGTTGAAGGAGGCTTTTAAGGTGCTAGTAATGTTTGCTTTCTTGCTCTGGGTAGAGATCACAGGAAAGTGTGTTCCACTTACAATTTTTATTATCTTTCAATAAAACTGTGTGTGTTCTGGACCTATGTTACCCCTCAATAAAACAATTACTTGAGGAAAAAAAAAGAAATTTACCCAACATCACTAATTATCAAGGAAATGGAAATCAAAACCACAATGAGGTATCACCTAATACCTGTTAGAATGACTATCATAAAAAAAAACCAGAGATAAGTATTGGCTGCTGCTAAGTCACTTCAGTCATGTCCGACTCTGTGCGACCCCATAGACGGCAGCCCACCAAGCTCCCTCGTCCCCGGGATTTTCCAGGCAAGAACACTGGAGTGGGTTGCCATTTCCTTCTCCAATGCATGAAAGTGAAAAGTGAAAGTGAAGTCGCTCAGTTGTGTCTGACTTTTAGCAACCCCATGGACTGCAGCCCACCAGGCTCCTCCATCCATGGGANATAGACGGCAGCCCACCAAGCTCCCTCGTCCCCGGGATTTTCCAGGCAAGAACACTGGAGTGGGTTGCCATTTCCTTCTCCAATGCATGAAAGTGAAAAGTGAAAGTGAAGTCGCTCAGTTGTGTCTGACTTTTAGCAACCCCATGGACTGCAGCCCACCAGGCTCCTCCATCCATGGGAATTTCCAGGCAAGTACTGGCAGGGTGTGGAAAAAAGGGAACCCCTGGGCTTTTGGGTGGGAATGCAAATTGATACATCAAAAAACCCCATAAAATTAGTGGAGTTTCTAAAAAAATGAAATTAAAAATAGATCTACCAAATGATCCAACATTTCCACTCTTGGGTATGTATCCAAAGGAATTGAGATCAGGATCTCATAGAGATCTCTGCACCCCATGTTCAACACAGCCTTATTCACAGTAGTCAAGATACGGAAACAGCCTAAGTGTCTGTCAACAGATGAACAAAGGAAGAAGACCTGGAATGGAATATGACTCAGCCATGAGATACAAGGAAATCCCACCATTTACAGTGATGTGGATGGACCTTACGCTAAATGAGATAAGTCAGGCAGAGAAAAACAAGTATTGTATGATCTTACTTGTATGTGAAATCTATAAAACCCAAATTCATGGAAACAGTAGAGTAGAGGTTACAAGAAACTTTGGGAGAAGAAATGAGATATTGGCCAAAGGGTACAAACTTCCAGTTATAAAATTCACGAGTTCTGAGAGCCTGATATACAGTATGGTATAGCTAATAATATAACTATAGTATATAATTGAATGTTGCTCAGAGTAAATTTTAAATGTTCTCACACAAAACAGATATAGTCATTATGGGACGGCAAGGAAGGCTTAGTTAATGCTATGGTAGAATCATTTTACTATATATAGCTTTGTCAAATCAACATTTTGTACACAAATTTATACAATGTTATATGTCAGTTCAGTTCAGTCCCTCAGTTGTGTCCAGCTGACTCTGTGACCCCATGGATTGCAGCACACGAGGCTTCCCTGTCCATCGCCAACACCCAGAGCTTGTTCAAACTTATGTCCATTGAGTCAGTGATGACATCCAACCATCTTAGGTCAATTACATCTCCATAAAACATGGGAGAAAAAGAAATCACAAGAAGACTTTTTTTCCCTATCAGAAAATAAGTCAGACCAGCTGAAATGTATTTTTATTTTTTCTATTTCAGTTTTCAAATTGAAAGAAAATATAGGCTTTTCTCACATTAAAACATATAGGCCTTCTGAATATTTTGTGGGTTTAAAAAAAAATTATGTAACTAATGCCAGCTTAATATCGGGGAAAAAACTAGAATAGTATAAAAAGATAATAAGAACCATTCATGAAACACTGCCATTTACATTATGGAGTCCTGTGTTCATATTAGCCATGCTCACACAGTTAATATTTTAGGATCAGTGAACTTTATGATATTATCAGCCTATAAGTTTTATTTTAAAAGCAAGTCCATATTTGCTTCTTACAAATTAAGACCTTTTATTCTCTTATTATGAGAAATTCAACTGGGGAATTCAAAATTTTAAAATGTCAAGTTATGGTAAACAAAAGTTAATCCATATGAGGAAATTCCACCCTACGTTTCCCCCCCCTTTTTTTTTTTTGCCATACCCCAAGTAGCATGTGGGATCTTAGCTCCCCCACCAGAGATCAGACCCACACCCCCTGCAGTGGAAGCTTGGCATCTTAACCACTGAACCGCCAGGGAATTTCCTTCTTCATTTTTATACCACATTTTCCCTACTGTCTAGTCATGAGAGAACTCTGACTCTTTATTAAAGGCTTTTACTATCATTAAAACTCCCTTTGCCTATAATTCATTCTGCAAGGTGGGGCTGACTTTTGTAATGTTTAAATAAACAGCTAAGGAATATAATCCATTGTCTAGATTTTTAAGCTCCTGTGAGTTTGGCAGCTGTTCCTATTGAGTAACTGAGTGAAGGGTCACAGTGGACAGGGTAACACCACCCTCCCCTCCCCTTTCAGAGGCAGCACATCCATTTCCTCAGTTCTAGATGTCAGACATTCCAAATGCAATGAAACCACTGGGTTATTTTGGGAGCCGCGTTTAATGGTCACTTGCCCTTCGTTTAAAGGAAAAGGTGCCCCAGCAAGGTGAGAGCTGATGCAATTTCAATTGCTCTCTAAGGATGTGGCTTCAGCCAGACAGGATGTCAGATCTGTCACCTTTTTTTTGGAGGGGAGTGGGGGTAGGGACCTCACCCTGCCTTGGCAT
>SJYV01045227.1:0-43212 GCA_006410875.1 Neotragus pygmaeus
GCATGAAAGTGAAAAGTGAAAGGGAAGTCGCTCAGTCGTGTCTGACTCTTCGTGACCCCATGGACTGCAACCCGCCAGGCTCCTCCATCCATGGAGTTTTCCAGACAAGAGTATTGGAGTGGGGTGCCATCACCTTCTCCGGACTTATAAGCTACCCAATCTAAAAACTAAGAATGGGCGAGGTAGATCTATACTTAAAAAATAAAATGCAGACTATATTCATTATTGTAACAAGGAACATAAAAATTATTTTGTAGTAAAAACAAAAACAGATTAATTTCAAGAGAGTTGTAGAGGAAAGAGGAAAAGTTGGAGATCAGTTGATGGAGGACAAACTGGATGGGAGCCAGGCTTTCAAAGCTGTGTGAGATTTTAAAGAGATATTCAGAGTGAAGATTTATAACATTTTAGAATATTCATCCAATTAATCATTGACTATTTAAGCGATACTTTTGTGCACTGAAATGCATATGGCAGTATGTTATTGAGTGCTGGGTATATACTAGGAACATGTGGTTGAACAGGCCACATATATTAACTCACTAGATACTTTAAACAACTCCAAATGGGGAAGCACCATGATCAGAGAAGCAATTATGGGCCAAAATAAGAGAGAGGAAATTTTTTAAGTCCTCCTCTATGATATGACCCCTGAGTTAAGTTTTGAAGGAGGTATAGGAATTGCTCAGCAATCAAAGAGGAGTAGAACAATTATGTACTGATATATAAGTCACCCAAGCAATGGAAAGCAGGGTACATTTGATAACAGTAAGTTGTTCAATTTTATTAGAACTTGACTGTGTGGATAAGAGACTTCTATAAGCAAATGTAATAATATGATGTGATTAAGAAGAGTTACTTCCTTCTAGCAGACATACTGTCAAAAAGTATCCCTCCTCCTGCTACCCTCTAACCAAGGTATGAGGTTTCTAGAGTGGAATGAAAGCTAAATTTCAGATCCTGTTTATTCTGATGACCATAATGCCGAGAAAAATTAGCGACAAATTTATCCAAACCCCTCACCCCAGAAATTCTGATTTGGAGCACAAGGGAAGTAGAGAAATTCAGAGATGGAGTTTAAGAGAACCAAGTCGATTAATAGTTGANATGACCATAATGCCGAGAAAAATCAGCGACAAATTTATCCAAACCCCTCACCCCAGAAATTCTGATTTGGAGCACAAGGGAAGTAGAGAAATTCAGAGATGGAGTTTAAGAGAACCAAGTCGATTAATAGTTGATGAAATCTGATGAGAAATTATGTAGCAAGATGCCAAAGTTAATTCTGCAGGGAAATAGTACAAAGTTATGTAATAAATATCTAGGCATGAAGATCCTGCTTCTCAACTGCAGTTTTCTAATGAATCAGATCCTTTGTCAAGAACCTTCAGACACCTTAACACAGAAGAGTAGATTAGAAAGAACATGCTATCTGCGAGTTTTGTGTCAAACTTACAGACCTGAATCTACCTTACAGAGTCTCTGTAGGCTTCACAATAAGTTTACCATCAAGGAACATACATGGAATGGGGCCTTGAAGCCATAGTAAAGTATTCAAAAATAAATAAAGGACCTAGCAAGCTGACTGTGATCTCACCTTGACAGCACTGGCTGGTGATGTCAGTTTGTATAGATGATCAGGATTAAGCCTGAGATGCTGTCTCTCCCCCAGGTCATTAGGCAAAATCAGTTCAGTTCAGTTGTGTCCAACTTTTTGTGACCCCATGGACTGCAGCACACCAGGCTTCCCTGTCCATCACCAACACCTGAAGTTTGTTCACACTCATGTGCATTGAGTCAGTGATGCCATCCAACCATCTCAGCTTCTGCCATCCCCTTTCCCTCCTGCTTTCAATCTTTTCCAGCATCAGGGTCTTTTCCAATGAGTCAGTTCTTCACATCAGGTGGCCAAATTATTGGAGTTTCAGCTTCTACATCAGTCCTTCCAATGAATATTCAGCACTGACTTCTGTTAGGATTGAGGCAAAATAAACCCCTGGAATTTAGATTCAGCCCTGCTGAAAAGGCAGGTTGAGAAAATTCAAGTTGGATTTTTCAGAAAGTATTTCTTTTCACAAGAGAAACTAAAAATAATAAAATAAAATAGATGAAAACAAACACTGATGGGACAGAATTGCAATGAACTGACCAAATTCCCATATAAGTTGAAAGCTCTAAATAAAACCAGTTGAGTGCATTAACAACAACAATAACAAAAAAAATCAGTGATGTAGTTCTTACAGACATGAATTTTGTAACAGAAGATTTTGGGACAGGCAAGAGAGTTCACTGATAAAATATATTGCATTTTATTCTGAATCCAAACTAATGGAATAATGGTTTGAATGGCTTTAAAAGAAACTGCAACATGATCAAATTTATATTTTAAAAGATGAGTCTGGCTATAGTACAAATGATGGGCTGGAGGAGATTGGAGACAAAAACTCTTGCCAATGGGTTAAGTTTGATGCTTTGATTCAGATGATTCAGAACAAAGATTAAAATAAAACAATGTCAGTTTATTTTATCTTGTTATACATGAACAATTTGTCATGGGGACTGAAAGAGAGGGGATGATTAAGAAGGAAGGTCTTCAGTTTTCTGTCATATCAGTTATATTGAAAATAATGCAATTTATAAACATAGAGAATACAGGCAGGAATCAAAACTTGAGATCTGAATGCTGGATCTGAAATATTTGTGGGCATGAGAGTCAGGAAGATGTGCATGTCTGAAGAGCCAAAGAGAGATCTAGACTGGAATGATTGAGTCCTGTTATGAGCATAGAACTGGTGGCTGAAGGCCTGAGATGAGATGACTCACAAAGTATAGAAAGATAAAAAAGAAGTTCAAAATAGAACACTAGAATGTAGGGAAACACATGGCCCAGAGAAGAGAATGAAACAAGTCACAGTGGAAACACTGCATTCCAGGTTGACTGGAAGAACAGAGTTTCACAAAGAAAAGAAAAAATCAACATTGTAAATGTCAAAAAGAGTTCAAGTATGATAAGGACTAAAATGTGTCTATTAGATTAAGCAAAGAATAAGACAGTGTTGACCTTTGTGAAAAATTCAATAAAAATGGTAAGGGCAGAAGTGAAATTACAGGGAGCTGTGATATGGGTGGGAGGTTAGCCATTCATCCTTCAAGTATTTTCATCATGAAGAGAAGGAGGATTGGAGAACTGGTAGAAAGGTCAAAGTCACCACAGTATATCCATAGAAGGGACAGTATCATCCACAAGGGACAAAATTAGTTTTTTAGCAAAGGAGTGGGAATGAAAAAAACTTTTACTCTTCTTGTGTATAAAGCACTGAGATACACGTAACACTCAAGGAGAGGCAGAATATATTTGTGGTATTAAAACTTCATGGGGTAAAACTAAGAAAAACTGTGTAAAAAGTTTCTATAAGGGGATAATCATAGCAGCAACAAGAATAATAATTAAGAAACACTTGTATAAAGTAATGACGTTTGCAGAAAAGGAAATGTTGAAAGATGGAGGAAAATAAAAGTATTTATAGTCAGTAAAAATTGTATTAAAAAGTTGGGATACAAAAATACCAGATAATGAGAAAAAGATTAACCTTAGGAAGTATATATGAGACCTCTTTCTCTGAAAGAAAGAAAGGGTAAGGATGAATGTAGAAACCCATATTTTGTAAACAAAAGGGTCCTGTTTCATGTTTTTTTCTTCTTGCTACTAAGAAATAAAATCATTCACTCAGACTGAGAGAACAAGAAGTCAGATAGGAAGGAGAGATAAGAAGTTTAGAACACGTTAAACTAAGATGGAGGAAATACTGTGGTAGGCGGAGTTCTGAGATGGCCTCCGAGACTCCTACTCCTTGTAGTACAAGCACTGTTTTAGTTCTCTTCCCTTGGGTATGAATCTCGCAGATGGTGCTAGTGGTAAAGAGCCAACCTGTCAATGCAGGAGATATAAGAGAGAGCACAAGTTCGACCCCAGGATTGGGAAGATTCCCTGTAGGAGGGCATGGCAACCTACTCCAGTACTCTTGCCTAAAGAGAATCCCTTGGACAGAGGAACTTGGCAGCCTATAGTCCATGGGGTCACAAAGGGCTCTATAATCTTCTTAAAAGCTTCCCTGGTCTTTCCCACTCACAGTACAAACTGGCCTTATACAGTAAACACTAGCTAGCCCCTCAACCCCTTTATATCCTCCTCTAACTAATGAAACAGATCCAGGATTTACCAATGTAGAAGGTCTCTGATGTTTCTTTGGTTAACATATTGAATATTTCCTCTGTGTTGGGAGAGCAGTGGGCTGTCCAGAGGTCCTTATAATGACAGTTCAGCTCTGCTCAGATGTTGTACAGAATGATGTGTTTGTCACTGTAGCCCTGGCAGGCTACAGCCCATAGGGACACAATTGAGCAACTAACACTTTCACTTTCTTTTCTAGGTGTTGGAAGGGCTAGAAAATAGATTAATTTTGCTCTCTAAATTAATTTATATGACAAAGGAAAGGATTTAAATATGGAATTTAGGCTTTTAAAAGAATGCGTTTAAAGAATCCAAAGAAACATTATGCTGGGTGGGCCTGATCCAATAAATCCTTTCAACATTGATTGGGACTTTTCTGAATGAAGAATTTCAAATTTCTGTTAAGTTTCTGCTGTTGGCCTTGAAAAACTGAAAAGCCATTCTGTGAACCACTATGCAATGTGTTGACATGTCAGGGACCTGTGAGTGGCCTGTAGGAGCTGAGTAGTCCTTGGTAAACATTTAGCAAGAAGATGTGTAACTTAATCATACGACCACCAGGAAAAGTATTCTGCCAGAATCCTGAATGTGCCTAGAAGATCCTGCCTTAGTTAAGCATCTAAAAGAGAATTTAGTCAGTGAGACTAGAATCAGTCTGTACAGTTACAGAATAATTTTTCAGAATCACTTAGTCACCTAGAGATGTGAGTATGTGCTAAGTCGCTTCACTTGTGTCTGACTCTTTGTGATCCTATGGACTGTAGCCTGCCAGGCTCCTCTGTCCATGGGATTCTCCAGAGAAGAATACTGGAGTGATTGCTATGTCCTCCTACAGGGGATCTTCCTGACCCAGGGATTGAACCCAAGTCTCTTGCATCTCCTGCACTGGGTTCTTTACCACTAGCATCAGCTGGGAAACTCACCTAGAGATGAGGAAGGAGGAATGACTTGGAATTTTTCTAGGAAAGAGTGGTAGAAGAGAAAGAGAGGGAAGTACAAGAAGACAAAAAAGGGTGAGCCTGGCAAGGGAGTGGTTTAAGTAATGAAACCTGAGAGGGACTCTGCTACTTGTCAGGAGTGTGATGATAAGAAACTTTCCTCTGCCTTAGCTTCCCCATCTACAAAATGGGATAATAATAGCAAATGCCTCATGGAGTTGTTATGAATACTTAAGACATTTGTTAGGTAGTTAGAACAAGAAAAAATAGTCCAGAATGGTGATGGCTAAAAGACAAAGAAAGGAAAAAGCCCATGAAAATAGGACAAAGGAAGGGCCAGGACCTGAGTGAGAATCTCAAGTAAAACAACCTTTCTAGCTATCCCAGTTTACATAGGGTAGGCTTAGGGCAAGGAGAAAAAAATATATATATAAAAGGAGGAAGCCAAGACAGATTGAGGCCTCTCTTCTCTTCTCTTTTGGGTTGGCCCACCCCTCACACCTTGAGGATGTATTTTCCTTTGCTTGCCAAATAAAACTGAGCTGTAACACTGGCCCATCCGTATCTTTTGGTGTGGTGAGACAGAACCGAGGAAATTACAAACTCCCCGAACACATTTAAAGAAAATACAATATTGCCTGCTTGTGGTAAGCCCTTCAGAACTCTTAGATAGTGGTTAGAGGAATAGTCATGTAGTATGGCTTCCCTGGTGGCTCAGAGGGTAAAGCATCTGCCTGCAGTGCGGGAGACCCAGTTTTAATCCCTGTGTCAGGAAGATCCCCTGGAGAAGGAAATGGCAACCCACTCCAGTACTCTTGCCTGGAAAATTCTATGGACAGAGGAGCCTGGTAGGATATAGTCCATGGGGTCACGACAAGTCAGACACGACTGAGCAACTTAACTTTCACTTTCACTTTCAATAGTATTATAAACTGAATGAACGGAAAACAGGAAGATGACATGAGAGTGGCCAGATGAGAAGAAAATAGAAATTAAAAGATGGCTGGCATGAAAGCAGAGGGTCAAAGAGAAAATGTGGGCCCTGTCAATAAAAAGGGAGCTTAAGGAAATCATAGAGTGTGATACTGGATTTACAATTTGGAAAAGAACAGCATGTAAACAAAAGAATGGAAAACAATTCCAATCCAGTTTTCCAAAGAAGTATTGCTAACCTAGCATGTACCCTAAAAGAAATTCAGGAGGAACAGCATAAGGCCCTCTGTGCTTTGCGAAAACAGGTAAAATAGGCCCTATTTCTGAGCCTGTGCCTCAGAGGCTGAACAGCATCCACTCTCGCTAATTTGACTGTCCTACAAAGAAGTACACACAATGAGAAATGTGAGGCATAAACCTTCTGCTGCCCTGGTTCACAATATAGCAAGGACCTCACATGTGAGTGAAACCTTCTTGGGTCAGCTGAGCATCAGCCAACCCACCAGCTAATGACATCCAGTGAATGAGCCCATCAGAGTCAGTCAAGTTGGTTTAGACTACAGTAGATGAACTGTCTGCTGCTGCTGCTAAGTCGCTTCAGTCGTGTCCGACTCTGTGTGACCCCATAGATGGCAGCCCACCAGGCTCCCCCATCCCTGGTATTCTCCAGGCAAGAACATTGGAGAGGGTTGCCATTTCCTTCTCCAATGCATGAAAGTGAAAAGTGAAAGTGAAGTTGCTCAGTCATGTCCAACTCTTCACAACCCCATNCAGGCTCCCCCATCCCTGGTATTCTCCAGGCAAGAACATTGGAGAGGGTTGCCATTTCCTTCTCCAATGCATGAAAGTGAAAAGTGAAAGTGAAGTTGCTCAGTCATGTCCAACTCTTCACAACCCCATAGACTGCAGCCCATCAGTCTCCTCCGTACATGGGATTTTCCACCCAAGAGTACTGGAGTGGGGTGCCATTGCCTTCTCCAAGATGATCTGTCTAGCCAACATAAAATGGTGGACTAAATAATCATGTTATTTTGTGCCCCCGTTTTGAAATGGTTGGTGCAGACATAGTGATTCAATTAGAAAAAATAGTATTTTAATTATATACTCAGTATGAATCACCTAAATGATACAGGTGCTAAATCAGGCAAACATAGAAACAAAGTAAAGATGTAACACATTTTCTTAGGTTGTATTAATTGAAATAAAATGTCCAGAACAATATTGATAATCATTCTAGGCTGCATTCTCAGTCATGTTACAGATGAGAATTGAATATTAAAATTCAACATTTTATATACATACTAATTTTTAACACATATGCAAGTAAAGTGGCCAGGATTTTACTTGTAAGTCTCCATCATTCATTTTTTCTACAGTCTGGAGATATGAAAATTTATTAATAGGAGAACAATCTCCAATGTCAGATTTAATATGTCACAGAGAATTNAGTCACCATCTGCAGTGATTTTGGAGCCCCCAAAAATACAGTCTGACACTGTTTCCACTGTTTCCCCATAAAGTATAATAGGGCTTCTTAATTGAATACTCCTTATCAAAAGTTCCATAATGTGCAGAAGCCATATTTTTATGTGTCCTGTTTCAAGCAGTTACCTATTCCTATGTTTTCCTATTTTCTTCTCCCATCCCCCCCCCACTGCCCCAGAATTAAGCTACCTGAGAGTTTGCTATGTGACTATTGCCCACTTTCATTTTGACCAAAGCTCAGGGCACATGCTGATCCAGTGGTAAAAGCTATTCTTAAGCAAAGGAATAAGACCTTGTCTTTTTTGTTTTCCAGTTTTGTTCACATTCACAGCATAGGGTGTTTCTTCTCTTTTTTCTTTTTTTTCTGGGTTTTGAGTTCCTTGAGAATGGTTTCCCCCATCTGATTCATTTTAAGTATTCATCCAAGAACAGGTTACATAAGCTTTCTATAAATATCTCTTTGATAAATGCTTTAAAATCATTGCATACATAAACATTTTTATGTTTCCCATCTTTAAAAAATACTCAAAAGTCATTTTGCACCCCAGCTCCTTTCCACAATGACACCTTGATTAGTTCTGCGTAGAAAATAGCCCACGTCTTTAGGATTGACCATTGACCAATAGGGCCATTGCAAATTTTGGAACTGCATAGAATCATGAAAATTTAACGAAGGGGAAGTAATAGTGGAGTTGTATAGTCAGACTCCTGCAGGAAACGATTACAAAAAGTAGACAAAAGAGTTATTTAAAGACTAAAGGACAAGAATGACCAAATAGAGGCATAGACTGGAGCAGAGTCTATCCTGGAAAGATGGAAAGAACAAGCGAGGTGTGTGAGTTGGCAGCTTTTTGACTGAGGGGACACCCTAAGCATGCATTCTGTGCAGTAGAAAACCACAGCCTTCCCAGCTGCAGTGACAGAGGACACAGGAGACAGATGGCAGAGTGGCTGCGGAGGAGGGAGCTCTAGAGGGAGCAATGCTGAGGGAGTGAGCCCTGGCTTCTGAACTGTGTGTGCACAGAAAGACCCCGAGAAAACACAGAAGACAGACGGCAGAGAGGCTGCAGAGGAGGGAGCTCTAGAGGGAGTGATGCTGAGGGAGTGCACCCTGGCTTCTGAGCTGTGTATGCACAGAAAGACCCCAAGAACATTATGCAGCCAAAATTTCAGCTTCTGCCCACCCCAGGGGAGATGGATTTTCGAGAGTGACTCCAGACAAGTTACTACTGTGAGAACAAAAATCAACACTCTTCAGAAGAATACAACAGAATCCATACTCTCTATGACATATTACCATGTCCTAAGTTCACTTTTAAAAATCCCTAGAAACATAAAGAGAGAGAAAAATTGACTAAAACTGAAAGCAAAAGCAGTCAAAAAATCACCCCTGGATGACCCAGATATTGCAATTAGCAGATGAGATTTTAAATTACTACAAATACACTCAGGGACACACAACAAAGCAATTTTATAATGAATTAACAGATGAGTAATCTTAGGAGGGGAAAAAAAACTGTAAAAGAAAAAAAGTTGCAAGTTCCTCAAAAGTACCTGCAAACAGATGTTTATAACAACTTTATTCATAACTGAACTTGGAAGTAACCAAGATGCCTTTCAGTAGGTGATGGATAAATAAATTGTGGCACATCCAGCCAATGCAATATTATTTAGTATTAAAAAGAGATGAGTTGTCAAGCTGTGAAGAGTCGAGGAAGAGACAATCGCATATTACTAAAAGAAAGTCAGGGCCTCCCTGGTGGCTCAGTGCTAAGGAATCCACCTGCTAATCAGGGTTCGACGGTCAGGAAGATCCCCTGGAGCAGGAAATGGCAACCCACACCAGTATGCCTGCCCAGAGGACCCGTAGACTGAGGATCCTGGCAGGCTACAGTCTATAAGGTGGCAGAGTCAGACACGACTTAGCGATTGAACAACAGGAGAAAGTCCACCTGAAAGGTTATATATCGTGTGATTTCAACTATAAGACATTCTGGAAGAGACGAAACTGGGGTCAGGGAGAAGATCAGTAGTTACCAGGGGCTGGCAGAGGGGGGAGGAGGAGGGTTGGAGCAGAGAGGCTGTCAGGGCAGCAGTGCTACATCGTATGATTCTGCAATGACGGACACACGTCATCGAACACTTTTGCAAACTCACCGAGGATACAGCACCAAGAGTGGCCCATCAGGTGAGCTGTGGACCTTGAGTAGTTACGATCCGTCAGTTTTAACGAACATCCCACTCTCGCAGAGTATTCTAATAATGGGGAGGCTATGCACGTGTGAGGGTTGTGCCAGCAAAGTAACTAGTTTTATATGAAATTTGGAGCTTTGTCCTAGGACAAAAATTTTGATTTTGTCCTATTAATGTGAAGTCAAAATTATGTTTCATTGTTTTAAATAATTCATTTCCCTGCTGATCAAAAATTAATGGATCTATTTCCATAAGTGAGCAAAAAATATGAAATACATACATACTGCTTGCTTGTGTCATTTATTTTTGTTCACACATGGCTGTCTCTATTCAGATTTGCATTTTTCTGGACCAGTCCATCATACTTTTCAAGTGCTGCTATACTTCAGTTTTCTTGTAGAGGAAGTAGCATTTCCATGCTCCATTATGTAGTACTATTAACTTTTTTTTAGCTCAACAACAGAATATTATGTTTTACTATGTTTTCTCCTGCCTAGAAAATAGCTATTTATTTCTTAATAAAATAGTGCCATGAAAAAATAAATAAATAAAATAAAATAGTGCTATGTGTTTTCTCCATGATTACTTGAGACTCGGGTGAGATATAAGAACAATAAAATAAAAAATTAAAAACTCTAAGGATTTCATGACTGAATTAGATAAAATGACTACCCTCTCTAAATCCTCAACATCCTTTTTATATAACATATGATTTTNAGTGCTATGTGTTTTCTCCATGATTACTTGAGACTCAGGTGAGATATAAGAACAATAAAATAAAAAATTAAAAACTCTAAGGATTTCATGACTGAATTAGATAAAATGACTACCCTCTCTAAATCCTCAACATCCTTTTTATATAACATATGATTTTATATATATTTCAGGAGAAGATCCATCATGCATATTGTCATAATGTAAAGAAAAATAGTCAACATACATTGGGATCAAATTTCCTAAACTATGAAGAGCAGATTAGAAATATTTATAGACAAAAAAAGAGTGCTCTGAAATAAAATAAAAATATTAACAATATTCAATTTAACTCGATGAGCATTTATTGAGAGCCTACAATGTCACAGGATTATGCTGTTTTAGTTATTAAAGGAAATTTTACAACTACTATGTGTTTCAATATAACATGATTCTATATACATGTCTTTTGAAAAGCGATGCAAATAGACTAATGAAAACACTGGCAAAATTCAAAAGAATATCTCAAGAAGAAAATAGGCAATTGCCTAGTAATATTTGACAAATTAAAGACATGAAACTTCACTCCTTCAAATATGAGCCATCAGCTGCAAATTTGATTCACAAAGCCCTTCACCTATGAGCAGGAGCAGGCAGGAGAATTGGCTTTGATGAATGAACTGTTAAAACTTTTTGCCATCTTTCTAAAAAAATGTTTAATTTTCTTCCTAAGTTTCAGGGTCATACCCTTTGTGATTCATATAAATAACAACAACAATAAATCTTAAGAAGAAAGTGAGGAAACAAAGTTGTAGGCCTGTTGAGAAAGAATAAATCACTACCCACAGCAGAACAATTACATGGGTTAAGCATGATCTCTTGGCAGTCTGTTAGGTTAAGCAAAGAAGGCTATACAGAGTAGGCGAGTACGGTGTACCCTAAAGGCCATGTGGAGATTGCCTTGTACATGATGAGGGTCTCTGGAGGAGATGCATCACTTTCACTCAGGAAAGAGTCCGTCAGGTGGGTGTCCCACCCAGAATAATATTGTTACAACACTGTGAACAAGATACGCCAGCCATTAACAAACCTCGGCATGTCCTTGAGCACTGGAGTCCAGAGAGCCATTTTTGTTTTTACTGGCCTTTAGGTATCTTGCTCTGGGGTCATTCTGTGCTGGTTTAGTCACTAAGTCATGTCTGACTCTTGCGACCCGATGGACTGTAGTCTGCCAGGCTCCTCTGTCCATGGGGTTTTCCAGGCAAGAATACTGGAGTGGGTTGCCATTTCCTTCTCTAAGGAAAGTGATGGCGAAATGAGCACGTGAGAGGAATAGTCAACACAGGCTCAGGGCACCAGAGATTTTTGAAGGGAAGTGAACAGGGAGGCCTGGCGTGCTGCAATTCATGGGGTGGCAAAGAGTCGGACACGACTGAGCGACTGAACTGAACTGAAGTCTAAAATGAAGAGGCAGAAACGAGCAGGAATTACATACACCAGGGCAGGAAAGACTATTTCAGGCAAAGAGACTTGCATGCACGATATCCTGAAAATGGGTGAAATGTGCCCGATTCAAGATGAAAAAGAAGAATGCGCTGTGCCCAGAGCCCTGATCAGGCAGACAGAAGGATGAACAGGTGCGGGGCGTGCAGGCAGAGGAGGTGCTGTCAGACACCCGCCGGCAAGGGCGCCGCAGACAACTGGACGGCCCTCCTCAAGGGGCTTCCTGGGAGGCGCAGACGGTAAGGCGTCTGGCTGTAGTGCGGGAGACCCGGGTTCCATCCCTGGGCCGGGAAGATCCCCTGGAGAAGGAAATGGCCACCCGCTCCAGTACTCTTGCCTGGAGAATCCCATGGATGTAGGAGCCTGGTGGGCTACAGTCCACAGGGTTGCAAAGAGGCAGACACGACTGAGTGACTCCACTTTCCCTCAGGCCAGTGCCTGAGGAAAAGACCACTGGGATGCAGCCCTGAGTATGTCATGAAGCAGGCGAGACTGGACGCGGAATAGCAGTCACAGGGTCATTAAAAGTAGAAAACTGTCCACGATCTCACTGAGGCAAGGGGCCAGCAGGAAGCGGGGAGAACCCCAGTGGAGATGGAGACGGATGGAGGCGCTTTCAAGTTGGAAGCATGGGATGGCGCAGGAGGGGGGACAAGGACGGGCACAGTGGAGGCCACGGCCCAGACAGAGGGTCAGGCGAGGCCCGTCTGCTGGCTGCAGGCTTGCCGGGCCGGGAGAGAGCTGAGCGCGGGCTTGCTTGAACGCGAAGCCTGCGTGGGACTGTAGGGCAGAGCCATCTAGCCTCAGTAGGAGCTGGAAGTCAGGAGACATCCTTCTGGGAGAAGCAAACTCAGGAGCAGGTGGTGTCAGCCAAGGCAGGAGGAAGCAAAGAGGGCATCCCAGGAGGAGCCTTGAACCCAAGGACCGAGAGTCCATCAGAGAAAGCAGCGGAAAGCCAGTGTCCAACAAGTAAGGACATTTTGTCAAGTCCCACCCCCTACCCCGAGGGAGAGGTTTTTAAGAAGGTGGGAGGACACGTGGTGTCAGTTCCTGCACACACGCCCCAGGGCTCGGCAGGCCTGCCAGGGTCACCTGTAAAACGTTGCTTCAAACGTTGAACAACGAACAGCCAAGAACAAACCCAGCCGCCCAATCTTTCAATCTGTTCATCAGTATCATTTAGGGCACAGTTACGGAAAGTTCTAGAAGTCATTGCCAATCTTGGTTCTTTTATGTGTCCTCAAGGTGGTCACAGGAAGTTGCTAAGTCCCTGAAGGTTTCTAGCACGTTGTTTGTCTCATTTCTCACTCTGGCCTGAGAGTAACACNAGTGGGTGAGATCAGTCTGGCTGATGAGCTTAGGGAGAACTTCATGGAGGAGGGACTATTTATCTTTGGTTTTGAAGGAGGGGTGCATTTAAAAGCGTTTTTATCACTCTGGCAATTTAGGACAGACAGACGATGTTTTGTTGCTACAAGATAAAGCAAAATCCCAGGGGGAATTGAGGGAGGATTTTTTTTCTCCTGTTCACAAGGCAAAGTATGCTCTGCTACCAAAAATGAAAAACCAAGTGCATGATCTCTCAGATTCCTGTGGATTTCTTTTACTACGAGACTATTTTATTTCACACAAGCTGCAATACATTAAAGTCTATCTCACACAGCTTTTTAAAAATTGTGTATTTTTTTATATAATGCATCACTGCATTATATCACTACATGTTAATAAAATATATATTTGCTGCATGTTATATATATATATAATTATATATATAATATATATATCACTGCATGTTAATCAAATTAACATCATAGGGTACAGTTATGTACTTAAGAATTACATATAAGTTCTTATAGAAGAATCCCCCCAAAAAATTAGATCAATACTATTTTAAAATCTGCAAATATATTTAAGTGAGATTTTTAAAACAGCCAAAACACTTTTAAAGTCCATCACCAAGTTATCTTTTTTATGTTTTTTTTTTTCCTTCTGTCTCAGTCCTAGACAAGGGTTTCCTTCCTTAGCATCACATAAAATAACAATGCCTAAATTCACTTTCAAATTAGAATCCCCTGCCCAACCTCATCCCTTCCAGATAAAGTTTTAATGGAAAAATGCATTGCTGGAACCAGCCTGTCATGTCTACCTGATAGTTCAGTCTCCCATGAAACTTTTAGGGCCTTTTGGGTCATCTGCTTTATATGCCACTGACCTCACTCACATCCCCAAGGTGGACCATTGCACCATCCACAAAACTGACATCTCTGACAGAATGCCTCCTGCTTGGTGCTGCCTTCTTCCTATAGATATTCCTTTGGACAAAGACCAGAAGGTAGATGGGATAGCACAGGCAGAGGCGAAGATAAAATATGAGCCTAAAAGAATACAAAACTAATTCTTTAAAACTTGTAAGTGTCATGCTATGATAAATGAACTTAACTGAGAAATTGGGGATTATTTAAACTTGATGCCAGTATTATGATATGGTAATATATGTGATGTGTCAATGGCAAATAAAAACAATCAAGATGGTGAGAAAATAAAGGAAAGGAAATCAATTAATGACCTTGTACTGATTCAAATATGTGTTGAACATAGGAATACATAGTTGAAGTAATAAATGGGATGGATGAAAAGCAGCTGCATAAATAGCATAAATAGAATGTGATGCCATCTTTAAGAATTGGTTAAGAGCAGAAAATAACTAAGATTTTCAGCCTGATAGGCTAATGAATTTAATTCATTCAGGAAAACCTTACTAAGTATTCAAAATGTGCTCAGGAAGAGGTAATTGGATTCAGAAATAAAAGCCATAATCCTTACTATCAGATAGCTTGTAGTTTATGATGGCAGATCAGTAGTTGGAACAATAAAAATTAATAATAAGTGTTGGAACTTCAGCAGTGTCTTGTATGTTTAAAATCAGGGACATGGTGTGAAAGTATGGTATTCAGGAAGAGCTTAAACAAACAGGTCACAACTGAGTGAATCATAAAGAATAAGTGTGTATCTACTTTTTAGAAATAGATAAGAGAAGGGTATACTTGGAAGAAAGTCAATATTTTTCAAATATAGTTATTGGGGGGAATGAGAAACACTCACATTTGTAAAGCTATTATTCTTACCTAGAGGTTAAAATTTAGGGGAAGAAGGAGAAAAAAGTAAAATATTGGGTGATCAGGGAGATTTTCAAGAAAGATTTATGTAGATAATGCCTTGAATCAATGGAAATCCTTAAAGTATTTTCATCAAGGAAGTTCAAGAATCAGATTTGTATCTCAACATGCTTTTCAACAGCATCATGAGGAGTTGATTCAGTGTTGATCAGACTTGAGACAGGAGACCACCTGGGCGAAGATGCTGTAAGAGAGGGGAGAAGCAGTGAGCAATTGTACTAATAGAGGGCACCGGGAAAGGGAATAGAGGCTAGTTCAAAATGGTTTGTTGAAAAGATGAAACCAGCAGTATATGATGATTAAAAATATATGCTGAGATTCTACTCCTTCAGAGAGCTCCCCTCAACCCAAGTAAGGCTAACCAATGTCTCTTAGGTGGCAGAGACATCTGTCTGCCCTGCTCCTCCTCTCATGCTTTCCTTAATAACACGACTTCATTTGAAGTAGCAAAATGGAAATGCCAAAAGGATAGCATCCCTTTCAGCATGATGTAGCCAATTAAAATTAAAGGAACAAGACTTTTGGTGTCTTCGAACGTTATTGAAAGGTTTTAACTCTTATGGTATGCATCTCTTCTATCTTTTCTCTGCTTTGTTTTCTGCTGTCTGGAACTTAGACTCAATGGCTAAAGTCCATCATCCTTCATGAACTGAGGAGAGATCTTGAGTTGACAGCTATCTTGGTCAGCTCACGCTGCTATCACAAAGTTCCACAGGTTGGGTGGCTTATAAACAACAGAAATATATTTCTCATAGTTCAGGGAGCTGCAAGACTGAGATCAGGATACCAGCCTGGCTGGGTTCCTATTAGAATTCCCTTCTGGGTTGTAGACTGTCAACTTCTTGCCGGATCCTCACATGGCCAAGAGCAGACACAGGAAGGGAAATCTCTCATGACTCATAAAAACACTAATTGTACTTGTGTGGGCTCCACTCATAAATTCGTCTAATCCTGATTACTGCTCAAATGCCCCATGTCCTAATATCACCATATTGGAGAGATACATTTTAAGAAAGTTAGCTTTTTTTCAGAGAGATAAATGATGTATCTTTTACACACTATGCTTAATATTTTTTCTACTTTTGATCATCTAAAATTATTTTGTTACTTATCCATTGTCTACCTTCTTCTAACTAGCTTCTAAGCACTATGAGAGAAGTTACTATTTATCTTGCTTATTATTATATCCCAAGCAACCAGCACAGTACAAAGTATAAACTGGGCAGCCAATATACATGCTTTGATGACTAAAGGGATGAGTAAGGTGGATGGGGATATGGAATATATCAAATACTGCTTTCTGCCTTTGGAAGCTATCTCAGTGACTTAAACAGTTTTCAAATGGATAAAAACTGAAAATCTGAGGAAAGAATGAATTCAATTTTTATCATCTTGAACCTGAGATGTCCATTTCACACCCAGGTTGAATCATCCAGTAGAAAGTCAGGTATATAAATTTAGAGCTCAAATTAGTGTTCTGGGTTTGGGAACAACAGTATTGTTAACCATCAGTCTACTGGGGATAATTTGACATCTAGGGAACTGACGAGATTGTACAAAGAAAATCATTGAGAGCAGAAGTCAGAGAAACACAATATGATGTGCAGTCAAAGAGGAGTTAGAAAGGCAAGAAAAGGGGGGAAAAAAAGCCTCTTGCACGAAAGTCAGGGTAGAAATGAAAGTAACTGAGCGTGGGAAACAGACTCAAATATAAAAAATAAATTAGCTTTTGAATTTCACAATTAGAAGGCATCTATAAATATCAGGCCAGAAGTAGATTTTGTGGAGTGAAAAGGCAAAAGGACATGGAAACAAAATTGAGAAAGTAAACCACTTGCTCATTAAACTATAACAGGAAGACAATGAGAAAGACACAGCAGGATTAAGAAGAAAAGATGAAGTTAAGACAGTTATGTTTATTTTCAAATGAGAGCAATTTGGATATATATTTTTATATCTAACACAGGCTTCCCTGTGGTTCAGTTGGTAAATAATTTGTCTACAATGTGGGAGATCTGGGTTGGAAAAATCCCCTGGAGAAGGGAAAGGCTGCCCACTCCAGTATTCTGGCCTGGAGAATTCCATGGACTGTATAGTCCATGGGGTCGCAAAGAGTCGGACATGACTGAATGACTTTCATTTTCACTGTATCTAACACAAAGTAAGCAGCAGCAACAACAACAAAAGTTGAAAATATGGTAAGAAGGAATTTTGATGGAATAAAATATCTCCAGATTCTGAAAGCAACATCTTTGGAGTGAGATGTTTTGTAATTCTAAACTTGCAAGTAGAAAAGTGAAAGTTACTTTTACAGATCTAAATTCTGACTCAATTCTTGGGCCCAATTTGCATAGGTTTTTTGAAAACTGTAATGGAAATGTTCAGCCTGACATTTTATATGGAATGATTTCTTCTTCTCAATCCCTAAAGAATATGAAAGATGACTGGCTCCTTTTCTTGATGTGGAGTCAATACTTCCAAAATATTTCCTGTGAGGCTAAGGTATTATTAGGACTAAAGCTAAAGTCTCTGCATGGGATTGATGATCTCTCAGTTTTGAAAAGATGAACGTGGAAGTTGAGGACATAATATTTCAGATCTCTAAAGTTATGATTTTGAAGGATGAAAAAAGAAAGAAAATTTTATCAAATGCCTGATATTAATATTTTTATAAATTCTAAATATGCAGGAATGATAATTTTATATACACAGAGAGTGAAGTTGAGACATCAGTAACTTATCCTGAGGACAAAGCTAATAAATGGCAAGTCAAGATACAAGTCCATTGATAATCATTTGTTTTATGGTAGGAATCTGGGCACATGAAATGGCTGGAGTTGGAGGCAGAGGAATAGAGATGGTGATGGTGGGACCTATGTCTCCTTCTCTTGAATCTAGATAGATTCCAGGCTGCATGACCAATAGAATATGATGCAAATGATAGTTAACAGGCTTCCAGGCCTCGTCCTTAAAAGGCTGGTAACTTGCATTCCTGTCTCTGCTTGCTCCCAGACTATGGTGTAAAAAAATTCCAGTCCTGTGGAGCAAAGCCCAGGCTGGGCTCCTAGCCAACAACAGCACCAAATTCCCAACCATGTAGAGGAGCCACTTGAAAGTAGACTCTGTACCCATGTAAGTCTCTCAGTGATCTTTCACAGAGCAGAGATGAGCTATCTCTTTAGAACAACAACAACAACAAAATTATAGATTTTGAGAAAATTAAAATCTGCTGCTGTTTTAAGCTCCCCCTCAAAAAAGATACAAGTCCAGTCTCTTTGATTCCAAAGTCTACATCATTCAAGCTTAATTCATGAATTCCTTAAAATTGTCCTAATTGAAATTGTTCATCAAGATGTGTACTCCAATGCTGTGCATCCATCATCACATCACTTCCTGTGTAGAATAAATAATTACTTACTTTATTAAGAATACATCCTGTACCACGGTGAAAAGGAATTGAACTGAGCAGTCAAACCGTGCTATGACTTAAAAGAATAAGAAAATATCTCAGAATATTTTAATTCTGAATTTAAATATTAACCTCACAACATTAATTCTTACCAAAGACATTTATATTGTCTCTTGACAAAATTGTCAGGTAATAATTACTGAAAAAAAGATGTTGATTCTCTAGCCTTTACAATCACTCTGCTTCTATCTGTATGCCTCATATTACTTAGCTCCTGTGCCAGGGAAAGTATTATTCATTAAATATCAATATTTTTAAGGCAACAACTTTGTGAAGTACTGTGTCTCAGTATTTAGAAAATACTTTGGATTCTAAAAGTAAGAAAGCTTACTTATTTAAGTCAAGTCTTAGTGAATTAAGTAAATCAACAACCAAAAGGGAAATTTCTAGGCAAATAAAAATACAAAAGGATACAGAACCATTTCTTTGGTTTATTTCCATAAAGTCAATATTTTGAATCTAACAATGTGATAAATGAAACACTTTGTATTTAAGTAGTTGTTCTATTTAGCAAAAATATTATAAATAGAGATATCTTCATTATAGCAGTTATGTGTTGCAGTTGGAAGCCTGGTTCTGAGTCGGAAAGATATGAGTTTAAATATTTGCTTTTTCACTTGTTACTCTGTAATTTTTGGTGGTATATTCAAATTTTATTAGTCACATTTACAGAGTCTGAAAAATGGGGATACAGTTATGTATCATACAATTGTGAGAATTAAATAATGTATATCAACAACATGTTTACTCTGTGTCTGGATCACAATAAGTGTTTAGCTAGGTAGAATCTCTGCTAAAGTAAGATAGGTTAGCAGAATGGTTCAGCACTTAGATGTGGGAATGAGACAATGAAAGCTTGAATCTCTGCTCTACTATTTAAAAGCATGATATATGACAAGTTTCAAAAAACTCCTTGGGCTTGAGTTTCTCCATGGGATTATTTATACTATAAGGTTCTTTTGGAAATGAAGTTAGATAAAGCATGGGAAGCATCTACTGGATGGGTGAGTAAATATCAAACATCTTAGACAAGACGTAGCATTTATAAATAAGTGCTTAGAGTTAAATGAAAAAGCTGCTTTCAGACTAATATGTCTTATACAATCACACACACACGTATAATATACAATATATACACACATATATAATATATAATAATGCAAATGTATATTTTTAAATATATACACACATGTGTGCTATCTATCATGTAAAATTTGGAAGCATTAACTGGAAATCCCAATATTTATTATGTATTCTAACCAACAGTTAACTACGTATTCACATTTCTAATTCAGTTGAATCTTTTTTCCCTTTATTTACATTTTTTGAACAGTTATTTGTGTCATAAATTATAAGAGAAATGCTAGTTCTACCTTCATGGAACTTGAACTAATGTAAGAATTTTACATTAAATGAGCATAAATTATGAGTAAGTGTATTAAAGTACATGGACAAGTATGAAGAGAAATTTTAGTTGTGAGAAATAAAGAGCACAGCAAAGAGTCTTTAACAATATCAGGGTGCATACTTTTATCGCAAAGAGTCGGACATGACTCAGCGACTGAACTGAACTGAACTGATACTTTTATCTGAAGTTACAATTTAACTAAATTTTCAGCCTCTTTTAATGATTTTTGAAAGATCAACATTCAGAAAACTAAGATCATGGCATCTGGTCCCATCACTTCATGGCAAATAGATGGGAAAACAGTGGAAACAGTGGCTGACTTTATTTTTCTGGGCTCCAAAATCACTGCAGATGGTGATTGCAGCCACGAAGTTAAAAGACGCTTGCTCCTTGGAAGGAAAGTTATGACCAATCTAGGCAGCATATTAAAAAGCAGAGACATTACTTTGCCAACACAGATCAGTCTAGTCAAGGCTATGATTTTTCCAGTAGTCATGTATGGATGTGAGAGTTGAACTATAAAGAAAGAGCACTGAAGAATTGATGCTTTTGAACTGTGGTGTTGGAGAAGACTCTTGAGAGTCCCTTGGACTGCATGGAGATCCAACCAGTCCATCCTAAAGGAGATCAGTCCTGAGTGTTCATTGGAGGGACTGATGTTGAAACTGAAACTCCAGTACTTTGGCCATCTGATGCAGAGAGCTGACTCATCTGAAAAGGCCCTGATGCTGGGAAAGATTGAAGACGAGAGGAGAAGGGGATGACAGAGGATGAGATGGTGATGACATCACTGACTCAATGGACATGAGTTTGAGTAAATTCCAGGAGCTGGTGATGGACTGGGAGGACTGGTGTGCTGCAGTCAGGGGTTCACAAGAGTCGGAAACTTTGATTGGGTTTTCAGTCTGTCTGCCCTCTGATGGAGAAGGATAAGAGGCTTAAGGAAACTTCCTGATGGGAGAAACTGAGGGGGAAACGGTGTTTGTTCTGATGTGCGGGGCCATGTGCAATAAACATTTAATCCAATTTTATGTGAAAGGAGGAGACTGTGTTCCCTTCCTATTAATTGACCTGAGGCCAAACTATGGTAAAGGTAATATAGATAATGTTGACCTTCAAAAGGTCCCATGCAGGCACTGCTACACTCAGTGCCCCGGACCCTGGAACCGGGCTGACCCACGCCTCCACCAGAGACTCCTAGACACTCACAGGCAAGTCTGGGTGAGTCTCTTGGGGGTCACTGCTCCCTTCTCTTGGGTCCCAGTATGCACAAGTTTTGTTCGTGCCCTCCCAGAGTCTGTTTCCCCAGTTTTGTGTAAGTTCTCTTGGTTCTATGATGGGTTGATGGTGATCTCCTCCAAGAGGGTTTATGCCATACCCAGCTTTACTGCACCTAGAGCCCCTGCCCCGACAGCAGTCCACTGCTTACCTGTACCTCCTCAGGAGACACTCACACACAGTTCTGTCTCAGTTTCAGTGGGATCTCTGGGTCCTGGTGTGCACATTGTATGTTTGAACCCTCTGAGCGTCTCTGGTGGTTATGGGGTTTGATTCTAAATGAGATTTTGCCCCTCCTATCATTTTGCTGGGGCTTCTCTGCACTTGGGCATGGGGTATCTCCTCACAGCTGCTGCAGCACCACACAGCCACTGCTCTAGCACAATGCAGCCATGGCTCCATGAATGTCAATGGATATGTATAATTTCTGAAGATCTTAGCAGCCAAGCATTTTTAAAAATATATTATTAGATAATGTTTTAGTGTTTATTCTAAAATAATCCCAGCAATGAGTTCAAATTAATTGCCTAGCAGGACTTTAGAGGAAATACTCATACACAATATTTTAAAAGCAAGGGTAAAGGAAATAAAACCCCCATTTTAATGAAGCTGTATCTTGTAACTGCCACTGATTAAGTCCGCAACACAGAAAATGGAAGTGATTCTTCAAGGTCAAGTTTACAATATACTGCTCCAAATATATGGATCCTGACATCTGAGTAGTTTCATCCATAAGATCTCAAGACTCCTGGAGTTAAAGGTATACTGCATGATATTCAATTGATCTTCAAATAATAGCATGTCTCTTATTCATACTCTAAATTAAACAGCTGAAAACAGAATTTTCAATTTATGGCACTTTTACTTTCATTGAATATCACTGATGTTACTATTTGCTTTAAGTCCATAAAGTCCCTGTCATTATAGAATATTTAATGAGGTGGGAAAGAAGGGAACTTCCCTGGAATGCTTATAAGATTTTCAATCTTACTAAACTTTGAAAAAACATTTGATTTTAGGGATCATAGATTACTTGCATGGACTAATATTATGTTGATCACAAGGTTGCTAAGATGCTTTAAAAGGTCATTTGTGTGGAGGTGGGGTGGTTCAGTTCAGTCATTCAGTCGTGTCCGACTCTTTGCAACCCCATGAACTGCAGCACGCCAGGCCTCCCTGTCCATCACCAACTCCCAGAGCCCAGCCAAACTTGTGTCTATAGAGTTGGTGATGCCATCCAAACATCTCATTCTCTGTCGCCCAGTTCTCCTCCTACCCTCAATCTTTCCCAGCATCAGGGTCTTTTCAAATGAGTCAGCTGTTTGCATCAGATGGCCAAAATATTGGAATTTCAGCTTAAACATCAGACCTTCCAATGAACACCCAGGACTGAACTCCTTTAGGATGAACTGGTTGGACCTCCTTGCAGTCCAAGGGACTCTCAAGAGTCTTCTCCAACACCACAGTTCAAAAGCATCAATTCTTTGGCACTCAGCTTTCTTTATAGTCCAATTCTCACATCCATACATGACTAGATGAACCTTTGTCGACAAAGTCATGTCTCTGCTTTTTAATATGCTGTCTAGGTTGGTCATAACTTTCCTTCCAAGGAGCAAACATCTTTTATTTTCATGGCTACAGTCACTATCTGCAGTGATTTTGGATCCTCCAAAAATAAAGTTTGACACTGTTTCCAATGTTTCCCCATTTATTTGCCATGAAGTGATGGGACCGGATGCCATGATCTTAGTTTTCTGAATGTTGAGCTTTAAGTCAACTTTTTCACTCTCCTCTTTCACTTTGATCAAGAGACTCTTTAGTTCTTCTTCACTTTCTGCCATAAGGGTGGTGTCATCTACATATCTGAGGTGATTGATATTTCTCCCAGCAATCTTGATTCCAGCTCATGCTTCCTCCAGCCCAGATTTTCTCATGATGTACTCTGCACATAAGTTAAATACGCAGGGTGACAATATACAGCCTTGACATATTCTTTTTCCTATCTGGAACTAGTCTTTGGTTCCATTTCCATTTGTAACTGTTGCTTCCTGACCTTCATATAGGTTTTTCAAGAGGTATGTCAGGTGGTCTGGTATTCCTATCTCTTTCAGAATTTTCCAGTTTATTGTGATTCACACAGTCAAAGGCTTTGGCATAGTCAATAAAGCAGAAATAGATGTTTTGTTTTTTTTTGAACTCTGTTGCTTTTTTGATGATCCANACAGCAGTCCACTGCTTACCTGTACCTCCTCAGGAGACACTCACACACAGTTCTGTCTCAGTTTCAGTGGGATCTCTGGGTCCTGGTGTGCACATTGTATGTTTGAACCCTCTGAGCGTCTCTGGTGGGTATGGGGTTTGATTCTAAATGAGATTTTGCCCCTCCTATCATTTTGCTGGGGCTTCTCTGCACTTGGGCATGGGGTATCTCCTCACAGCTGCTGCAGCACCACACAGCCACTGCTCTAGCACAATGCAGCCATGGCTCCATGAATGTCAATGGATATGTATAATTTCTGAAGATCTTAGCAGCCAAGCACTTTAAAAAATATATTATTAGATAATGTTTTAGTGTTTATTCTAAAATAATCCCAGCAATGAGTTCAAATTAATTGCCTAGCAGGACTTTAGAGGAAATACTCATACACAATATTTTAAAAGCAAGGGTAAAGGAAATAAAACCCCCATTTTAATGAAGCTGTATCTTGTAACTGCCACTGATTAAGTCCGCAACACAGAAAATGGAAGTGATTCTTCAAGGTCAAGTTTACAATATACTGCTCCAAATATATGGATCCTGACATCTGAGTAGTTTCATCCATAAGATCTCAAGATTCCTGGAGTTAAAGGTATACTGCATGATATTCAATTGATCTTCAAATAATAGCATGTCTCTTATTCATACTCTAAATTAAACAGCTGAAAACAGAATTTTCAATTTATGGCACTTTTACTTTCATTGAATATCACTGATGTTACTATTTGCTTTAAGTCCATAAAGTCCCTGTCATTATAGAATATTTAATGAGGTGGGAAAGAAGGGAACTTCCCTGGAATGCTTATAAGATTTTCAATCTTACTAAACTTTGAAAAAACATTTGATTTTAGGGATCATAGACTACTTGCATGGACTAATATTATGTTGATCACAAGGTTGCTAAGATGCTTTAAAAGGTCATTTGTGTGGAGGTGGGGTGGTTCAGTTCAGTCACTCAGTCGTGTCCGACTCTTTGCAACCCCATGAACTGCAGCACGCCAGGCCTCCCTGTCCATCACCAACTCCCAGAGCCCAGCCAAACTTGTGTCTATAGAGTTGGTGATGCCATCCAAACATCTCATTCTCTGTCGCCCAGTTCTCCTCCTACCCTCAATCTTTCCCAGCATCAGGGTCTTTTCAAATGAGTCAGCTGTTTGCATCAGATGGCCAAAGTATTGGAATTTCAGCTTAAACATCAGACCTTCCAATGAACACCCAGGACTGAACTCCTTTAGGATGAACTGGTTGGACCTCCTTGCAGTCCAAGGGACTCTCAAGAGTCTTCTCCAACACCACAGTTCAAAAGCATCAATTCTTTGGCACTCAGCTTTCTTTATAGTCCAATTCTCACATCCATACATGACTAGATGAACCTTTGTCGACAAAGTCATGTCTCTGCTTTTTAATATGCTGTCTAGGTTGGTCATAACTTTCCTTCCAAGGAGCAAACATCTTTTATTTTCATGGCTACAGTCACTATCTGCAGTGATTTTGGATCCTCCAAAAATAAAGTTTGACACTGTTTCCAATGTTTCCCCATTTATTTGCCATGAAGTGATGGGACCGGATGCCATGATCTTAGTTTTCTGAATGTTGAGCTTTAAGCCAACTTTTTCACTCTCCTCTTTCACTTTGATCAAGAGACTCTTTAGTTCTTCTTCACTTTCTGCCATAAGGGTGGTGTCATCTACATATCTGAGGTGATTGATATTTCTCCCAGCAATCTTGATTCCAGCTCATGCTTCCTCCAGCCCAGATTTTCTCATGATGTACTCTGCACATAAGTTAAATACGCAGGGTGACAATATACAGCCTTGACATATTCTTTTTCCTATCTGGAACTAGTCTTTGGTTCCATTTCCATTTGTAACTGTTGCTTCCTGACCTTCATATAGGTTTTTCAAGAGGTATGTCAGGTGGTCTGGTATTCCTATCTCTTTCAGAATTTTCCAGTTTATTGTGATTCACACAGTCAAAGGCTTTGGCATAGTCAATAAAGCAGAAATAGATGTTTTGTTTTTTTTTGAACTCTGTTGCTTTTTTGATGATCCAGTGGATGTTGGCATTTTGATCTCTGGTAGGGTGGTAGATTAAGGATATTTTATCTAGAGAATGTGCATTATATTACCAACTAGAAAAGAATGTCAGTAGATAATACCTATATATAAAAACATTTTTAAACATGGGTTTGTTAATTAGGACTATAGAGATCAGTAGTCTAATAGAAAAATCAGTTGAAGTAACTAAATCTGTTACCTGGAGGAAGAAGGAATTAGCATAGAAATATATGGGTACAAATAATTTTTTGTCTGTTTTTCTTGTCTTGAATTTTTGTTTGGACATATAGTTCTATTTCATGTTATATAATATGGAGACATATTCTTTAACTGCAAATAAAAAAAATATTACTCTAGACTTCTAGTAGTATCTGGTAAATATCAATAATAGGCAGTCAATAAATGTTGTTTCCTTTTTATTAGTCTCAACTTAAATGTCCCAAGAGCATATAAATGATTTTTATAGTTTAGGATGCAAATATCTTATTTTCTCCTTCTTCATGGTTATTTTTCCATCTTTAATGGTTTGGTGGTTTAGTGACTAAGTCATGTCTGACTTGCAATCCATGGACTGCAGCCTGCCAGGCTCTGCCATGGAATTTTCCAGGCAAGAATGCTAGAGTGGGTTGCCATTTCCTTCTCTAGGGGATCTTCTCAACACAGGAATCGAACCCGGGTCTCCTGCATTGCAGGCAGTTGGTTTACCAAGTGAGCTATGGGGGCAACTGACATATTGATGTCAAAAGAAAGAGCAAGTGGCGATCTAAAATGATGATATTTAGAACTGGGTATGATTTTTCAGAAAAGATTGCTGGTAAACTTGTTAAACAAATACTTTGAAAAGATATTATGTGGTGAAGCAAAAGGTGATAAGTGTAGAGATAGCTGCCAGAGGTCTCAGGAGCAGGAATCAATATGATGTGTGGGGTCAATTGCAAACTGATTTTTATGACTTAATTATGAAATACTTTAAACAGATAACATAAAACTGTATTTTTAAGCTTATACAAAAAACTATTTTGTTGATATGTTCACTTTGTTGTTAGGGAATTTAAGAAGCTTCTGCATGTTTCTGAGGAAAAAGTTAAAAAAAATAAAATTCAAATGTGAAGAATATGATTGCTGAGTGAACATACACGATAGTGTTCTGGACTTTCTCATGTAACAGTAACTATATATGTTAGTTTTGCTTCTTTCTTTTCTTTTTCTTTTACTTTATTCATTAAACAAAATTTCATCTCTATTTAAAGGAAAATTATCTCCTACACTCTTTAAAATGAGATACAGTGCACAAATTTATCTAGCTGCTAATTTCCTTACACTGATTTGAGTTTGCTGAGAAGGCTAAGAGTGGATGATTCACTAATTTTAGAGGAATAAATGTTCAATTTTCACTCGATCTACCCCAAAGATCAAGAACACTAATTAGATAACATTAGAGAAATTTAGTTTAAGTCCTATCTCTGAAATGCTCAGCTCTTTCAGAGGAGTATTATATAAATCAAATAATGCTTTAATATATTTCCTGATTCTAAAGAAGATTAATCAGTTGATAAGCATACATACAATAAAATGAAAAAAATAACAAGATGAAAATCAGCACCAAATATATGGATTAGGATATGGCAGAAAGATATGCAGACCACTGTCCTACTAAGTTAGTAAAGTTGAACTTCATGAATGGCTTGAGTTTCTAGGACCCCTAAATTAAATGAGAATCATAGTAAGGTGGTGTTAGTGGTAAATAATCCACCTGCCAATGCAGGAGACATAACAGATGTGCATTAAATCCTTGCATTGGCAATATCCCCTGGAGCAGGAAATGGCACTCCACCCTAGTAATCTTGCCTGGAAAATTCCCTGGGAAGAGGAATCTGGTGGACTACAGTCCATGGGGTTGCAAAATCAGATATGACTGAGCGAAGGAGCACTACTACTACAGTTAGTAATAGCTCTAAATATTGTAAATTAGAAGAAATTATAATTTCTTACATGAAACCACATCTTTTTTCTGGAGCTTATGTTTGAAAACTTCTCTTCATGGTGTTCATGCAAGAAACAGAGCAAAAGGAATAACAATAAAAATAACTAAAATTAACTGGTTCTTAGTATGTGTAAAATACCATGTTAACCATGTAACAGAAATCCTACTACTTAACTATAAATTTAGTTATATAATTTCTATTTTATAAAGACGAATACAAGAGCAAATTTGAAAACTGTATCTAAAATCACACAGCTAAAGGTAGCTGAAAAGTGATTTTATACTTTTAGTTAATGACATACTCAGTTGCAATCCTATGAATGGAAGATTAAGGTACTAAGGAATGGAGTATTATGTGGGGCAAATAAAAAAAAGTATGGAAAATCCCATGGACAGAGGAGCCTGGTAAGCTGCAGTCCATGGGGTCGCTAGAAGTCAGACACGACTGAGTGACTTCACTTTCACTTTCCACTTTCATGCATTGGAGAAGGAAATGGCAACCCACTCCAGTGTTCTTGCCTGGAGAATCCCAGGGACGGCGGAGCTTGGTGGGCTGCCGTCTATGGGATCACACAGAGTCGGACACGACTGAAGTGACTTAGCAGCAGCAGCAGGGATTATAAAGGAAGGGGGACCTAAGGAGTTTATTTGGTTTGATAATTGCCTTATGAAACATCATTTTTCTTTCTACAATGTAGCTGATTCAATAATGAAAATGTCTTCTGCTTTCACTGCAGGCTTTTGAAGATAAGCTGAACCAGCATACAGCCCATAGAATGTGCACACTGAAATTAGTATTTCAGTGCTTTAAATATTAAGGGGAAACTTGCCTTATAGTGTACCCTCTACTTTTTATCTTTTTACAGTCAGTATAATAAAATCTAGAGTGCTAAGACCATGGTGTATGAGTCTTCAGGAAAGGAGGCATTAAGTAAGGAACTCAGTCTTCTGAAAGTCTAAGGACTAGTCTAAAGGTTTCAAAAGAATCTTTTTTTTTTTTTTTTTTTTTTTTCCGTGATCCNAAATCTAGAGTGCTAAGACCATGGTGTATGAGTCTTCAGGAAAGGAGGCATTAAGTAAGGAACTCAGTCTTCTGAAAGTCTAAGGACTAGTCTAAAGGTTTCAAAAGAATCTTTTTTTTTTTTTTTTTTTTTTTGTCCGTGACCCAGCTGAATTCAAGAGATAAGAATACCAGATAAGGGTTTAGATCCAGAATTTTGTCATCAACAAAGGGTATTATCTGGCACCAAATGGAATTTGTGGTGGGGAATCTAGAATTGTGGTTGTACCATTGAAATAGTGAGATGTCATTATTTTGCCATCTGTCCTTTCTTTCTTTGAATATAGTGAAGTACCAGGCATGTGCTTACTCTTCAAAAGACCTTGACAAACATGAAGAAATAAGTAAAATAGGGTGTCTACTGAGAACCTTATAGGAGAAAAGGCAAACAAAACCTTATGTTAGAACAAATTTAATTTTCTCTTGGACTTCTAATTTGATTTTTATTTGAGAGACTCAATGGTTTGGCTAGCCTCTATGGATTACTTCTTGAAGGGTTTTACCATCAAATAGTTCTGTCATTTTTTAGTGCTTATTCTTCATCATTTTCCCTTCTAACTATGATGTTATCTTTGTTATACTGTTTTCAATTTAAAGAATATTAGATTGAGTGAACCAAAATATTTTCAGGGGGGAAAAACTACTCTGCATTTGATAAGATTTAGATTTGTTAGAAGTTCTAAAATCAATTACAAGTTTCTAAAATTCATAAACATCAGAGTCTCTGTGGATATTTGATGACAAAATTGATTTAATTTTGAAAGGCTAGACATATTCTTACCTTATTGAAATACAATGATTTTATTAACAAGCATAGTTTTTTTCTAGAGGACTATTAGTGTGTCAAGGAAATTTAAAAAAAATAAAATTACCTTGGAAACTTTTTTTGTATGTCAAAATGGACTATTGATATTTACTATCACATGTTGATTATCCAGAATTCTTAATATAGCCAGTCCTTTATTACAAATATTAGACTTGAAAACAAATCATCTCTCTGATTATCTACTGCCATTTATGGTCAATTGCTGCCAAAAATGTCGCCTTCTATCAAAATCTGTTTTTGAGGACATCTAACCAGAACTTGTTGCTCTTGGAAGCTTTTTCAAATCTACCACAGTAACTAAACTGCTTTGGGTATAGGTGTACAGATTTAATTATCTACTTAATTATTTACTCTCTTAAGATTTAGAAAACTTAAGAAAGCCCAGAAATCAGACTCAGAATGACTTGTATGAAGATTACATGGTATGTAAAATAATTTACATATGGAATACTGAGAATTCAAACAACACTTTTTGACATAATTTTTATAAGAAATGTTTTAGGTTATAGACAACTTATTCAAATATGAAAATTTGAAAAACATTCTATTAATCATCATTAAGGTGTCTTCAAACTTCTGTATAAATTTACTAGGGGCAAGTCTTAAAATACATTTATGGTAGTACTACAATTAAGTGTGAATTTTAATCTCAAACCAGTTCATTATTCTAGATATTTCAAAGAATTACACTAAGCTGAATCAGGGTTAAATTAAAGAGCTTGGTAGAAAAATTATCCTTTAAGTATGACGTTTTATATATATTTTTTCACTTTGGGATGTACTTAATACACATCTAAATAGGGATACAGCAGTCAATGGATTATTCATCTCAGCATGACAATTTGGGCATAGATACTAACAAGGTAACACAGATGATGTGATACAAACACTCTAACAAAAAAGGAGACAGAGAGTATAAGCCTAAAACTAAAAGCAATTATTTGGATCATGAAAGGCACAAAATAGGAAAAAAAACTGTCTCAGAGGAAGAAAATAATTACATTTTATTCTTCTCCTTCACAAAGACTATACATAGACTATTCAAGTAGTGTAATAAACAGACCAACAACCAAGAATGCACTCAAGATAGCTGAATGATAGTTTTCAAGTCACATAGAAGACACATCCAAAATAGTAGGTAAGATGCCAAGAAGCACTGTAGCAAATGTCAGAACCAAACACTTTACAACAAGCAGACAGCTTCAAATGTCTGTCATGGTTAATTTTACGTTAATTTGACTGACCTCAGGTATGACTGGGCTTTACAGGTGGCTCAGCTGGTAAAGAATCCGCCTGCAATGTGGAAGACCTGGGTTTGACCCCTGGGTTGGGAAAATTCCCTGGAGAAGGGAACAGTTACCCACTCCAGTATTCCAGCCTGGAGAATTCCATGAACTGCGTAGTCCATGGAGTTGCAAAGAGTCAGACATGACTGAGAGAGTTTCACTTTCACTTTTCAAGGTATGACTAGGTAGCCAGTAGAATATTATATCTCTGTGTATCTGTGAGACTCTTTCTGGAAGAAACGAGCATTTTATTCCGTAGACATCATGAAGAGAGGAGGGCCCACCAATGTGGATACGCAATCATCCAATCTGATGGGGATCTGAATGGAAAATAGGGTGAAGAAGGGGTGATTTCTTGTTCATTTTTTGAATTGGGAAGTCCATCTTCTCTTGCACTTGGATGTCACTAGAGTTCTTGGCTTTCAACATTTGATTAGAAACAGGGAGTTAAGACAATTATTTCTGCTGTTCTCAGGACATTAGAATCAGACTGAATTACAATGAATTCTCCAGCTTGCATGTATCATACTGTGATACTTCTCTGACTTCCATTATTGTGCAAGCTACATCCTATGAGAGAATCCTGACTAATACAATGTCTAAGCTTATGACTAACAAGAACACTTAAACATTGAGGATTTTGGTATTGTTGGAAAGTTTTTGCTTCCATATCTCTAATTTGATATCGAAAAAAAATACCTTGATTTACAATATCTTTAATTTTGCAACGTTTAATATTGCCTGTCTTGATTTCATACTGTATTACAAAGTGATAATAATCAAAGCGGTATGTTACTGGCATTAAAATAGACATATATATCTATGAAACAAAACAGAGTTCAGTAGAAAATCTATAAATTTGTGGTCAACTGCGCTGACAAGCATGCCAAGAACACATATTGATAGTCTCTTCCAATAAATGGTGTTGGAAAACTGGAAAGCCATGTGCAAAGAATCAAACTGGACCCTTATACCACTCAGAAATATGAACACAGATTGGATTAAATACTGAAATGTGAGTATTTATGCTTCTTCTCATTACTTTAGTTTTCTCTCCTTGCTTTTCCTTTTATTCTTACATATAGAATAATTTGATAGTGGACATATTTAAGTAATTAGTATATTTTTTGTAAGATAATTAGCAGAATATCTCGTGTTTAGTAGGGAATCTATTGTAACATATTAAGATGTCTTTTTGTATTTGTATTCTTAACACCTAAAAATGGGAAAAAATACACAGTATAAATATAACTAAGTATCTAATCTTTGTACCTTAAGTATTCTTTATAATGGTAACAATTGCTGTTAATGAATTAAGTTTCTTCTTAAGCCTATGTGCAAGGAAATATAGCTGTTCTCTTTAAACAGGCAAAGCTTGCAATAACTGAGACGATGTAGGCTCTGATTGGATGAATTGAGCTGATTTCCTATCCACTTTGCTCATATGATGCTCCACAGTTGGTGCCTTTCTTTCAATATTCTACATGTCATGCTTTAAATTTTTTTTAAAAAGGTTAATTCATAGTTTGTGCTTTGAGGCTATGTTTTCAGAAGTATGTTAAATATATGATTCTTGTATAGTAGGGCTAAAGTTAACTGCATTATTGAAATTTCTGATGCATCTATCACAAAATTCAAAAAGTGTTTGTTGTTTGCTTGCTCTTTGTCTCAAGGTAGTATTATTATTATTTTTTTAATCCTCACTTCAGATTGAAAAAAAGTATTAGTTTTTCTCTTTTCCCCAAATAATTCTTTGTTATTATCTTGTTTGGCAAAAATAAATGTACAATATTTCATGAAATCAAGTTGGGCCCAATGATTGTGCTAGTGCAGAGTGTCTAGAGGATTTAGCATATGTCACCCCATATGTCCTTTAAGTGTTTTTCATTCTAAGCACACTGGGATGAATCATATCCCTTGAAGAGTGTGTTATAATTCCTGTTACTCCTGAAGCCTGTGTAGATTTGGCAGTGTGGATTTGGCTGGTGGGGATGGGGGAATTGCTGATTTTTTTTGCTGCTGCTGCTGCTGCTAAGTCGCTTCAGTCGTGTCCGACTCTGTGCGACCCCATAGATGGCAGCCCACCAGGCTCCCCCGTCCCTGGGATTCTCCAGGCAAGAACACTGGAATGGGTTGCCATTTCCTTCTCCACTGTATGAAAGTGAAAAGTGGAAGAGAAGTCACTCAGTCGTGTCCTACCCTTAGCGACCCCATGGACTGCAGCCTACCAGGCTCCTCCGTCCATGGGATTTTCCAGGCAAGAGTACTGGAGTGGGGTGCCATGAGCAATATCTAAAGGTAACTCAGTTTTCAAATCGTGATTACTTTGTTTTTCTTTCCTTTTATTTACTTTCTAGCAAACACATAATGCACTTGTTATAATAACACTGTAATATATTTCATTATATGTGAAAGTAAATTCATATATAATTTTTAAAAAGTATTCAAATCATTTTCATTATTTAAAATTAACATTTAATTCCACTCTATTTTCTGCTAGAAATAAATGCCTAAAGGCTAACAATTAGACAAGAAAAAATTTGCTGATAATTAGTCATAAAAATTATCTAAGCATTTATATTTCCATGTACATATGAATAGAGTGCAATATTATCTAAATATATGCATTTCTGTAGACAGTGGCTTGTAATCTCTGTGATTATCTATAATAACACATTTTAATATGTTTTTGTTCAAAGACCAAAGTTATTTTATAATATGAAAGCAATTAAACTCAGTTCACTTCTTTATCTTTAAACAAGTGTTAAGTCCTAGAAACAAAGGTTGTCAATTAAAGTCAGAACCTTCCTTCACACCAGATACTCAGGTGTAAGTGCTGTATGTGGAAAATTGATTGTCTTTTTTGCACTGTTTTTGGATGTCCTGCCTTGTATACACTGAGTCTTCGACTCACATACAGCACAAGATTGAAGTGAATGTTCTATCTTTACTTCTACATACTGTGGACACTTCTTGTCCCTGAAAGAATTATTCTAGAAGACTAAACTATTGAAGGGAGAGAAGGGAGAAAGAAAGAAAGAAAGGAAGGAAGGAAGGAAGAAAGGAAGGAAGAAAAAGGAAGGAAAATGGAAGGGGAAAGAATGTGACACTGAACAAGTTAATAAATTTAATAGATTCTACTTTAAATTGATACAATAAAACTTAAAATGGAAAACTGGAAAAAAAGAAAAATATACTGATCTTAACATTTTTATTAAGCCTTTCTCCTTTCTTTGTCTCTTCTTCCAGTCTCTTTCAACTTTTCAATATACAATTTATCAACAGGAAGTACTTTTAAAATGTCCTTGTCATCAAGATAGTCTCCCCAGCACCATTTTTTTGTAACGTTGCAAAGAGAGAGAAAGATGCATTAGGTTCATTCTGTTTATTAAAAGTCATAATAATGTGAGTTTATCCGTGTATATGACAATTGGTTTATAAATGTGAAGGATGAACAGGCAGTTCTTGCGGTGGTATTTTTCACTGAATTGTCCTTTCTATTGAAATGGAACATCTGACCTACATAAAAATAAACTGGGTTGTGAGTCATTTAGTCAATTACTAAAGAAAACCCTCATTTAGTGATTTTACATAAGATCATGCCTAAATACAAATTAAAACAATCAAAATGTATATTGAGTAGCTGAAATACATATTTTATTTATTTATTCAATTTTTTTTTTTTAATCTTTGTAGGCAAAGACTCCTTCCTCTTACAGCCAAAATTCAAAAATAACATGGAGGCAGAAAAGGTAGTAAAGATAGCCATGAGAGAATACCAAAAGAAGGGTGAACATGACAGGTAAAGTGAGATGAGGAGAGGTTAGTTGATGTTAATGTTTGTTCCAGAAAAAAAAAAAAAATCATAGAGGAAAGACTTTGGGACATAATCAAAGCAGCCAAGAGTATCAGATTTCTCTGCCTTTTTTTTTTTTTTTAATCAGATTGCACTTTTCTCTCTGTCCTGTGCTGCACTTGAAACTTCCTTATTTTTGACAGTTGACTTTAGTTATCTTTTAAAATTAGTAACACAAAAAAAGTTTCCCGACACATGATTTGCCATCTCCTTTTACTCCTCACATCCTCCTTGAATGTATACTACCTCACATCAGACCAGTCTGTTTTCACACAAGGTGCATTTATTATGCATGTACTTTGTGTCTGTACATCCTTTCCTTAACTTAGTTGCTAATATGTAAACAGATTAAAATGTAGTACTTCTGTGTTCTAAACAATATGGTATATGAGTAAACTAGCAATTCACATACAACTTTAAAGATTAATCCTCATTTAGGTGCATATAATAGTTATGGTTATGACAAATTATTTAAATTAAGGAATTCCTTAAAGTATTCTTTAAACAAGTGAAAATCATTTAAAAAAAATAAAGTTCTTGTGCATATACAAAGATGAGTCTTATTAAGGAATATGATCAAATTACATGTCATGGCAGTATTTGATTTACATTCTATTGTTGTAAAGATCTCTCTTGATCTTCTGTTGACTTTATTAATTGCTTCTGTGAAATGTAAGTGGGTGTATAATAGGTTATTATATTGCAAGGTCTTTTTCAAAGTGGTTTTGTACTTGTTCCTCTCAATTCATCTTGAATTTGTGTTTATTATTTTGGAGTTTAATTTGTATTTATTTATTTCTCTCTGATTAGATTGGAATGTGTTTGGTGTTTAGACTGTTCTAGATGATAATTGGCCTTAGCAAGACAGAATCTAAAAATAAAATCAGAAAATCAAATAAAGCTCTAGCTCAATATTTTAAGGGGAAAAAAAAAAGCACTTTGTTTTTAAAGGAGAAGTAGTTCAAAATAATGTCATTCTTTGTGTTCTATCCTTTTATGAACTGCAGTTTAAGCATTATTTAATAGGATGTATCACTAGAGATATTTATTCACAATACATGGTTTTCCCCTAAATTCTTTTCATTTAGGGACAGTTCCAATGTTTGTGTATTCTGCTTTGTTGGATTTACTGCTTTTCCCCTTTGCTTTCTCATCTGGTAGTCAGTCTAATATTTAAGATTGAATATGTTTTGTATTGCAGGAAATCATAGAATGCTGAATGCTAAAAGATGAGTGAAAATTGTTCATTTTCTTCAAGTTACTGATGGTTCAATGTCAGATATATGGTCAATGATTATAATAATGTCATAAAAATTGTGGCAGAGGCTCATAATAGCCTGCATAATAGAACAGGCTTGTAGCATAAGGCTTATCTGGAGAATTCCTTCAAGTTAAAGTTCTAGCATAACACAGCTACCACACACTCTCTATAAAATGCATTTCATTAGAACCTTAAACTTTTCCTTTGCTTGATCTTTCATTTTTTCTTAATAGTGCAAAACACTTCCATTTATTAATTTAACATTCATGGCCTTAAATATTCGTTATTTGCCTTTCACTGAATGAATCGTGATGTCCTTATGCTTTTATGCTTAGACTGTAAGAGAATTTACAGAGGGAAAGGTAAAAAAGAAAAATGGATAGATGGTGAGGGGTGTCAGTCCCCAGAGTGACAGGAATGTGCCAGATCCATGCAGAACATAATCACAGAAATAATAACATGAAATATCAGCTTTCTAAGCTAATTTTTTTTGTTGTCTCACTTTGAACTGAATTTTCAAGGATAGGTAAGACCTAGAATATGCTTAAATTTTTTCACTCTTGAAGTTTATGATACATTTCTAATTAATTCATGTTTTAAAAAACATTTACATCTAACTCTCATAAATTAAGAAGCTGACTTATAATTTCAAGTCTGGTATAACACACTTGTAGGAGTGGACAGTAACCTGCCAAAATGTCAATTAGACCAAGGTACACCAAGTCTTTGCTGGGAAAGATTTAAGGGAGAAGGAAAAGAGGGTGACAGAGATGGTGTGGTTGGATGGCATCATTGACTCAATGAACATGAATTTCAGCAAATTCCAGGAGATGGGGAAGGACAAGGAAGCCTGATGTGCTGCAGTCTATGGCATCACAAACAGACACCAATGAGCATCTGAACAACAACAACACCTAGCCTTTACTATACAATGTACAGCTATTAATTTATTTAATAAAATCATGTGTACTGTGTTTTTATATGAGCCAGTTAGTCTACTTTATAACTAAAACAAAAAATAGAGGTAGCTTCTAAACTATGTTTTAGAGGCGAGACCACTCAACAAAGTATGTAAATGAGGAACATTTTAAACAGAAATAATAGCATGAAAAATGTTATAAGAGGTAGAAAATTACAAACAAAATTCAGAGAACATCAGAATTTCTGTATATTTAAAACTACAGAATGAAGTGATATAAAAACTAAACAAAAGGTATAATTAGTTGAGATTTGCATTAGTTACTAAATTTTAAATACTATAACATATTCGTCCATTCATTTATCAAATATGTACTGAGTATTTATTCCCTGCTAAACATGTTTTTAGCATGNCTACAGAATGAAGTGATATAAAAACTAAACAAAAGGTATAATTAGTTGAGATTTGCATTAGTTACTAAATTTTAAATACTATAACATATTCGTCCATTCATTTATCAAATATGTACTGAGTATTTATTCCCTGCTAAACATGTTTTTAGCATGCTTAAACTCAAAGTAAAAAGTTAAGAGATACCTGGAGTAATGGGCAAATTGTGCCTTGGAATACTAAATGAAGCAGGTAAAAGGGTAACAGTTTTACCAAGAGAACACACCGGTCATAGCAAACACCCTCTTCAAACAACAAAAAAACAACTCTACACATGGACATCACCAGATGGTCAATACCGAAATCAGATTGATAATGTTCTTTGTAGCCAAAGCTAGAGAAGCTCTGTACAGTCAGCAAAAACAAGCCCATGAGATGACTGTGCCTCAGATCATGAACTCCTTATTGCAAAATTCATATTCAAATTGAAGAAAGTAGGGAAAACCACTAGACCATTCAGGTATGACCTAAATTAACTCCCTTACAATTATACAGTGAAGTGACAAATAGATTCAAATGTTTAGATCTGATAGACATAGTGCCTCAAGAACAATGGACAGAGCTTCATGACATGGTACAGGTGGCAGTGATCAAGACTGTCTCCAAGAAAAAGAAATGCAATGGGGGAAAATGGTTCGGTGACGAGGCCTTACAAATAGGTTAGAAGAGAAGAGAAACTACAGGCAAAAGAGAAAAGGAAAGATATACCCATTTGAATGCAGAGTTCCAAAGAATAGCAAGGAGAGATANAAACCCAATAGAGTATTGTAAAGTTAAATTAAAAAATAAATAAATAAATTAATTAAAAAAAAAAAAGAAAACATTTCCAAAACCAACAAGCAAGCTGTATCTTTAATATATGCACTCAACATTGTTCATGGCAAGAAAAGAATAAAACAATGGATACAGTTAAAAAATATATATATATATATAGATCTTTAGAACTATGTCAATTGTGAGAGAAGGCTAAAGTTAAAGATCAAAGAGTTCTGTTATTGTTCCTGCTTTGTCTGATTTTTTTAATCATTAAATTAAAGGTGTAAAGGCATTTGTTTCAGAGTTTTTAATGAGAAATCTTGGAAAAGTTACAAATAGTTTTGATGGAACGATAAACACTTGGAAAGAATCCTAAGAGGATAGAAATGGATTAAAACCCACCAAACTAATTTAGCAGTTAGATTACTTTAGATAAAAGGAAAAAGATCAATTGCTGGCATTTACAATGTGATGAATCTGGTTTATCAGGAATTCATGTGAAGAAGACCTGATGTTTCTAGTTATCTGTGAACATAATATAGATCAACTGTGTGGTAGATCTGCATGGAAAAGACCAATACATTGTTGAGCTTGGTCATTAGGCCATCATGGGAAAAGCATATATTAATTCATTTTAGTGTGAATTTTGCCAGAATATTCAAAGATTTTGAAGCCATGTCTTTTAAAATATAATTCTGGTCATTTGCTGAGTTTAGTTTAGGGAAGAGATCATTGGTGATTACCTGGGATAGGACAAATAAAGTCAGTGGTGGCACCAGATGATAGGCTTGGGATGAACGGTCGGAGATGATTAATATAACTTAGAGTTGGTATGGGCAGACATTTTGAAATAGTAAATATGCACAATCATGATAAAAACACTGACTGTGAATTCCATCAGCTCCCAACACTGTAGGTAACTAAGCAGTGTCTGCTTACAGTTTGTGCATCTGCTTTGTGTGGGAGGTTACATACAGATGACAGTTCTCAGATGATTTTGATCTTTAAAATTATTTAAGTCTATAATACTGTACTCACATAAAATGAAATAAAGTAAAATAATTTCATAGTCTCTAAATGACCACGGAGATGAGAAATAGGTAAGGGATCACTACCATACTCCCTTCTCTCCAGTTGCCTAGGCAGCTATGGTTAAGTTGATGAGAGCCACTGAGAAAATCAATCATAAAATCAATGGGAGAGTATGTTTTAGTTCAGATTTAACCTGGAAGCTGCTGCATATGCATAGGCCCTTGTGGGGTCAAAGGCCAAACTCTTCTCTTCAGAAGAATATATTTCATAGTTCTCAAGAGAGACAACGTAGCATAGTGTAAACCTGGTTAAAAAAAAAAAAAAAAAAACAGACACTGTACCTGGGTCCACAAACCACTTGTAGAAGTGTTTGCAGAGTGTTGCTTTGCAGCTGAAAAAACTTCCTGAAATTTTGTAAGTTAGCAACAGTGATAACTATTATAGAACTACCCAAACTTTTCTAGGACTTGTGGCTTAGTCTGAACTTCTAGTAAGTTGAGAGAAATTGAAAACATTATGCAGTTAGCGGTCAAAACTGTAAAGCCTTTGGGATTTTACTTTACTTTCAAACTAGTAAATTACCCCACCATAGATCATGGAAGAATATGCTCACAGAAGGCACATAGGACAAATAGCAGTAATTACTTCCAGCAGCCAAAGGGACTCTCATACTGGAGTCCCAAACCCTAGTTCCTCTGAGGTGATGTGAAGAGAAACAGGTGATACCTGGACGTGTGAGGAGTTAGTGAACCCTTGGGTTTAGAAAACTCGAATCTTTGTGTTGGACATCAAGCACACCTACCTGTTGCTCTGGAGGAAGACATCACCTCTACCTTCCGAGGCTACTTGCACGCACACATTCTTGAAAATATACCTCAGAACAAAGGCAGTCGATGCCTCTGCTTATAAGACAGAGAGAAGGATGAGAAACCAATGGAGAGTTGTCTCCCAACATTAAATGTCAGAGCTGCTGTAATAAACCCACCAATGCAGTGAAGCTCAAAGATGATGAAGAGGGACCCAGGGTGACAACGAAATACTTGACTGCAGCCAAACAAAGGTCTATTTTAGGCTCACTTGGTTAGGATTTCTGGTTGTTGTTACTTAATTGCTAAGTTACCTCCGACTCTTTCATGACCCTGTGGACTGTGCCCAGCCAGGCTCCTCTATCCATGAGATTTCCCAGGCGAGAACACTGGAATGTGTCACCATTTCTTTCTCCAGAGAATCTTCTGACCCAGGAATTGAACCTTCATCTCCTGCATTGGAAGCTGGGTTCTTCACTACTGAGCCAACAGGTAAGTCCAAGAAAGACTATGACCAAAGATATATTTTAGACTCATTTGCTTAAGATTACTAGTAGTTTCTAGAAAGAAGGGAATAGGTCTTAAAACCAGAACCATGTAAATATTAATCTGATTGCCTATCTTGATTCCATCTTTCTTTCTTATATATATTCCACTTATATATATATTCCACTTTTCTTTCTTATATCTATATACATAAACTCTAGCAAAGTCACTACATTGTGAACATAAAACCATTTTCAATTAATCCTTCTGTCTCTTTTTAGTTCCATAGATCAATAGATCCACACATTAAAAAAAAAAAAGGTCCACATGCATCGTTTTGAACAGTATCTCAACTAGCTGAACTAGCTGGACCCCAGCTGATAATTTCAATCAAGATTCTCATGCCAATATGTAAAATAGATAGCTAGTGGGAAGCTGCGATATAACACGGGGAGGCCAGGCTGACACTCTGTGACTAACTAGAGGGGTGGAATGGAGCATGGGCGGGCTGGAGGCTCACAAGAGAGGTTATACATATACCCATGGCTGATCCATGCTGTTGTACAGCAGAAATCACCACGACATTGTAAAGCAATTATCATCCAATTAAAACAACAACAAAAAAGATTCTCATGCCAAGAATAAGCACTGGTATGCATACTGTGATTCTTAAATCTTATTGAGTGAAAATATCTGGATGTGGATAAAAGACCTTGGGCACCATTGTACAGAATTCTGCTTCAATAGCGGTAGTGTATGGTCCATAAACCTGCTTTGAAAATAAGCCACATCAGTGATTTTCATGCAACTCTATTTGAACAACTGCTTGAGAACTAGTGCTGCAAACAACATCACCTTATTGAGACTTAGTGGGCTTTAAATTACTAAAGCATATTGAAATGTAAGGCACTAGGTACATGAAAGGGCACTGATGTATTATTATTGGACAATGCTATTTCAACATCACTAGGTGGTGTCTATGTGCATTAGTGTGTGTGTATTTCACAGAAGACACTGTGGAAGTGGAATAACAGAGAAGTAAAAATGGGAAGGGGGTCCCAAAAGAATTCTGATTTAGAAGAGATAGTCAGTCAGTCAGTTCAGTTGCCTAGAGGAGCTATCCCACATTGAAGGTCAGGAAGGGCGGTGGTGAGGCGATACCCCTCATCCAAGGTAAGGAGCAGCCATGAAGAGATACCCCACGCCCAAGGTAAGAGAAACCAAAGTAAGATGGTAGGTGTTGCAAGAGGGCATCAGAGGGCAGACACACTGAAACCATACTCACAGAAAACTAGAAGAGATAATTGAGCCCTTATTTGAGGATAAAATAGGGTATCAAGTTCACAATCCTTACTGCAGTTATGAACATCATTTAAGTCATTCTGATATAGGCAATGCTTTTATTTCATATCTGAAATTGTTGCTGTAAAGTTAGAAGAAATTTTACTATTTTGCAAAACAGTTTTCAAAATCACTGGTTCATACAAGTTGTTTCCAAACTTATGGTAAAGGAAAGGCTTTTATTTTGCAATCAGGGATCAGACTCAAGTGCTGGTATTTATCACTCCTATTCTGTCTGAAAATCTCTGAGCTTCTCAACTAGAAAATTCTAGTGATGCAAAGGAAGCTTTGTTATCAGTGCTTCAATATAATGTGCCATGACTTCTAGGTCTAAAGTTCTAACAGCAATAACAACAGTAACAATACACTTTAAGCAGAGAGATAAAAGCTTCATGAACCCTCTTTTAAAATTCTCCCTTTCATGCCTGGTTGAAGGGAATAATCACGTGCATTTCCTCACGAGCAGTGCTTTAGTTTTTATTATACTTTGTTTCTGCTCTTCAGTAAGAAATGGAATTGAAAGAGGTAACATGAAAAATTTATTATAGTTTTTCCTTGTAGATATATTCTATTTAAATGTAAATTAATTGGAAAAGTGTGTTTTCATTTTTACCAAAAAAGGGTCAATTATGCTGAAGGTATTAAGAGACACTTTAAAAATTATTTTATTTATGCTTTCTTTTTTCCCAATATTTTGTTATAAAAAGTTTCAAACATAAGAAACCATAGACGTGTATGATGAATTTCCGTATATCTACCATGTAACTTCCATGATTAACTTTACATTTTCTTTCTCACATAACTCTCTCTCCCATTGTTTATCCACAAAGCCACTTAAGTTTTTGATGCATTTTAAAGTAGGCTGTAGACAATAGCAAATACTAAACTCTATTTAATAATATGCATGCTGAAACATTTAGGTATTTCTGAAGACTTGAGCATACATATATTACTAGTATTTGGCATTTGTTTGTTGTTTGTAAGTTAAAATTTCTATTAAGTATATGCAAAACTTTTTAGTATACAAGTTGATAGGTTTGATAGGTTTGACATCTACATATATCAGTTCAGTTCAGTTCAGTTCAGTCCCTCAGTCGTGTCCAACTCTTTGTGACCCCATGAATCGCAGCACGCCAGGCCTCCCTGTCCATCACCAACTCCTGGAGTTCACTCAGATTCATGTCCATCGAGTCCGTGATGCCATCCAGCCATCTCATCCTCTGTCATCCCCTTCTCCTCCTGCCCCCAATCCCTCCCAACATCAGAGTCTTTTCCAATGAGTCAATTTTTTGCATGAGGTGGCCAAAGTACTGGAGTTTCAGCTTTAGCATCATTCCTTCCAAAGAAATCCCAGGGCGGATCTCCTTCAGAGTGGACTGGTTGGATCTCCTTGCAGTCCAAGGGACTCTCAAGAGTCTTCTCCAACACTACAGTTCAAAAGCATTAATTCTTCGGCACTCAGCCTTCTTTACAGCCCAACTCTCACATCCATACATGACCACAGGAAAAACCATAGCCTTGACTAGAC
>SJYV01045227.1:43312-57643 GCA_006410875.1 Neotragus pygmaeus
ATGGCACCCCACTCCAGTACTCTTGCCTGGAAAATCCCATGGATGGAGGAGCCTGGTGGGCTACATTCCATGGGGTCACTAAGAGTCGGACTAGACTGAGTGACTTCACTTTCACTTTTCACTTTCATGCACTGGAGAAGGAAATGTCAACCCACTCCAGTATTCTTGCCTGGAGAACCCCAGGGATGGAGGAGCCTGGTGGGCTGCCATCTATGGGGTTGCACAGAGGTGGACATGGCTGACACGACTTAGCAGCAGCAGCAAAGCCTTTGACTTGTGTGGATCACAACAAACCATGGAAAATTCTTAAAGTGATGGGAATACCAGACCACCTCACTTACCTCCTGAGAAATCTGTATGCAGGTCAAGAAGCAATGGTTAGAACTGGACATGGAACAACAGACTAGTTCCAAATAGGGAAAGGAGTATATCAAGGCTGTATATTGTCACCCTGCTTATTTAACTTATATTCAGAATACATTATGAGAAATTCTAGGCTGGAAGAAGCACAAGCTGGAATCAAGATTGTTGGGAGAAATATCAATAACCTAAGATCGGCAGATGACACCACATTTGTGGCAGAAAGCAAATAACTTAAAGAGCCTCTCGATGAAAGAGGAGAGTGAAAAAGCTGGCTTAAAACTCAACATTCAGAAAACGAATATCATGGCATCTGATCCCATCACTTCATGGCAAATATATGGGGAAGTGATGGAAACAGTGACAAACTTTATTTTGGGGAACTCCAAAATCACTGCAGATGGTGACTACAGCCAAATTAAAAGACACTGGCTCCTTGGAAGAAAAGCTTTGAGCAACCTAGACAGCATATTAAAAAGTAAAGACATTACTTTGCCAACCAAGGTCGATCTAGTCAAAGCTATGGTTTTTCCAGTAGTCATGTATGGATGTGAGAATTGGACTATCAAGAAACTTGAGCACCAAATAATTGATGGTTTTGAACTGTGCTGTTGGAGAAGACTCTTGAGAGTCCCTTGGACAGCAAGGAGATCCAACCAGTCTGTCCTAAATGAAATCAGTCCTGGATGTTCATTGGAAGGACTGTTGAAGCTGAAATTCCAATACTTTGACTACCTGATGCGAAGAGCTGACTCATTTGAAAAGACCCTGATGCTGGGAAAGATTGAAGGCAGGAGGAGAAGAAGACAACGGAGGATGAAATGGTTGGATGGCATCACAGACTCAGGGACATGAGTGAGTAAACTCCTTGAGTTGGTGATGGACAGCCTGACATGCTGCTGTTCACGGGGTCGCAGAGAGTCAGACTCGACTCAGCTACTGAACTGAACTGAACTGACTTGGATTGATTTAATTTACACTGATTTTTACTTTCTGTTTCTCTGCCATACCATTTTCATGAGATTAATGAGTTCTAAGAACCAGCTGTGTGAGCTTTTAAACCCATGGGGTCACACAAAGTGACATGTCAGATTAAGTCAACAATCTCTGCAGTTTAGCCTAACATCAATTTCACGCAAAGTAATCAGATACTTTAGGAAAGGGAATTTCATGTTAAACTGTTTAAATGCTTGTGTCAGTGTAGTACATTACTACTTGGTAAGATATATCCCAAATGTGTCTTTCCAGTAAGTTCAGATTCCCCATTTCGCAGCATTAGGAGTTATTGTCCTATACTCCTCTTGTAGTTGGGATCATCCTTCTTATTAGGAGAAAAGACTAGGTGGAATACCTTTCAATACTCTATTCAGTGAGATAAGAGGCCTAAAACGGCAACAAGAATGCATGTCCAGGCTTTTCTGATGGTATCGTTAGTTAACAATATGTAATAAAAAGAAACATTTCCTTGTGTTCCTTATAGAAAGGTATCTCTTGCATAACTCACACCCTATTAGCTAGTAAAGGATTTCTAACAAAGAGAAATATTTTCTTGTATTTATATCCCTAGTGACCTATTTAGACTCCAAATATTAGGAGTATGCAGTTCAACTCAGTAAGGAAAAAGGAATGGGGAAAAATTTTCCAAATAGATGCTAATGGAGACAAGGTCCATGTCCTATAGGCCTTTATTTTGACTGCAGTTATAGACTGGATGCCAAAATCACAATGCTGTTGTACTAAGCCTGGAGTGGCAGTGACTCCAATGGTATGTTAGTGACAGCAGTAATCAAAATGAAAGGAGTCACTTCTTGCTTCTCAGCCACTCTGCAATGACTTGGGTTGTTCACAGTCTTCATTGAGAAGGTAAGTGATTCAATTGTGAAGCATGGATATTTTCCTGGCTTCATTTTACCAGTGATGAACTCTATTTCCTGCATGTTAAAGGAACTTCTGCTCATATACTTCTTCTCATGAATTCTATTTCCTGCATGTTAAAGGAACTTATGCTCATATACTTCTTCTCATATAGGAAATGAGAGTAATAGACATAATTTATAAAAATGAATATACATTCCCACTTGGTTTACAAAATGCTGCTTCTCCTATCTACTGCAATTGATTAAGAGTAAAATATCAGCCTTCACTGGGAACCTCTAAGCACTGTAAATTTTTTCAGTCCCATGGTGTGTTAAAGATATTTCTCCCTATAATTTAATTTTATTCACTAGCTGTTTGCATATTGCTTATACATCATGAAGACTAGAAAATTAGGAATCTGCAGCCAGAAAATAATATAACAAACATTTACATTCCTTCTGTTAAATATTTATAAAACTTTAAAAACTGCTAGGAGCTTCTTCCATTTTTAATTACAATCATGAAAATGAAAACTGTTCAGTTTTTCTCTGAAGAGCTACTTTATTATATACTGAGATACTTTATTTTTTTTAATAATGCTAGTCAATTGTTATCATTTCTTAATACAACTCTAACGGTTACTCTGTGCAATTTTTTAGCTCAACTATAATGTTCAGTGCAAAGTAATTCACATTATAATAACAATGGAATTTTGCAAAAAGGTTCATATAAACCTAGTAAATAGTAAAACAGCAAGTTGACTATGTTCTAATGGACTTTTAAAAATGAATTAACAGTGTTCTTTCCTAAAGTTTTTTTTTTTTTTCTTTATGGTTGAAATTACTTAACCCCATGAAATAGTAAAATGCTCTCTTTCCTCCCTCTTTCCACTGCACTATGCTTTACATACGGTCATTTTACAATAGCGATGTTTGCACATTCAGCCACCTTCCCATTCACTCACTTCTTAAAAGTTGGGGCAAACTTTATGACTTAAAATGAAGCTGATGTTGCATAGTAACAGTGACCTGTTCATTTTAAGCTGTATGCTCATGACTGTTTCATAAGAGCAATAGGATAAATTCAGTTTTGACTGTAAATAAAATATAATAAGTAAATCAAACATATGAAATGAGTCATGTACATCTAATCTTGTACAGCAATCAGGCATACCTCATTAAAAAATTTTAATTATCATAACTGAAACTGCATTTACAAATAAAGTTTTATATATATATATGCATATATACATAGTTTCCTACAATACATGATTAGCAATGAAATATGCAAAATTAAATTTAGAAACCACAGAATCTTGGGTCAGTTAGGCATGGGTAGCTGTTTTCTAGGTCTCTTCTTTCAAGAGCCCCAACACTCCTTTTCCCAAAATCATTGATCCAGTGTGTTTTCTGTCTTCATGTAACTCACTTCTAAGTTCCTAAAATCTGATGTATATGAGTTCTGGGGGGCTAAATCCAATAGGAATTCTGTAACTCAGGCCTGTCCAGTACTGATGAGGCAGTCTTGAGACTGCAGCAATAAGGTATGGTACATCTGGTAAATCTTAGGTAAGAATTCAATTAAACTAGCTACCAGGCCATTTTGTATCAGCAAGTGATGATAATGTTGGAGCTCGGGCCTTATACTTTATTAAGCAAGGCAGGAAAATGAGCTGTAGTTTCAGGAAAGATTAAAAAAATCAGACAAGTCTCATAAAATAACAAAAGGACAGGAGTATAGTTTAAAGGCTGATATATGAAAAAGCAGAAAATGTAGCGAGCACTCAGAGGAGAAAATTTTATTTTGAAGTTCTCAGGGAAAAGTGATAAAACGAGATTGAGGCAAACATGGAATTTAAATACTCTGGAGGAATTGTAGTCTCTTCCTGGACATATCTCTATGCTAGATATTTTATGAAAATTTACTAATGCTTCCAGCTTTTATGTGTTAATGGTTAATCACTACACATATTTATAAAATATCTAGGAGTAACCATGTAATGAACAGCATTATTAGTAGTTAGAATTGTAAAGCTAACACTTTTGATCCCTTAAGAAAGCTGAAATTATTTTTTAAAGAAATATATATGAATTAAAAGACCCAACTATCCATTAAAGATACATTTCTTCTTAGGAATCACTAAGTTACTTAATGAAACAAAAGGGGACTTGAGAGCATAGAAATGCCACCCATGTGCTTTAGAAATTTAGATTCCTATCCATCACCAATTTGTTTCTCTAGGGAAAAAGTTACATGAAATAACCAATCATAATTATCTGGTGTTGTTCTGTTGCCACTTTCATCTGAATATAGTTCAGATACAACTTCTTAAAAGCACACATATACACACAGAAAAACAGAATATATCCTTTCTTTTTCAATATATATATGGATCTTCCACTTGAGTACTGAAATTGCATTTTTATATCTGGTTTGGAACTTGGTTCTTGAAAGCTAAACATAATCATCCTTAATCCTTCTGGCTGCTTTCTTATTACTTTGAAGAGAGGGGAGAAAGGTGCCTATTGAGTTTGCTCTCCAATCTCTGCTTCTTTAAAGAGTGCAGGTGAATAATCTATATTTCAAAGAAAGATGACCTTTACTTGATTTAATGGAATCTCTCTTTCAATATCTGAAATGAGAAAGTGATTAAAGCTTTGGTTGATAGGCAAGATGTATTTTAGGAATAGATAAGCATAAAGGTCAGACAGTGTCAGAAAGGATTTTGACTTCCTTTAATAATTAAGTACTTCATATGAATCACGGTTTATGCATTAATAGTATATTTTTAAGTTTGATTAAAACTGCTGCATTTTTGTATAATTCAAAGTTGGTTTCTGACATAAAGATATTGGGTATGGCAGGTATATTTTTGTTGAGATTTTCGTGGATACTGGATCTGTATTCATAAGACCATATGAGAAGTTAATGGTCATATAACACTGGTTTGGAGATTTTTAAATTGTTTGACATAGTCCTAAATTATAATTAATTTGAATTTCAATAGCTATGTTTTGACTGTTACCTGTTTTTAAGGAATATCTCTCAACAAATTAATAGGGAAATAAATATCACATTTATGGAAGTATTACAAGGTATTGAATGTCCCTAGGTGCTTTACAGGTATCAATTAGCTTAAATTCTTAACCATGATGTCCTGACATGTGTCTTAGTGTTAATAGTAGCATACAACTCATATTTGTTTAGCATCTTATGTTGTAAAATATACATTAGCTCAGCTTTTCTTTATTTACTAATAACACTGTAGTATATGTTTATTTCCTTCTTTTAAAGATATCCAACCACACTAGTTATCACTATCTATAGCTTATAGGTAAGTTCTTGGGTGATTATCCAAATCAAACAGAATAAATGTATAAAGACAACTATTAGGAGATTTAAAGAATGGTTAGAGTCTGTTTCTGGATCAAGAAACATTTCTTTCAGGGAGAGGAATTGTGATGACCATTCAAGCAAGATTTTGACGGCTAAAATATCTCAGGCAGAAAATATGCCAACAGTAGAACAATAAGTCAGGTAATTACAGTAAAACTGTTAACTCTTCCTGGAAGTCAACTTGCACTTACATTCAAAATGCTGCTTAGGTTTCCCTACATAAGAAACTTTGTTAACTGCCCTGACATATTCCAGGTTGTTGATGGTACCCAAATATGTGATACCACTGGCTTCCTTTAATAAGCCTTTACTTTGCCCTTTGTAAATCTAGAATATTAAAATTAACCAGAAAAGGATACCTGGGTGAAATCCTTGGTCTAATGTGTTTTAGCAGTACAATGTTAGGCAAATTAACTAGCTCTCTTTAATCTATCTTCTTGTTTTAAAAAATGAAGATAAATATTAATATTACTTAATTCTTTAGAAAGTTTTCTGAGAATTTTGTAAATTACAATGGATGTGTACTATAAATCTCAAAAATTTGATATATCTATTTCATGTAGAATATCACATACAAAACATTTCCTCTATTTGATTTCGTTCCTACTCTTTTAAGTATTTTTTTGTTGCCAAAAATAACACAAGAGCTTATTTCTATTATATACTTTTGGTAATATATAATATATGAAGATGATACATGCTTCTAATTAAGAATAAGACTCAGAAATACAAAAATAAAAAAGTCAACAAGCATTTTAGATATTTACATTCAAAATCATAGTACAGTAACGTAAGAAAATAGAAAACAAAACAAAAACAAACAGAATCCCTCCCCTCCAAAAAAATAAAAATAAAAACGAAGCCTGACAGTACCTGCTGGAAAGTGAACTCAAATTTGGATCAAACTCTCTTGCAGGGAGCAGTTCAGAAGAATGTTGTGTGCTTCAGCTCAAGTCCCACCATCCCCATCACTGGAAGGGATTCCTCCCTTGCCTCCGCAATTCCCACAGTGCTCCAAGTTTTCCCATCACTCACTATCTGGGCACCCTCAAGGCTAACTCAGTGATGTCCTCAGTCACCACTAGAAGCTGTGGATTGCTAGTTTATTCCTCAGTGCCTGAGATTTTTTATCCTCTAGACAGTAATGCACAAACTATTCCCCTTAATAACTCCTGAGGCTTTTCCACCATGTCATCTGGAACACAGAATCGTCAGTCAATTATCCTGATGCTCAACAATTGCCAAAAATAGTTATCATTTTTCTTTGCCTTGTTGCTTTAATTGGCTATCCCTTCAGGACTTAGCCCTCTATGAAGTCCCCAAACTGTTCATGAGCTATTTTTCTTCCCATGATTCTCCTAAAAGTAAGCTTGATGGTAAGGCAGGTGTTCTTTTTGCACCCCATTACCAGTTTCACACCATTTTATCCCTTATTTCACTAAAAATAGCCAATATTGAATAACAACATCATGAATATATCTATTTCAAGGTGCCTTTCTTCAGTCATTTACCAACATCAAGGTCACTCCCAATCATGCCTTAGAGAGTTTAGCTAGTTGGTCATTACCCTCTCTCATTTACTCTTGCCCTATTCTTGGCAATGCCAGTGTCCTGATAGATCATTCTTCCAGCAGCCCCACTTCTCAGTTCCTTCACTTCGTCTCTTCCACTTATCTCACCCCATATCCTGCCTTTCACTTCCTGAGTTAAGCTCTAGAACATCTATCATCACCAATAACTGAAGCCCCTCTACAATCTCAGGTTCAAACAGTCAGTTACGACTCCACTTCATCCAGATAACTCCAACTAGCACTGGGACACCAATAATTTTTTATTCCTTCTGAGAACTGTATTTTAACAATTATTATTACTCTTCATGAACTCTCACTCACTTTATAGCCACACAACACTCTTTATCCAAATTAAATTCCCTGCTCCTCTAGCATCATAGATAGCCAATATCATCATCTCCTTATTTTAATTCTTAAAAACCTATAAACAGGTCTTTACTGGTGGCTCAGTGGCAAAGAGTCTGCCTGCCTGTGTAGGAACATAAGTTTGATCCCTGGTCCAGGAAGATCCCACATGTTTTATGGCAACTAAACCTGTGCACAGCTATCGAGCCTGTGCTCTAGAGCCCATAAGCCATGACTACCAATTCTGCGCAAGAGAACCCACTGCAATGAGAAGCCTGTGCATCACAGCTAGAGAGTAGACCCTGCTGTACACAACTAGAGAAAAGCCCTTGGGCAGCAGTTAAGGCTCAGCACAGTCATTAAAAATATATAAATAAATATAAATAAATAAAATTATACAAATACAAACACCTTATTATGATTTGTAAAGTATATTCTTTCTTTAGTTTTTTTTTTTTTNTCACAGCTAGAGAGTAGACCCTGCTCTACACAACTAGAGAAAAGCCCTTGGGCAGCAGTTAAGGCTCAGCACAGTCATTAAAAATAAATAAATAAATATAAATAAATAAAATTATACAAATACAAACACCTTATTATGATTTGTAAAGTATATTCTTTCTTTAGTTTTTTTTTTTTTTAAATTGGAGTATAATTGCTTTATACTGTTCTTTGTTTCTGTTGCTAGTTGTTAGTTGGTTAGTTTCTGCTGTACAACTAATTGCAAACAATTTCTGCTTTACAATGTTGTTACTGTCATTAGTTGCTAGTTAGTTTCTTCTGTACAACTAAGTGAATCAGTATATGTATACATATCTCCCCTCTGTCTTAGACTTCCCTCCCAAACCCCCCACCCATCCATCTAGGTCATCACAGAGCACCTTATTTTACAACCTCGATAATTTTATCACTGTCTCATTCCTTGTGTAAAACAATACTCAACAATGCTAAATATCTGCTGGTTTGGCATCCATACATGTAACCATGCTAACTAGTTTCACAGTTACTACCACTTTTTTCATTGAGCCCTTAATGTTGCCTGGTACCCACACTACGTTACTACATTTCCTTATCCATTTATTTACCCATGCTCCTAGACAATTATTAAACCTCTTATTTTCCCTGCTGAAACCCTCAAAATTCTTTCCTTTGTTCTCACACACAGGCTATGAGTTTGTTTCTTACTTTACCAAGAAAATAAAAGCAATCATAAGAAAAGTAAAATCCATAACCGAGATGTCATCATCCTTTCTATTTGTTCCCATGCTTCATTTTCTTAATATGGACTCACTTTTTGCTTTTATCTAAGAGTAACCCATTAACTTATGCTTTATATTTAATATTCTCTCATTTAAACCCAAGTCATTGTTCTAGCAATATCTGCTCTCCTTTTCTTGAATCTTTTCTATCTGTATATAGTCATCTTAGTACTTTAAAAGTTTAATACACAAATCTCTCTTGTGAGTTCATATCTTCTCCTTGTTACCACTCAAACACTGATGTTTTCTTTTACAGCAGTAATCCTCTAAGAAATGTGTACCCTTGGAGTTTTCACTTTCACTGTTGCTTGAAATTCATTCCAATCAATTTTGTCTCTAGCATTTCACATTGCTCTTGTCATGATCAACAACATCATGATCTTGATAAATTATAGTGTCAGTCTCAGCTCTCATCTCACTTGACATAGCAATACAATTAACACAGGTGATCTCGACTCCCCTTTGTCACACTATGTCATTTAGCTTCTATAAAAGAAATATTCCCTCTTTTTATTCCTACCTCTTGACTGCTTCTAATTCTTCTCAATCTCTTCACAGATTTTGAATAATCTCTCTAACTTTTTTTTCTGAATAATCTCTCTAGACTTCTTTTGAGATGGGTAACTTCTTGCCTGGGGAAACAGTGAAACATTGTCATATGAGCAAAAATGTCAATGTAATCTCATCTTTTTTGTCACATGCAATTATTTTTTAATATAAAGCTGATAAAATGTTATATATTTTGTGTTACTGGAAGTGGTGGAGAATGGTTGAAAAAATGTACTGCTGCTGTTACAATAGTTCAACATAAATCTTGAAAAGGAAAAAGCTAAAATTTTTTCAAGGTCAAGAGTTCTCGGTAACCAGCATGTAGTAAAAAGAGCATGGGGGAAATTTTGGCATATCAAGATTTGATTTCTGTGTTTGCCAATGATTAGTATGACTTTCTGATTTTATTTTAAGATTTATTATCAATAAAACATGGCTAGAAAATGAAACTAAATTTTTGCAAGTGATAAACCAGAATGTGGCTTCACTTTCTGGTTCCGAGGATGATTTTTTTTTTTTCTTCTGATATTCGAAGATAGTCATTCCCCTTGGACTCCTGAATCCATCTTTCTTTGTCATCTTTAGACCTTATATCAACCCTCAGTTACTCTCTCTTCTCTCTCTTTGACTTCCTAAATGCTTCATTTCATTACTTGACAGGTTTGCTTGTCTCTAGAATCCTAAAAGAAATTCATACTGATCATTTTAGAAAACTATACATACCAGTGTCTTAACTTTAATAAGTTCTAAAATAATTTATATATTTTCCATTAAATATTTCATCTTCATTAATTTCCATGCCAATGCTCAGTATTGTTATTCAGCCAGTTACCCAGTGGGCAGGAATTTGGAATTGCCTCCTTGACTTGACATCTTCTACATCCACCAGTTCTAATTAACAAGTCTTATTTATTGTATCTCCTAAATTATTCTTAAATCTATAACCCTTCTTTTCTTCTGTATAGTCACTATCATAATCCAAAAATTTATCATCCATTACTTAGATTATGGTAAATTTTCTTCTGATGTGATTGGAATTATATTTATTATAATTTATTATACTCCTTCAAGTTTATATATTTCAAGCTGACAACCTCAGCTCTCTGATAAAAGCAAGTCATTCCTCATTTTGTAGCACTTAAATTTTTCAACATACTCCTAATGGAAAAGAGTGGCTTGCCATGTACTTTAAAATTTTTGAGCTCTATTTTGTGATATGTTTGTTATAATATAAAATTTTTTTTAACATTTTATAATGTGTTTAAGGAAATCTTTCTTTCTGTAATCCATTCTACTTTTCTGCTTGTGTGTTTGGAGCCTCCTTTAGATTAAGAGCTACCTGATGGAAAGAAAATTTTCTGATTCTCTGTTTCAAAAGTATAGTCAATACTGTCTAATTCATAGAGAGAATTTGATACTAATAGTCAAATGAATGAAAAAAAGGAAAAAGAATAATGTTGGCCATTATGTCGTTAGAAGTCACATACTCAAATACTCAGATTGAATCCATATTTATTTCTACTTTTGTCAATTATGAGTCCCTTGGACTGCAAGGAGATCCAACCAGTCCATTCTGAAGGAGATCAGTCCTGGGATTTCTTTGGAAGGAATGATGCTAAAGCTGAAACTCCAATACTTGGGCCACCTCATGCGAAGAGCTAACTCATTGGAAAAGACTCTGATTCTGGGAGGGATTGGGGGCAGGAGAAGGGGACGACAGAGGATGAGATGGCTGGATGGGATCACGGACTCGATGGATGTGAGTCTGAGTGAACTCCGGGAGTTGGTGATGGACAGGGAGGCCTGGCCTGCTGCGATTCATGGGGTTGCAAAGAGTCAGACACGACTGAGTGACTGAACTGAACTGAACTGAACTGAACTGAACTGAATAGGAGGATGGCAACTGTGAAATGAATCTCTTTCATTCTACTCATTTATTATCTATATTCTTTTTTATAATTTATTTATTTATTGACATGTGTGATCCTCCTGGACCAAGCACTAAACCTATGTCTCTTGCACTGGCAGGCAGGTTTTTTACTGTTGAGCTACTAGGAAACCTCTGTTATCTATATTCTTAATTTCTTTGTTTGTAGTCAACACCCTTTCAGGTTTTCTCTTTTATCATAACNACTGAACTGAACTGAACTGAACTGAACTGAATAGAAGGATGGCAACTGTGAAATGAATCTCTTTCATTCTACTCATTTATTATCTATATTCTTTTTTATAATTTATTTATTTATTGACATGTGTGATCCTCCTGGACCAAGCACTAAACCTATGTCTCTTGCACTGGCAGGCAGGTTTTTTACTGTTGAGCTACTAGGAAACCTCTGTTATCTATATTCTTAATTTCTTTGTTTGTAGTCAACACCCTTTCAGGTTTTCTCTTTTATCATAACATTTATGCTCTCTTTCATCATAGCATATATGCTCTCATTCTATGCCTCTTTTATAAATAGCAATTAAAATAATTTGCTGGGGTAAGCATATCTAGCAGTTCCCAGTATATGCTCAGTCACTTCTTTGATAATAGAATTCCTAACTTTTGACTGGGCATATAGCCACTGGGTATTCAGATGCAGGTCTCTGCTTCCATTAAAAGCTGATTGTGGTAAAATAACTAACTTTTTGGCAGATATGCTTTGTGGGAATTCCAGGAAGTGGCCCTAAATAGACTACCCATCCCTTTTTCTCTCACTCTTGTTCCTGCTGACTAGAAGGTGTACATGGATGATTGAACCTGTAGGAGCCATGGTGGGCCATAAAGAAGCATAAATCTGTGATGATGGTTGAATGGCCATGCAGCCATGGGCTATCTTCAGATTCCACTTCCATAAGAAGACAATTAAGTTATATCTTGTATTAGTGAATTGTTCTTCAATTTCAATTTTACCTGAACAGGGAGCTAACTTTACTTCTAACCAAGGAAATTTCTCAAATTAACATGCCAGCAAAATTCCTTTCAGAATAGGGACTGTAGTGTTGGGTATTGAAAGTAAGTGTTCTTTAAGTCTTGGATTGGTAGGAAAGATCAAACTGCCAAAATGTGTTGGATCAAAGGAAAAGCATAAGAATTCCAGGAAAATATCTACTTCAGTTTCATTGACTACGCTAAAGCCTTTGTATGTGTGGATCACAACAAACTGAGGAAAATTCTTAAAGAAATGGGAATACCAGACCACCTTAACTGCCTCCTGAGAAACCTGTATGCAGGTCAAGATGCAACAGTTAGACTTGGACATGGAACAATGGACTGGTTCAAAATTGGGAAAGGATTATGTCAAGGTTGTATATTTTCACCCTGATTATATAAGCTATATGCAGAGTACACCATGTGAAATGCTGGACTGGATGAAGCACTTGCTGGAATCAAGATTTCTAGAAGGAATATCAATAACCTCATTTATGACAGAAAGAGAAGAGAAACTAAAAAGTTTCTTGATGAAAGTGAAAGAGGAGAGTGAAAAAAAAAACTGTCTTAAAACTCAATATACAAAAAAATGAAGATCATGGCATGTGGTCCCATCACTTCATGGCAAATAGATGGGGAAACAATGGAAACAGTGACAGACTTTCTTTTCTTGGGCTCCAAAATCACTGCAGATGATGAATGCAGCCATGAAATTAAAAGACACTTGCTCCTTGGAAGAAATGCAATGACCAATCTAGCTAGCATATTAAAAAGCAAAGACATTACTTTGCCAACAAAGGTCCTTATACTCAAAGCTATGTTTTTTCCAATAGTCATGTATGGATGTTTGAGCTGGACCATGAAGACAGCTCAGTGCCAAAGAATTGATGCTTTTGATCTGTGGTGCTAGAGAAGATTTTTGAGAGTCACTTGGACTGTGAGGAGATCAAACCAGTCAATCCAAAGGAAATCAATCCTGAATATTCATTGAAAGGACTGATGCTGAAGCTGAAGCTCCAATACTNGTGCCGAAGAATTGATGCTTTTGATCTGTGGTGCTAGAGAAGATTTTTGAGAGTCACTTGGACTGTGAGGAGATCAAACCAGTCAATCCAAAGGAAATCAATCCTGAATATTCATTGAAAGGACTGATGCTGAAGCTGAAGCTCCAATACTTTGGCTACCTGATGCAAAGGACTAATTCATTGGAAAAAAAAACCCTGATACTGGGAAAGATTGAAGATAGGAGGAGAAGGGGATGACAGAGAATGAGGTGGTTGGATAGCCTCACCAACTTGATGAATATGAGTTTGAGCAAGCTCCAGGAGTTGGTAATGGACAGGGAAGCCTGGCATGCTGTAATCCACAGGGTCACAAAGTGTTAGACATGACTGAGTAACTGAACTTAACTGAACTGAATCATTATAAGAAAGCAAAGGATAAAGGAGAGAAAAGAAAAAAAAGAATATGAAAGAGAAGTGTACTGGAAACACAATGGGACAACAGTGTGGTCTATTACTGTCTATCCTAATATCACAAAATTCTTGCTGTAATAAGAATGGACAGATCTTTGATTTGGGCAGAGCTGAGGTAGTTTGCCTATAAGCAGTGCAAGGAAATTTAGAGGAAAACAGAAATACTGGGAACTTTATGAAATCAAGTTTCTGGAACTTTATAAGCCCTGGAACTGAGGTTCAGTCAGATATGACTATATCTATATGGGATAGTAGCTATTTGGAACTTATAATCAGTAGTGACCTCTCATATTTAATTTTCATGATATAAAAGTACAGAGGCATTTAAAGTCTCAAAACAAACACAATTTCAAAATTATTAGTTGGGAAATTCTAAATGGACCTTAGGACCACCTGAATCTGAAATCAAGACCACAATGAGGTACCATTTCACACCTGTCAGAATGGCTGTGATCCAAAAGTCTGCAAGCAATAAATGCTGGAGAGGATGTGGAGAAAAGGGAACCCTCTTACACTGTTGGTGGGAATGCAAACTAGTACAGCCACTATGGAAAACAGTGTGGAGATTCCTTAAAAATTTTCAAATAGAACTGCCTTATGACCCA
>SJYV01045227.1:57740-106589 GCA_006410875.1 Neotragus pygmaeus
GGGATTGGGGGCAGGAGGAGAAGGGGACGACAGAGGATGAGATGAGTGGATGGCATCACTGACTCGATGGACATGAATTTGAGTAAACTCTGGGAGATGGTGATGGACAGGGAGGCCTGACGTGCTGCAATTCATGGGATCACAAAGTCAGACACGACTGAGCGGCTGAACTGAAATGAACTGTACCCTAGATAGTCATTCTCACACTGAATCAAGGCTTGAATGACCAAAAGATACCAGAAGTGAGAATGTGATTTCCAAGTCTAGGTCATAAAATATATTAACAGTTTTATCTTGTTTTGTTGTATCTATCATTCAAGAGGAAGTCAGCTACATTATTATGAAAACACTCAAGCAAGCCATCTTAGGGAGATACCCACACTGGAGAGGACGTTAAGGTCTCCATCAAAAAAACTAACACCAACAGGCCAACCACATGAGTGGTCCATGTGGCTCCTTCAACTCCAGTCAAACCTTTGGATCACTGCAGGTCCAAAGGACAAGCTAACTGGGAAAACTCATGAGAGGCCCTATGCAGAAACATCCATCATGAATCCCTGACCAACAGCAGCTCAGGGATAATAAATATTTGATGTTGTTTTGAGTCATTGAATGTTGAGACTAGCTGGGTAACAACTGAGCGCTAATAATGGTTTCTAAATATCATTAATCACAAAAAGGGGCTTCTCTCAGGGCTCAGATGGTAAAGAATCTACCCGCAATGCAGGGGACCCAGGTTTGATCCATGGGTCAGGAAGATCCCCTGGAGAAAAGAATGGCAATCGACTTCAATATTCTTGCCTGGAGAATTCCATGGACAGAGGAGCCTGACAAGCTACATTCACAAAAAGAAATGGCAAACCTTCGGAAAGGGACTGATTTAGTTCTGAGACAGGGAAGTTAGATGATAAGATTGAAACATTTTGCTTTGCCAGAAAATAAGAATGTGCTTAAAGACAATGATGAAGATTGTGGCAAAAGACTGAAGGAGCCAGCTTGACAGTGTTCCAAATAGCCAAACTGGTGCAATTTACCATCAAAACATATAAATATATTAATGATCTTGTTGATTAAAAATATGTGAGCCTATATTGAAAATAATAATAATGTGTTTATAAATGTATAACTAAATTAAAGAATAAATAACTAGTGAAAAAGGAAAATTCTTTATTTCAGTATAGTTCAACTAATGGACAATAATGTGTATAATTAAATAATTATCTCTATATCTCTATAGCCAACATAGTATCAATTAATTCTGGCAAAAATCAAGTAATACATGCTTAATCAGTAGGAGGATGACATTTGATGAGGAATAAGATATTTACATATTCTTATAGGATCTTTTCTCAACCTATTTACTAATTACCAAAGGAAAAATACTACTTATGAAGTGGATAAAAGGACCTTATTTTAACCAAGTGATCAAAATTAACATCACCAATAAATTGCAAAGGGATATCCCAGGCTTCCATTATGATGTCCTGAGAAGGACACAGAATCACGCTGAGAACTGTTCCAGCCAAAAATGCATAACCTGAATCTAATCAGGAGGAAACATCAGACAAATCCAAACTGAGAGGTAGTCTATAAAATAATCGGTTAGCATTCTTCAAGGAACCTCAATGTCAAGAAAGTCAAAGAAAGGCTAAGGAACTGCCCAAGATGAAAGAAAGCTAAAGAGACAAGCAAACTTAATTCATTATATGACCTGGATGAGATCCTGCACTGAAAACAGTGCTATACAGGACATAACTGGCACAACTGAATACACTGGAGTGGGGGCTGTGGGTTAGAATAAAGTGCTGTGTTACTGTTAAATCACACAAATTTGTTAATTTTACTGAGGTTACTTAAGAAAATGTCCATATTCTTGGTAAATACACATTGAAATGTTAAAGGATAAAAGGTAATGTTGACTAAAAAAAGATGTACAACTTGAGAGTTGTGAGTTAAGTTTTATTTGGGGCAAAATGAGATATGCTGCCTGGGAGGCAGCATCTCAGACAGCTCTGAGAGACTGGTCCAAAACAGCAGTGGGGGAAAGTCAAGAAATAAGGTTTTGGTGAATGGGGAGATGAGTACCATGAAGCACTCAATTTACAAAAGGTTTTTTGTTAGTCATGAGGGTCTGATGTCACCCTGAAGGAATTTAGTGCTTCTCTAGATATGAGGAGATACAAGAATTGAGCTAATAAAATCTGTTCCTAAAAACAACCAACTACTTAAAGACCAATACTTTGAAACTCCAATACTTTGGCCACCTGATGCGAAGAGCTGACTCCCTGGAAAAGGCTCTGATGCTGGGAAAGATTGAAGGCAGGAGGAGAAGGGTACTACAGAGGATGAGATGGTTGGCTGGCATCATCGACATAATGGACATGAGTTTGAGTAACTCCAGGAGTTGGTGATGGACAGGGAGGCCTGGCGTCCTGCTGTCCATAGGGTCGCAAAGAGTTGGAGAGGACTGAGAGACTGCCCTGAATTGAACAGATCTAAAGACCTGTCCCACCAGATTCCCTGGAGCACAGTGTGCCTCACTCCACCCTGACTGCCTCAGAGATTGTTGAAGGTCAACAACTATAGCAGCATGGGGTTCAATCACTGTAGAGGCAGATGGCAAATGCCTTTGTTGTTTAGTCATTGCCAATCCTCTTGGTAAGTGTCAATTTGTAGTTGACAGTAATGATATTTGAAATCTACTCTTACATGTTAAAAAATGCATATACACACAAACATAGACACAGACACACTCACACCCACACACAGGATATAATGAGAAAGACAGAGACAGAAACAGACAGACATAGATAGAGAGATCTCAGAGGAAGTGAGCTAATAATTGGTAAAACTGCACAAGGGAGATATTATTCTTGTAACCTATCAAAAGCTTGAAGCTACAATTCTTAGGGAAATTTTCATTCCTTTAACATTTTATTTCAAATTAGTGCCCTTTTTTTTTGAGAGCAGAAAAAATGGTAGACATTTAAGTGGAACAGCAATTCAATTTTTGGTGGTGAGAAGAAAGAAAGAGAAGTAAACTTCTATATAAGGACAACAAGTGACAATTCCTATTAAGGAAAGATGAAATCACAAACATGGCAGGGAGAAGGAGAGGGCAAATTATAAAAAATGATATTCATCCTGAAGTACAAAGGATTAGAGAAGGGACTCTATTTATCTAGGCAATGATAAGCAAGTTATAACTCTGTCCTTGTTTGTATCAATTTTGATTCTTTGCTATACTTGGAAATTTCTGCAGTGCTATGAAATTTTTCTAACCATGTATGTAAAACTAAAATTGTGTTTTTCTAACTGGATCTAATTATATAACTTTCAATCTTCAATTTCGATTTTTCAATCCAATTCAGAATGTCTTAGTAAATTAAAGTTTCTCCCTTTTTTCCTTTCCTTTTTTTCCTCCAGGTGTAATCTAAATAGATGGGAGTGATGTATGGGGTGATCTAAATAAGGATGAAGGAATGTCTATGAAAGGAAACACATAGGCAAAATTAAGAAGGTGATTCAGGTTTTCTTTCTTTATCCATCTTTGATTCAGAGGAGCATCTATTTTTAACTTTTCAGGCTTTATTCCCACATCACCCACTGCTGAGCTGTCACAGTCTCCCTCACTCCCCCAAACATTCCTGACATTGACATTGCTTTATGAACACAAGCCAGTTATTTTATAGACTACTAGGTCACTGAAGGGACTCTTTCTCTTCATCAGATATAAGGCCTTTCCAGTTTCACTGCCCCACTCTTAGCTTTCTTTGATTTTTTTAAAGATGTGAGACATTTTTTAATAATCTACTGTACCCCACAGAGTCATTGGAGGTAGGGGAAATGGGCATCTGTGACACTTTCTGAACACACACATTTTTCCTCTATTGTAACTCTTCTTTGTTGAATGCCCTAGGGGAAAGCGGGAGGCTTTATCTATGACACCATTGTCCACTTTATTTCCTCTTCTATTTGATTTTTGTAGGGATCTGCCTAGTTTATTTCTTTTCACTGGAAAATTGGCTCTTTTATAATCAACACATACCTCTCATACCTCCAGCACCAATACACACGCATACATACAGACATTCACATGTGCAAAATTGGTTTTTCTTTTTAAGCATAAATTATGTTTGGAATTCACCAAACGTAAACTTTGGATTAAGCAAATTAATCAATTTCATTATAAAAATCTTACCTCTTGAAAATCTCAAATCACCTGCCTTATTAGACATCTGTCCCTGCTTTTTGAACTTTATAACTTTATAAACTCTGAGATACTCAGTGACTTCTTTTACCCTCTGGTTATTTTGTGTGCTTTCTTTCCTAGAGAAAATTAAATAATTTTAGGCACAGCAGGCATTGATCCAGTGAAGGCTAGGAAAGGAAGTATTAGAAATAACAACAGCAGAATGGCTTTAATGTTGCCAGAGTTTCATCCCATTTTTCAATTTATAATGTAGTTAACACTTAATCCATCAATGTATTTATGTACTCCTATTTGTGCCAGGAAATGTATAAAACACATTTAGATGGCTAAACCAAAGTTTCTGTCTTATTGATATTCATGGTGAATACAGAGCAAAAGTATGTTCACAGTAGGTCAAAGGATGGTTCTTAAACTCTTCATAGCTGAGGGCGCACTCAGGAGGGACTTCCAGAGGAATTCTGTCACTTGGCTTCAGAAAAGACTGTGCTGGAGCAGCCGCTGCCCCCTAAAAAGGACTAGTGAATTCTGGAAACTTCTTATATCTATAAGATATATGGCTTCAGAGTTTGCTTCATCAGCTTGCCTCTGAGCATTACTGAACAGCAGAGATAGAAATACAGGCCCTAGAAATACAGTCCTTTAATATAACTGGTCTGGCAACATTGAAACAATATTCATCATGGCACAGCTCTACTAAGCTGCACATGTACAGAAAATAGAAGACAGCAGGACACCCAACTGTTGCTGTAAAGTGAGCTGAAATGGGGGTAATCACAAGCAGAGAGGGCAACAGAAATATGTTAAGGATTCATAGAAGCTCAGCCTCAAGCAATGTAGCATAACTGAGTATATGAGAAGGGGCATGCTGCTGAAGGAATTAAAGAAGAAACTTGCTCTTAAAAATCGATTTCTGATAAAACAAGACAGTGTCATGCACCTATATGCAGCTCTGTTCAGTTCTGGTATTAAATGACAAAGATTAATATGTAGGTCAAACATGTGCATTGATCTATTGTATTTGAGTTGTAGTAAAGTCATTTTTTTACTGATCATTTTCCTAATTAAATGAACAGTTTTTTGCCTGATAGATCAAGAACAATTCTATTAATATTTTCAAAGATAGTCACAGTTAATTTGGAGCACAGATGGCATATTTTTCCCATCTCCTGACCTTGAAATATTATATAATCATATAGCAAAAAATCAGGAAAAATTTCAAAAAGGAAAGAATACAAATGAGACTGTTTTTGCTTATATGTTGTCTCTGCTTAAAACAAATAAATAAACATTTCTGAAGGTAACTTATGGAATTTATTCTCATTATTTCAGGTACATACACTTATTCATTCAATGCATTCAACAAGTATTTATTCAATATTGTATGCATACACCATGCTACTCACACCTGAAGACAAGAGATGCAGACAGAAACTATTGGCATGCATAGCAGGAGCTTTTATTTTTCCTTCTAGATTTTAGTTCTAGGTAGGTAAAGAGAGTAAACTTATTTCCATGCAGGGAGTGTAGCTCACTCCATATAACAAGAAGTACTTAGCTCTCACAGACTAAAATTCTGGCAAACATCCATTGAACCTTAGAGCAACTTCCAGAATTACAATGACTTTAGATACAGAATCAACAGTACATCATTAAGATGAAGGTATCCTTTTTTTCCTCCTGTCTGAAGAAAATTTTGTGGCAAAGGTGAGCTAAAAGGTTGGAAATTAAAGAAAATGTAAGGGAATTAGACATCTAGTAAATAATTAGAAGGGATAATTTAATTTTAAAGGATTATGAAAGCACACAGAGGCGTTTTAAGGTCAATTTTTTAGATAGTTCACTTTCAATGTTATTTTTTGAGCTGATTCAATTGAAGTCATTTAAAATTTTGCAAGATGGCTTTCTTTCTTCTCAAAAGCATTAATGAGGTACAGTTTAATTGATTATAAATGTACATAGACAGTTACTCAGTTTATGCTAGTTGAACGCCATTCACTTCAGTGATGATTTTATACACATCTCAGGTTCCTTATTAGCTGTGCAGTTCCTGCCTCAGTGGAAACATTTATCAATATCTATTGAGGAGTAGAATTATTGAGGAAGAGAAGGCAAGAAGTGAAAGGATGGTTATCTCCTATCTGACTGTACTCCTAGGGGCTTTATTTACAGCAGCTTTGAATTAGGTGCAAAGCATAACACTTCTACATTCTTTTTAATGAAAGGGATTATTTTTCATTTCCTAATAAAAGTTCCTTTCATCTCAGTACAGGGCAAACTTCTCAGATTCTGCAAAGATAAAAAGGTCGAGACTCTAAATCCTTCTTATTTTCAAAGGCAGTTTCCATAGCCTGTGAGTTTTATTATTTAGCCAATGGTGGACAGGTTTCTGTGTTTAATGGAACTAAAAGGAATAGAATTTCTAAAATGTTATAGTGCTAATCGGGGAAAAAAATCACTATTTAGACTGTATTGAGTTTTTATTTCTTTGCATGCCTTTCTCATTAATTACTTATTTATGTACGCATGAAAAAAAAGTGTTGTTTCTGATTCGTTCCACAAATTCATACCAAAAACTCTGTTTTGGAATGTAGTATTTAGAATAGGAAACATCATTCAGCCAAGCACTTATTCTTGGGCTTCATGTTTACATCACTGAAAGAGATTGCCATCCCTGAGTGGAGCAGATAATAAGTCAAAACCTGTCAGCCTTATTAAATTTGGCTAGTCTTTGCCCCATTGCTGAATGCTTCCTGGTTGAAATCAACCCCATGAGAAAAAGGATTATTCTTAAGGTGATTGAAGTAATACTCTTTTGTGCTTGTGAATTGCTATCCTATGCTGACTTATTCCTTTAGTAAAAACCAAATTCAAAATTACAATTTTGTAGAAACCATTTGAGTATAAGAAGATTATATTCATAGTTTTAATTGCTATGTCTCTATCAGTAAGCAAGGAATAAATCTTTTAACACTTTGAAAGTGCACAAAATTCCTTTGCTCTGTGAAAATTCCATTTAATTATCCTTCTTAGAGTAGCAGGTATAGTATCAAGTGAGTGAACTATTACTATTTTTTTTCTCATGAGCACATCTTGCATATATATAGGTTTATCCTCCAAATTAAAAAAAAAAAACAAGCCATAATTGAGATATTCAATTTTATCAGTAAAGTTATGGTGAATGTTGGATTCCATCAGATCCCTCATTGTTTTTGATAGTCACATGAACTATTAATATTTGTTATATATTCAAGTGAACTCATCTTATTTTCAAAAATATGTGGTAAATACATTTTCACTTCTGTAAAATCTTAATAAAGAATGTCACTTCCTTTATCTTTCAACCGTATAATCATTTATTTTGAGTCCTTCATAATGTTTTCCACACTCTAATTCAGTCATCATACATGTAACTGATAAAGGAACACTATTCTCATAATTCTAAATAAAATAAGAGACTTTCTCAGAAACTCACCCCATCTCCTTTTCCATATGCACTCCTAGCAAAACGCTCATCCTCAGTTTAAATGTATTCAAGCTACACTTTCTCTCATTACCCTAGACCAGATCTTTATTATCCATCACCTCAGACTATGGAAATAATTCCTGAAGTGCCACCTGTCCCTCATTCACACCAATCACAACCGTGCCTTCTTATACACTGCTACTGCTAATGCACAATTTTCTCCATGATTACCTTCCAAAATCAGAGTAGGATTTTAGCCAAGCACTCAGTGTTGACCTCACCTTATGCCAAATCTCCTTTTTTGATTTTACCAATCTATTCTCTTCTATACAGTCTAATGCTAAAGAACAAATCATACACATACACTTTTCAAGACTCTTAAGTCTTCTTTAAAGGTATTTTTCTCTACCTGGAAATTGTTATAATTCATTTCAAACTATAAGAATTACTATGATTCCACAAAGCCTTGTTCAAAAGTGACCCGTATGTTAATATTTTCCACAAGCAGAAGTTCTCTCTCACTTTTGAACTGCAGTATTGCTTGCACAAGATATATGAAATTTAGTACACCATATTTTCATATTTTAAACTGTGTTATAGTTCTTTCACAATTAAAAAATTTCTAAAGCTAGAAAAAATATTAATTTATTTTAGTAGTTTTCAATTTTTACTTTGTGAGTAGTTTTGAAATAATTATTAGCCTTCATTAATTTATTAAGCTATTCAAGTATTAGTAAAATACATATTAATATAAAATAATTATAAAAGTAAATACAGTAATGTAAAGTTTATTCTTATGTAATACTTTTTGAACACCAACCCTGTCAGGAAGTAATTTTAGTGTTTTATGTTTATCAGCTTATGCTTATTCTTGAAAAAACAAATTGAGATGGTTATAACTACCCTTATTTTACAAATCATGATGCTGAGTTTTAACTAAATGACTTTTTAAAGGGCATACACATAATGATTAGGAAAACACATGCTTGATCTCTTACCTGTTTGAAGCCATGGGCAGTACTACTAAGTATTATCCAGGAGATAATTTGACATTAAGGCAGTTTTTTTTAAGTGTTTAATTAGTAGAATATACCAAATAGTTGAAATGTTGGTAAAGAGTTGCTCAATGAAATAAATCCTCAGAAGTCCAGAGGGTAAAAAATCAATGTAAATTGATATAATGCAAAGATTTCTGGGAACATATTTGGGATAGATTTGGGAAAAAAGCAGGACTGAAAGATGGATGAGAACATGATATGTGGAAATGATAAGACAGATACTTCTAGGTTCAACCTCTGAATACTTGGAGGCACAGATCACTAAAGATTGGGTGTGTTCATCAATAATGACATATTTCATTGGCAATGATTGTTGGATAGTAGAATATGAATGTATTCACCTGTATGCTAAGTTGTGCTCTTCTCCTTTTGCCTTCAAATCTTCCCAGCATCAGGGTCAATTCCAGTGAGTCAGTTCTTTGCATCAGGTGGCCAAAGTATTGGAGCTTCAACTTCAGCATCAGGCCTTCCAATGAATATTGAGGGTTGATTTCCCTTAGGATTGACTGGTTTGTTCTTACAGTCCAGCAGACTCTCAAGACTCTTTTCCAACAACACAAAGACTATGGAAATAGTTCAAAAGCATCAATTCTTCAACACTCAGCTTTCTTTATGGCCCAACTCTCACATCCATACATGACTTCTGGAAAAACCATAGTTTTGACTGGATGGACCTTTGTCAGCAAAGTAATTTTATGCTTCAAATCTTACATTTTATGCTTCCTATGTCACATCTGTGTACAACTACTAGAAAAACCATAGCTTTGACTAGACGGATTTTTTAGCAAAGTATATTTCTGCTTTTGGTACACTGCCTAGGTTTCTCATAGCTTTTCTTCAAAGGAGATAGCATCTTCTAATTTCAGGGCTGCAGTCACCATCCACAATGATTTTGTAGCCAAAGAAAATGAAATCTGTCAGGTTCACTTTTTCCCCTTCTATGTGCCATGAAGTGATGGGATCAGATGCCATGATCAGTTTTTTGAATGTTGAGATTTAAGCCAGCTTTTTTACCCTCCTCTTTCACTCTCAAGGGTTTTTTTAGTTCTTCTTTACTTCCTGCCATTAGTGGTATCCACTGCATATCTGAAATTGTTGGTATTTCTCAGAACAATCTTAATTTCAACTTGTCATTCATCCAGCCTGGTATTTTAAATGATATACTCTGCATGCAAGTTAAATAAGCATGGTTACAATACATATCCTTGTCATACTTCTTTCCCAATTTTGAACCAGTTCGTTGTTCCATGTCAGGTTCTAACTACTGCTTCCTGACCTGCATACATATTTCTCAAGAGGTAGGTAAGGTAGCCTGGTATTCCCATCACTTGAAGAATTTTTCACAGTTTGTTGTAATCCACACAGTCAAAAGCTTTAGCATAGTCAATGAGGCAGATGTTTTTCTGGAATTCCTTTGCCTTCTCTGTGATTCGAAGGACATTGGCAATTAGATCTCTGGTTCCTTTTCTAAATCCAGCCTGTACATCCGCAAGTTCTCAGTTCATGTACTACTGAAGCGTAGCTAGGAAGATTTTGAATATTACCTTGCTACCATGTGGAATAAGCACAAGTGTATGGTAGTTTGAACATTCTTTGGCATTGCCTTTCTTTAGGATTCAACGAAAACTGATCTTTTCCAGTTCTATGGCCACAGCTGAGTTTTTCAAATTTGCTGACATACTTAGTGCAGCAGTTTAAGAGCATCATCTTTAAGGATTTTAATTATCTCAGATGGAATGCCATCACCTCCACTAGCTTTGTTCGTAGTGATGCTTCCTAAGGCTCCCTTGACTTCACACTCCAGGATGTCTGACTCCAGGTGAGTGACCATACCACTGTAGTTATCTAAGTCATTAAGACCTTTTTTTTTGTATAGTTCTTCTGTGTATTGTATTCAGAAATAAGATTTAAGCCCTAGCATATATAAATAAAAGTGAACAATTAATATGTATTTTTGAAATCTATATTTTTAATTTTTCATTTTTACTGTTGTAAATTTCTGAATTATACTACAGATTCTGATTGCTCTAAATACTTATATAATTAAGACTCACAGATTCCCTATTTAAAAAAAAAAACATCAAATAATCTCTTGACAATATGAAAACATCTGTCACTCTGTAATCTGGGGCACAATAGTGCCGATTTATTTTTTCTTTTCCTCTCCACACAATGTTAATTATTACTAAAATTTAGAATAAATTTCAGATAAAAATAATATCTTCTTCTAATTTATCTTTTAACCATTAAGAATTAACTGTATTTAACCCCAAATAAAATTTATTTTGCTTATCCAGGTATAGCAACATTAATGTATAGTAACTCAAATATTTGTTACTTTCTTTTTCAAGAAACATAGCTTAATGATATCTCCAATGTGAATGGAATTACGAAATCAAGTGTTCAAATTAAGCTGCTTAGTTTTCTCGCNGATTTATTTTGCTTATCCAGGTATAGCAACATTAATGTATAGTAACTCAAATATTTGTTACTTTCTTTTTCAAGAAACATAGCTTAATGATATCGCCAATGTGAATGGAATTACGAAATCAAGTGTTCAAATTAAGCTGCTTAGTTTTCTCGCTGAGTCCATTGTCGATTTAATCTTATTTCACTCTATTGAAACAAAAGATAAAAAGAGTATAACACTGTGAAGTCCTTAATTTGATGCTGATTTGTAGTGACATTTTATCAATACATTTTTCTTTCTCTCTTTCTTTCCTATTAAGCCATTATTTCTAGTTGTGTTGTTTCACATTTAATTATAATCATCATTTTTAGGGATGTTTCTATACAAACAAATGATAGAGTAAAAGTAAAATTCCAATTTCAATCTTACCAAATTTGCATTCGACATAACAGAGACTGACTTCATTTTAATTTTTTTTTAAGTAGTTAAACCAGGAGGTTTTTTTTTTTAATTNTGAAATGTTCTTTTGATGAATTCATGGGGGAGAAAGTGGTCTCTGCCATCTTAGGACTGCCCTAGACTGACTTTAAAGGATATTTCACCTTAGTATACAGACAATAAAAAAACTTTTAGCTTTGCAATGAAACAAATTACTTTTAAGCATATTCAAACTCTAACTTGATCTTTCTTCCCTTCCCATACAATTTATACAATATGTAGAAAATGTTTCATCATTTTATATATGTATTATTTACATATATATACATTCTTATGCATATTATACATCTTATGTATGCATTATATATAATCATATATATTTTATATGTATACATTTTATGATATTATTTTAATAATAAAATATAATTCATATATATGACTCAATAAGTAGAAATTATTTGATTTGTTCATTATCTTTAAAAGACTAAGTTCCAAAAGAGTAATAATCATATAAGAAGAAATAAATCCATCAGGCTTTACTTAATTAATGACTTTAGTCCATCAAAAAATTACATTAAGAAAGTGAATATAAAATATGTGAATGAAGTTTGTCACAGATAAGGCCTCCAATGTATATGAACCTAAACTACAAAAATAATCTTCAAAACAATAAAAAGGTTGATGATAAAATTTTAGTACAACTATGTTTTGAAAAGGCACTGCTCTTATGAAGTAGGTATTTTTAAAATAATGGTATATTTAAAATAAAGAATGCTCAGCATCATTCATCACCAAAACATGTAAGTATAAGCCATAACTAGGTAGTACTAAACACTCAGTAGAATAACTAAAATTAAAGGACTGATATTATCAAATGTTAGCAAAGATGTTGAGCAACTACAACTGTATGTTACTTGTGTCAGGGCAAATTAATACAGTTATTTTGGGAATTATTAAATAAAATTAATCACACATGTATGATAAAGTCCAGCAATTTCACTCCTGATATGCCCAGATATGCCAAAAAGTTGGATTAAACTACTCATAATTGCCTCGTTAGGAACAATTTAAATGACATCAAGTGGATAAAAATGAAATAATAGTTGTTTGTTCATACAATGAGTAGAGCAATAAAAATTAAGAACATGCAAAAAATGGATGGATCACAGAGAATATCAAAATACTCTATAAGTTGATCTTGGCAGAGTTTTCATGGTGTATGCTCACCTCAGCTTGTCTTACACTGAGTTGGACACTTAAGATTTCTGTGTGTTCTTCATAAAAGTTATGCCTTAATAGCCTTCCTGGGTTTGATCCCTGGGTCAGGAACATCCCTTGGAGAAGGGAATGGCTACCCCATCTAGTATTTTTGCCTAGAGAATTCCATGGACAGAGGAGCCTGGTATGCTACAGTGCATGGGGTCACAAAAAGTCAGACATGACTGAACAATAAACACTAACATTATTTGACCACTAAAAAGCATTTCAACCCAANAAGGGAATGGCTACCCCATCTAGTATTTTTGCCTAGAGAATTCCATGGACAGAGGAGCCTGGTATGCTACAGTGCATGGGGTCACAAAAAGTCAGACATGACTGAACAATAAACACTAACATTATTTGACCACTAAAAAGCATTTCAACCCAAGCTTATATATCTTTATATACCATTTTCATTCAGTACATAATGGCTTTCATTTAAATGATTTCATAAATTTCAAAATGTATATGATACTCTTTTCCTCAAGGAAATAAATAGAAGAAAATCAAACTGGATTTCTTTAATAAATTATCAATAAAATTGTTTAAATTTGTACTTTATGATACCTTTAACATTTAAATTACTAGAGGTGATGCTCCTATTGGAAATGGTGCTCCTTATAATAAACTGTACAATGTTTTTATTAGGAGTAGTTTTATCTGTGAGTGAAAGAAAATCCAAAATGAAAGAAGCTAAAGAAGATAGAATGATATGACAATAAGCTGTCATCTTGCTAATGCTGTGAAACAAACTATCCAGAAACTTGGTGGTTTGAATTTGGTCCAACCATATTGCACTTGTCAGAACACAGTCACATGTCCACTCTTAGAATGAAGGCTGGACAATGTGGTCTGGGTATGGTATGCTGGCTGATCAACTACTTGGCTAAATACTGCTGGTCCTTTTGGTGAGTAAGAATAGGACAAGAGGATATTTGGAAGAGTCAGCAGATTGTTATCCAATGATTATCACAGAATCTCCAACACATACACAAACCAAAAACTGTAAATGATGGCAAAAATCATGTCATGTCAGAAAAAAAATATTACTGATGATGAGATACAAATTACATATTTGTTTATATTTCTTCCTTAAGGGATGAAAGCTATTTTGCTATTTGGAGGGAACTCAAGAAATTCAAATCCTTGCTGTTTGTGGATGTCACAAGAAAACTCATAGGAGGATTATGTCCAAAAACTTATTGGGGGTATTGATTTACCCCTCTAGAAAGTGTGTGTATGTTTGAGCACGAGTGTGTTAGTTTATCCAGGCTATAATATTTTCCTGACTGCTCTGTACACCTTAGATATCTATCTAACTTTAAAAATATGTGAATCTGATCTCGGGCTTCCCAGGCGGCACTGTGGTAAAAAAATCTACCTGCCAATTCAGGAGATGGAGGAGACGTGGGTTTAATCCCTGGGTCAGGAAGATCCCCTGGAGGAGGAAATGGCAACCCACTTGTGTCCTTGTCTAGAGAATTCAATGGACAGAGGAGCCTGGTGGGCTACAGACCATAGGGTATCTGATAGTCAGACACGACTGAAGTGACTTAGCACACACGTATGCACACAACCTAGTGACGAATGTTTTATATTTTTCCAGACTGTCAATGAAGAAGTGGAACTTCGAGATGTTATTAATAAATAACCTTTGGAATTTTGAGTTTGCATAAGTTGGAGCTGATTCTGCTCCCCTAGACCACGTGCATATAAGTTCAAGTTTTAGCCATTAACTTTCCTGTCAGCACTTTGATTAGCTAAGCTTGTGTATTTAAAAAGGAACTCCAAGTTATTTTTATATTATTTTTCAAAGTAAAAAGATGAAAAAATACTACAATATGAGTGTTGGCAGCAAGCATAATCCTTTATACCCTTGTATGATGGCGGAGATATCCCTTTGTTTTACCACGTACGTTCTACACTGCTGCATCAATACATGTGATGATGCCTCGAATCTATGTATTATATAAAATTTATGACATATATAAAACATTTTATCTTGGAATTGGGCTTTTCATTACCAAGAACAGGACACAGTTATCATGGAAGTCTTACAAAAGTCTTTTATTAATAACCTTTAGGTATATTCTAGAACTTACTTCCAGAGAAGGCAATGGCAACCCACTCCAGTACTCTTGCCTGGAAAACCCCATGGATACAGGAGCCTGATAGGCTGCAGTCCATGGGGTGCGAAGTTGGGGACAACTGAGTGACTTCACTTTCACTTTCATGCATTGGAGAAGGAAATGGCAACCCACTTCAGTGTTCTTGCCTGAAGAATCCCAGGGACGGGGGAGCCTGGTGGACTGCTGTCTATGGGGTCGCACAGATTCGGACACGACTGAAGCAACTTAGCAGCAGCAGCAGAACTTACTTCAGAAGAAAGGTAAGTTGTACCTGAAGGGGACTATTTCATGCCTTTCAGGAGAACATGTCAATCAAAATGCAAACTCAAAATGTGCTGGTTATCTTCCAAACAGTCAAACAAATAGTGATAACCACAGTCATGTGACTCCTACACATTTTCAGAAAGCACTGTATCAGTCCTAAATATTATATTCAAAAACAAGGATAGCAGACAGAAAAGAGCAGAATGTTTATGGCTAGAAGACAGGAACTTCTAGACTGCTTCCCAAAAACACATTCTAGTACCAGAACTGTTTGAGGATGAAGCTCACACTAGTATGTAGTGATAGGAGAAGAATAAAGACGTCATCTTGGGTTCTTATGGAAGCCATTTCTAACTATATACCGAATGCCCATATCCCAGGGCTTCCCTGATAGCTCAGTTGGTAAAGAATCCACCTGCAATGCAGGTGACCCTGGTTTGATTCCTGGGTTGGGAAGATCCCCTTGAGAAAGGAAAGGCTACCCACTCTAGTATTCTGGCCTGGAGAATTCCATGGATTGTAAAGTCCATGGGGTTGCAAAGAGTCGGACATGCCTGAGAGACTTTCACTTTGCCCATTTCACTTCCATTCTTGCTAAAGAAAAAAAGATCATTTTATTTTAGTTCGAAATGTGTCTGATTTTTATATTTCCAGAAACATTTGTGAATACACTGATGGTGTGCCCTAGTTCCATATATAAGACATTAGCAAAAGTGGATAGAGTGGAAGCAGGGCTTATGAGAAACATAAACAGAATATAACCTTCACCTTTTTATTTTATTGATATTTAGAATGTGCAAGGCAATGCTAGGTGGTAGACCAAGCTGTATGTAATGAAAACTAAATTATAGTAGACAAGAAAGCCAAAAGGAACTTGGTTTCTCAAACAATTCTTCCATCAACTGAACCTTATCTCAACTAGATCCACTAGATATCATGTTTATGAGTAAAATAAATTTCTTATTAACATCCACATTAGATTTACTTTCTTCCAAAAGCTCTTCTATCTAATATAGTTCTTCATTAAGTCAAATGTAGTCCATGTGAAGTGCTGCTTTCATTCTGAGAGAAAGTCCAGTTTCTTTTGGTTGATATTTAAGAATATTTAAGAATAAATGATAGCTTTTTTATTATTTATCTGTCCTTGACACCTCTAAAACAGAAATTGTTACATTGAAAAGACAGTTATTCTGAAACTTTGAGTATATTTCATTAAAAGAGATAATTCTAGAATTAGGAGGCTTTGTTTCCAGGTTTTCCATTTCTCACCTCAGTCATCTCTGGCAATTAAATTGGCTCCAATTCTCAAGAGTAAAAAGCATATAATATTTGCTCAGCTCACAAAATTACTTGGGGATCAAGTGAAGTAAAGCATTTTATAATTCATAAAGCACTATGGAATTTTCATGGTTATTACTAATAAAATATATGTCATGGCAATCACATTTCATTCTAAATCTGTGCCTGAATGAAATAAATGCCAGCAAAATGAAATTTCAGTCTATCTTATAAGTACATTCTAATTATATTTCCTAATTTANTCATAAAGCACTATGGAATTTTCATGGTTATTACTAATAAAATATATGTCATGGCAATCACATTTCATTCTAAATCTGTGCCTGAATGAAATAAATGCCAGCAAAATGAAATTTCAGTCTATCTTATAAGTACATTCTAATTATATTTCCTAATTTATGATTTTGTAGCAGAAATTGTCAGCATGAATGTTAAGTAGCTCAATATTTTCCTTTTCTTTGTCAGAACGGTCATCACTGTGATGAAGCAAAAAAGGACATCTGTTCAGATAAATTCCACAATGTACAGGAAAGTGGCTTTAAGCCAAAATATATTAGAAACAATGCAGTGTCTCCTTGTAATAACACTCCTAGTTACAAGCCCTGCAGGTGGTAATCTTGTGTCTTTGCATATCTCAGAAGACAGCTATCACCTCTGGCCACCTGATTTGCAAATTCTCAAGTGAAAAATGCTCTTTATTGGAAACTTTTTCATGACTGTCTAATATGAAGAAATCACAAATCATTAAAGATTTGAGAAAATAACAGTGCCTGCTTTCTAGGGGAGTGGTTCTTAAATTTTAATGTAGCAAAAAGCCTTGCCTGAGAATCTCCTTAAACTTTGCCAAACTCTACCCGTGGACAGGAAATTACCACAGGCTATTCACAGGTGATTCAAATCAAGGGGCTCAGACATGATACTTTATAAAAATATAATCCAGCTACATTCACAAGTTACAGATTATAAATAAAAACATAGCAAAAATATAGCAATGATTAACATTTACACATTTGCTACCCTTCACATTAGTCACATTAGCAATCTCAATACTTAAGTAAAATGTAACCATCATCATACATGTCAAAGAATTTCTTCTTAAGACCTAACTCCCATCAAATTTGGTAAAACCATAATCTTTTTGCATACATTTTGTTTTTATCAGTTGTATAAATTATTTAGTGAATATATGTATAATTATTTGAGAGATGTTAAGTAAAACTTGTTACAGGAGCAGAGGAGTATTTCTATGAAACAAGAGAAAAAACTAAGTATCCAAATAAATAGATTTTATATAATTTCTTACAAATTCTAGCTACTGATTCACATGATATTTTGTTTGTTTGTTTTACATTGCAGAACTGAATTTACAGTCACATGCACACAGTAAAAGATTCAACACAAAGAAGATATGTTTTTGTTTGGTAGATGCCAACCAAACAAAAAGTTAAATATTAAGCAATCACTCTACATTTTAAATCAGTGGGTCTTCCTGGATTCTTTTGGTGGCTAAGTTTAGGCCCTGTAGGTTGACTTACTAGTTCAAATCTCTTGTTCTGCCACTTACTAGCCTTGTGACCTTGGGCACAAGGTCATTCTTTTGTCTCATTTTTCTTAGAGGATTAATGTGCATATTAAATGAGTTAATTAAAGTTTGAACTTACTGAGTTACCTGTCATTTCTACCTCTAGTCATTTTTTTTAATTGGTCTGAATTTTTTCAAAAAAATTTAAGATTTCATTAACTATCTACTTAATTGTCTGTTTGCAGCCACTGAAATGATCAATAGGAAAAGGTTCCAGAAGTTAAACATTACTATATTCTAAACACTCAGTTTATAAGGTGCCATAATTGAGACACCTTGGAAAATGACAATGGGTTGCTATTGCTCTTCTACCCAGTTTCACTAAAAAAAAAGAAAGAAAGAAAGAAAAAAATTGAAATGCAAGTGACCCGTTTGTTAGTATTTACTTAATCAGTTTTTGGTGATGGTGAGGTAGAGACATAACCTGAGCAGCTAAAATCACATCATAGTCACATTTGATGCAGCTGTGAAATAGAAGATACTCAAGGTCCCAGGTTCATGTGTTCATGAAAGAGCTTTTGGACATGTTGTCTTACCTCCTAAAGTACTTATCTGCCAAGATATGTGATATTCTGTAAGTATTCCCTTTTTTGAAAAAAGATGAACCTGGTGGCTCAGATGGTAAAGCATCTGTCTACAATGCAGGAGACCTCGGTTTGAGCCCTGGGTTGGGAGGATCCCCTGGAGAAGGAAATGTCAGTCCAGTCCAGTACTATTGCCTGGAAAATCCTGTGGACAGAGGAGCCCGGTAGGCCCCAGTCTATGGGGTCACAAAGAGTCAGACATGACTGAGTGACTTGACTTGACTTCACTTCACTTCATAATTTCATAAACTAGAAGACTGATATATGCTCTTCCTCTCCTTGCAAAAACAAAACAAAATAAAACAAGCAAACAAATAAAACCATAATACTGTGTTAAGGGATACAAAATTAAATCAGAAAAACTAAAAAAATAAATTTGGATTGATTATATCAAGACACCATGATAAAAAATGAATTAGTCTTAATTCAAAGAGTGTCTTTATTTAACTCATTTTTTTGAAAATATAGTCTTAATTCACATTTTTCTAGTCCCATGCTGTTTAGTTCATAGTTTTATTAAATGCATATTCAAATTATCATTAATTCTCATCTCCTGTGCTTCTAAGATGCATAATTTGTGTCACAGAAGGTTTATTATTGAATTCTCATTTATATTAAAAACAGACTCAAACTTTGATGTTTTAATTATAGTTCAATATCAGACAAAAATCTCTTTCCCATTATCCTTTTTATTAGCATAATAAATTGTTCTGATGGTGATGAACAATCAGCAAAACAAAAAAGGCAATGTGTTCTCAATAGCATGAACTATGATATATTTCTTCTGTGAAATATATACTCAGATTATTATGTATCAAAATATTATCATACTTCAAGTTTGTTTTCAGCCTGCTTCTACCATAACACTGTGCAAATGTGGATATCATAATCTATCAGATTTAGAATACTGGATCTAATATTTACTGATGACAAAATATCTATTAGAAATTAGTTTTAGAATTATTACCTGAAAAAAATGGACTTAAAAAAAAACCCTGATCTCTTTATTAAAATACAAGCATTGTAGATGGGGCAGTGTCTGGAATTTAGGGCCAGTTGATTAAAAATACATACACAAATTATTTATTAATAACCACAATTAAAAATCTTTTGTGTTTTACTAGTCAAGAGATTAGTAATGTTTCTATGAGCTTTATGCAATACACTAAGTCATAGTGCAAGATGAAACAGTAGTGACAGCCTTTTTTGGTTATACCTTTCTTTAGTTCAGGATCAACACAGCAAATACATTTAAATGTACAATAATATATCTTGGCTTAGAATATGTGACAGATCTACCATATGTTCTTCCTACATAATGTGATTGACACTCCTCCTGCACTTGAATCTTGGTGGAGCTGTGAATACTGTGGATAGAACACTGTGACTTTGAGGTTAAGTAATGAAGATTGACAATGTTTCTACTTGGTCATCTTGAGGTGCTCGCTCAAGGAACACAGCAGTGCTGTGAGGAAGATAGTTTTTTGAATGCTGAGTTTTAAGGCAACTTTTTCACTCACTCTTACACTTTCAAGAGGCTTTGTAGTTCCTTTTCACCTTCTGCCATTAGAGTGGCATTATATACATATGGGAGGCTGTTGATATTTCTCCTGGCAATCTTGATTCCAGCTTGTGATTCATGCAGCCTGGCATTTCACATGTATACTTTCCATATAAGTTAAATAAACAGGGTGACAATATACAGGTTTGTCATATTCCTTTCCCAATTTTGACTCATTTTGTTGCCCTGTCTGATTCTAACTGTTGCCTCTTGACCTGCATAGATTTTCAGAAGACAGACAAGGTGGTCTGGTATTTCCTTCTCTTTAAGAAATTTCCAGTTTGTTGTGATGCACAACATGGTAATGCCTTTGCAGATGTAGATGTAGAATTAGAAGCAGAGGTAGATGCTTTCCTGGAATTNCCTGCATAGATTTTCAGAAGACAGACAAGGTGGTCTGGTATTTCCTTCTCTTTAAGAAATTTCCAGTTTGTTGTGATGCACAACATGGTAATGCCTTTGCAGATGTAGATGTAGAATTAGAAGCAGAGGTAGATGCTTTCCTGGAATTTCTCTTGCTTTTTCTATGATCCAACAGATGTTGGCAATTTGATCTCTGGTTCCTCTGCTTTTTCTAAATCCAGTTTGTCCATCTGGAAGTTCTTAGAACTAAGAACTTCAGATGCCTATACTTCTTCTGAAGCCTATCTTGAAGGATTTTGAGCATGACTTTACTAGCATGTTGAATGAGTGCAATTGTAAGGAAGTTGGAACATTCTTTGGCATTCCCCTTCTTTGTGATTGAAATGAAAACTGATATTTTCCAGTCTTATTGCCACTATTGAGTTTTCCAAATTTGCTGACATATTGAGTGTAGCACTTTACGAACATTGTCTTTTAGAATTTTAAATAGCTTAGCTGGATTCCATAAACTCCACTAGCTTTGTTTGTAGTAATGCTTCCTAAGGCCCACTTGACTTCACACTCTGCTGCTGCTGCTAAGTCATTTCAGTCGTGTCTGACTCTGTGTTACTCCATAGACAGCAGCCCACCAGGCTCCCCTGTCCTTGGGATTCTCCAGGCAAGAACACTGGAGTGGGTTACCATTTCCTTTTCCAATGCATGAAAGTGAAAAGTGAAGGTGAAGCCCTTCAGTCGTGTCCAACCCTCAGTGACCCATGGGTTGCAGCCTTCCAGTCTCCTCCATCCATGGGATTTTCCAGGCAAGAGTACTGGAGTGGTTTGCCACTGCCTTCTCTGGCCTTCACACTCTAGGGCAAGATTATTATGGTTATCCAGATCTTTAAGACTTTTTGGTATAGTTCTCTGTATTCTTGCCACTTCTTCTTAATCTCTTCTGCTTCTGTTAGGTCCTTACCTTTTTGTCCTTTATCATGCCAATCTTTGCAATAAATGTTCCCATGATATCTTCAATTTTCTTGAAGAGGTCTCTAGGCTCTCCCATTCAATTGTTTTCTTCTATCTGTTTGCATTGTTCATTTAAGAAGATCTTCTTATCTCTTCTTGCATTCTCCAAACTCTGCATTCAGTTCAGTTCAGTTCAGTTCCGTTCATTCGCTCAGTCGTGTCCGACTCTTTGTGACCCCATGAATTGTAGCACGCCAGGCCTCCCTGTCCATCACCATCTCCTGGAGTTCACTCAGACTCACGTCCATCGAGTCCATGATGCCATCCAGCCATTTCATCCTCAGTTGGCCCCTTCTCCTCCTGCCCCCAATCCCTCNGATTGGGGGCAGGAGGAGGAGGGGACGACAGAGGATGAGATGGCTGGATGGCATCACGGACTCGATGAAAGTGAGTCTGTGTGAACTCCGGTAGTTGGTGATGGACAGGGAGGCCTGGCATGGTACAATTCATGGGGTCACAAAGAATGGGACACGACTGAGTAATTGAACTGAGCTGAATAATATTTTAGTCTTCAGGAGCTGCTTTAATATACACATGGTAAAATGTGTCTTTGTAATGGGAAATAGCCATTCTTTAGCTTCTACACTGACTGAAACAATATCAAGTCATCCTGAGAACTGGAAGCTTTGCATATATCTGTAGTCACCACTCTTCGCATGGCCAATCCTGTGCCCATGGTAGGCAAAGAAAGTAAAGAGGTTTTGTTAAATGACTTCAAAGAGACTTTTCTATGACAAGTGAGTAACAGAGAAAAAGAAAGGGAAATCTTGCACAAGAACACTGTAAATAAGAGTATGTATAAAACACTACTATGGTGACTCTTAGATAAAAGTGATAGATATTTTGAAGATAACTAATTTCTAGATATAAAATAGGTGGGAAATTTTGCCCTAATGTCTCAATTTTTAAAAAGTGAAATGTTCTAATTTAAAATTATCTCCTGATAAGGATTTAAATACATAAGTCATATAAAAAGTACAATGTATTTTTTAAGAGTAATCTTCATTAACTTCTTGTTTACTACATTAAAATCAAGAAGTAGTGGAATACTGTCTTCACAAACAATAAATCAAACCCAAAACCAAAACAAGAATATTTTTTGGCCACGAGATAGGCTTTTAACCATCCACCTCATTATTTCCTCATTCTCTGTTTTTGTGAGTCTGTGGGTAGTGTGTAATTGTAAGCAATTTTGCGATTCCATCTGTGGAGTCTAGAACCTATTCATAGGCGACTTCTAAAATAAATATTTTTGATCTTGACAGGATGCTGCATACTGCCTTGACTTTGAAAACTTAATAGTAAATTTATAACCCAAGTGAAAAAAATAGAATACATCAACTTAATGTTTCCACTCCAGTTTACCACTTTACAACTCAAATCTTTCTTAACATTTCTGCAGTTGTGCAGTTTCAAAACCTGTGGTAGAAATAAAGATAGGTTTTATTTAAATTTTATTTTTTAATCATCGATCCTCTTCCAACATTTTAAAATGTCCTACACTTATGTCTCTTTAGGAAAAAATGATTATTTCCTATCATAGCATTATACATGTGGGAACAGCTATAAAGAGATAAGAATTGCTCAAGGTCATTGGCAGATGTATGATTAAGTGACAGCAAGCAACCATTGAATACAGAAAATTAGACAGATGTGCAAACTGTAAAGAATATAAACATTTGCAAATTTAAACAAAAAGTGACTTTAAAAATCATTGTTTGCTAGTGAGAAAATAAAGGAAGCACATTATACATAAACAACATAAATATAATATTTAATATAAACAAAAGTGTATTATAAATATATTTACTTAATTAACAATATAATATTTACTATAAATAAATNAAACAAAAAGTGACTTTAAAAATCATTGTTTGCTAGTGAGAAAATAAAGGAAGCACATTATACATAAACTACATAAATATAATATTTAATATAAACAAAAGTGTATTATAAATATATTTACTTAATTAACAATATAATATTTACTATAAATAAATATAAATGTGTATCATCTGATTTTTATTACAATACTTTTTTAAAAACTGAGTTAGTTATAGAATGGCATGTTCTAAAGCTGGCTGTCTGTTCTCAGATGGTGTGAGAATCTTAGGCTGTATTCCGACAGATTTGGAATCGAGTAAATATGACAAAAAAGAAAAGCACAAGAATCTACATATAAAAACGGCAAATTTTTATCATCAGGTAAATTATGGTCTTGGTAATATGAAGGCGTGTAAGTAGATGTCTGTTACTGATACACTGTGCATACACAAGCACAGTTGTAAGTGCATATAGCAAACATTTAAAGTGTGAGGCCTGTTAATGTTTCCATGGCTCTTTCTTATATCAAGAGGGAAAAAGTGAGTTTACTCTTTACCAAACCTGTGCTGAACAAGTCATGTAGGTTTTTTCAGTTAGGTCTAAGAAAAGTCCTAGAAAATAATTCTTATTCTCCATTAAAAGTGAAGGAAACAATCAAAAGTACTGTGTTACTGAAAGCACAGAATTTGCAGAAGATGTATCTAAAACTGGTCTATATTTGTCATACTATCTCTACCTACTCATCCCTACCAAGAGACCTGTGAAATTTAACTGTTAACTATGAATGGAGAGTGGAGTTTGGGGATGAAATGGAAAGAGAGAAAAGAGATGAGAAGGGAGACAGAATTTGTAATCTTCATGGAATAAAGTGAAAAGTCTAACAATAATGTTCCCTACACATACATTCTCCAGTAGCCAGAAAGAGTTAGCATCTTTCCTCTCTAGTTTGAATCACCCTCTAGTTTGAATCACCACCAGGAAAATAATTTGGCACTGGGGCAATCATTTTAGGAAACTCACATCGTTAATGCAACTGTTAATAGTACCATGGTGGGGCAAGGAAGAAAAGGTTCAAAATGAGGACTGTTTTCAGCATATGCCAAATTCTAACTGATAAGCCACTTCAAATAGAGTCGTGTTATTTCCTCTTCATTTCTTTTCCAATACTGCTTTGAATACAGAATTTTTCTGTGATAAGGCTTCCAAGTTAATGATTAAAGTGTACTTCATGAATCAAGATGACTTTAACTCAGCTTTTCAGTTAGTTTTCCTAAAATGTTCCCTGGGGAGTCAAATTTTCCTGACTCAAGATATTTCTATTCAAGATCTAAAACCGCTTTTGAGGGTAATAGCTAAGTAAACACTGTTATATTTTGGTTGATTGAATCTGCATGAATTATTTTTCATTAAACGCAAAATCTAATTCCAAGGGGAGGAAAATCTTGTTAATTGTTTTCATAAAGATGTGCCCCAGGGCAGCATTTAGTTTTTCACTGACCATGGGTTTCCTAAAGCTTTTCAATTCTGTCAGATCATTGCTTGTTTATATTACTCATTGAAAATGAAAAAAATAAAATAAAATAAAAGTGACCTTTTATGAGGAGCATTTGTTAAATATATTTTTCCTTCTAGCTAAAAACTTCTCAGTATGAATACTCTAAATGAAAAAGACACAAAAAGCAAGTAGACTTACCCGAATAGAACATTTACCAATTACCAATTTCAAATCATCTCTCTCTAGAAAAAGTTACTAGAACTCCCTGCTCAGTTTTCCTAACACTGGAAAAAAAAAATGTAATCTGAAAAAAAAAAAAAAATCAGTGTTCTTTTGAGACAAAATATACTCTGCTCACCACAGATACTTCAGACTCACACACACACACACACTCAGTAATTTCAAAAATGTGTTGCAAGAGAGAATGAATGAACCATTATTTATTAAAACTAAGAATGATTTTTATTCGTGGTTAAAGATCTAGGGCAAGGATACAAAGCAAACTGATTATTCCACTTATGTAACCTCAAGGAGATTCTTTTGTGCACATACCCATGCACACTCACATACTCACTAGACAATCAGGTGAAAATACTGTTTCAGTTATATTTTAAGTTCAGTCTTTTCTCTTGACCAAAGTTTAGATTTTGTAGTATAACATCACTTTTATAAGGTGTTTTTATTTTTACTATGGTCTAGAAGTTTTCTACTGTAGAATGGATCTATCTTATTGCAGCTTAAAAAATTACTCCAAAATGGACTTGATTCCTTCAACTTTTCTACTTAAAATGTCACTAAAGCTTGCATGACCAGGGCAGGATGTACTTTTGCTCCAGTATATACTACTTGCATGCCTTATTATGTTTCTTAATTAAGAAAAATTGTCAGAGGCTGACCTGAGTGCTTCTACTAATAAAAACTGAAGTCAGGAACTCAAGTGACTTTACCTTTCTTGCAAATGTCCTTCAAATATTAAAGCAGAAAATCTTCTGGAGCTTCAACAGTGGTGCATTCAAGTTGTTATTTCTACTTCCCAGCGTCAACCACAGAGACTAAGAGATAAATTATACATTTCATAAAATAAATAGACTATTCAGACATCATGTTAGTAACCTTAACAGTCTATAAATAATTGCAAAGACATTGTAACTAAATGTCAAAAAATAAAATTTCAAAATGAATTTATCATTCTCTTCATGAGAGAATTTTTCAATTTATATATTTTTTGATGAGTTTAGCTGAATTCCTATTTCATGAAATTTATATTATTTTTGAGTGAAAATCACAGCACTTAAGGAGCAAATATATGGGCTTTTTCACTGTCTCTCTATCTGAATTTCAAATTCCTTAAATGAATGGAAGCCATGTATATGTTTTAGAGTAACTAACCTCAAACATTGAACAAAAAGCTATTTTATCTCCCAGAGAAAAGTTAGCAGAATTTAGTGAAAGTTGTCCTAAATTGAAAGAAATTCACTGTACAGGTCTTACATAACATTAATTCAGGATTTTACATTGACAGTATTATTAAACCATTTGAAACAATTTTCTGAACTTCAGTTTTCTCATCAGGAAAGTGAGGTGCGTTTTAGGGATTCAATAATGATTTGTCGGTTTGCTTTGAAGAAGGATTCCATGTGTTTGTTGGCTTCCCTGGTGGCTCAGCAGTAAAGAGTCATCCTACATTGTAGGAGCATAGGTTCAAGACACTAGTTTAATTTCTGTGTTGCGAAGATCCCCTCAAGAAGGAAATGGCAACCACTACAGTATTCCTCCAAGAAAAATCCCATGGACAGTGGAGCCTGGCAGGCTACAGTCCACAGGGTCACAAGAGTCGGACATGGCCTAGTGACTAAACCACCACCAAGTGTNATTTCTGTGTTGCGAAGATCCCCTCAAGAAGGAAATGGCAACCACTACAGTATTCCTCCAAGAAAAATCCCATGGACAGTGGAGCCTGGCAGGCTACAGTCCACAGGGTCACAAGAGTCGGACATGGCCTAGTGACTAAACCACCACCAAGTGTTTGCAAAAAGCAGAACATGCATTGTTACTTTGTGAGAAATGATCTTAGTACCAGAAAAAAAGGCCAAACTATTGAGAAACATCCAAATACTGAGTGTTAACCAAATTATATAAATTAGGCAAAAAAATCCACCTACAATGCTGGAGACCCAGGTTCAACCCCTGGGTTGGGAAGATTTCCTGGTGAGGGAAATAGCAACTCACTTCAGTATTCTTGCCTGGGAAATCCATGGACAGAGGAGTCTGGTTGTCTATAGTCCACAGAGTCATAACAGTCAGACACAACTTAGCAACTAAATTTTTCATATAATGAGATGTTATAAAATTGATATAATTCTCATCTTTTAAAATGTATATCAGAAAATCATAGGATCTTACAAATTAGTAAATATAAATACTGAATCCAAACTCTGTTCTGTTTACTCTTAACAGTGTATTCTAATAATAAAAATCGAATTCTTCAATTCATTGAAATAATGTATGTTTGTGTTGAAAAACTGGGATGTATGTCAGAGAAACTGAGTTAAGATATTAGAAATGGAAAAACAACTGAAGTGTCTGAAGAATAATTTAAATACTAATGTGACTGGTTACCTATAAGGAATGAATGGGGGTGGGGTAGGGTTATGACACATCTCCTAATTTATCTTTTTTAATACAATCCTTATTTTGAAAATTTTCCACTGTTTCACAAACTCAAAGAGAGGAAAAAAAAATTAAAATCAAAAAGTTTGGGAGAAAATCCTAAAAGTTGAACAAAAACAGAAACAACTCAACCAAAGTATATTTTAAATGAATAATATAACCACACTGAAAAGTGAGGGGGAATAAACAGGTAGCTCAAGTACATTTTGGACACATTACTTGGAATATATGAGCTCAGCAAAAATAAACACCAGAAATAAGTGAGGGGGAATAAACAGGTAGCTCAAGTACATTTGTACACATTACTTGGAATATATGAGCTCAGCAAAAATAAACACCAGAAATACTAAACTCTAGTTAGTAGACTTCTTTTATACAAAGACAGAGATTAGCAATACTGACACTAATCTTTTTATACATTTTAAGCCTGTTCAAACACATAGATATATTACAGACAATGAGAACCAGCTTTGTCAGAGAAGGAAGTTACAGTGTGGAAAACAAAAAGGGAAGAACAAGCCCTGTCTTGTGTTGGAATTTGGTTTATTCTATGTTCTAAAATATTTGGAGAGTTATATATAGAAGTGGATGTGTGTGTAGTGCGTGTGTCTGGCACATGGTTTCCTAAATCTATCAGCTAAGAAGACTAAGAAGCAAGGAAAAAACAGAAGCAATGTGCACATAGTACCCAGATTTTGGTTTCTAAATGCTGTTCTCCACAAAATGGAAACTACAAGGAAATGCCTCAATCCAAAGATGTGGCTGAAAAATAAGATAATCTTGGAATATCCCAATGAGTCAGAAACCAGAAAATATTCAACTAGACTAAAACAAATTATGATGATGGGTCAAAGCAAAAGGAACCAGCTTGAAAGGCTTAGACTAGTGAAATCTGAAACAATTTGAGGTTGAAAATACATAATGACAGTAAAGGATTGTAATCTAGCAGTAAAAAAATTCAAGGATTCACACTGATATAAAAAAAAGATGAATAATAGATGGTAATGATAGCTAAAAGATAGATAAAGAAAGAAAAGCTCCCCCTTATGAAAGAACACCAACTATTAAACTTAGACAATGACAGAATTGGAAAATAAATCCCAAATTGTCAACCATGGTAATAATAAATGAATCAAAAACAAATTATCTTTCTGGCTTACTTCACTCTGTATAATCAGCTCCAGTTTCATCCACCTCATTAGAACTGATTCAAATGTATTCTTTTTAATGGCTGAGTAATACTCCATTGTGTATATGTACCACAGCTTTCTTAACCATTCCTCTGCTGATGGACATCTAGGTTGTTGAAAGAAAAACACCAATACAGTATACTAACGCATATATATATGGAATTTAGAAAGATAGTAATGATAACCCTGTATGTGAGATAGCAAAAGAGACACAGATGTATAGAACAGAATTTTGTACTCTGTGGGAGAGGGAGAGGGTGGGATGATTTGGGAGAATGTTATTGAAACATGTATAATATCATGTAAGAAACTAATCACCAGTCTAAGTTTGATGCAGGATACAGGATGCTTGGGGCTGGTGTACTGGGATGAACCTGAGAGATGGTATGGGGAGGGAGGTGGGAGGAGGGATTCAGGATTGGGAACTCATGTACACTCATGGTGGATTCATGTTGATGTTATTTTTAATTTAAAAGAAAAAATGCTGAACTCGGGAGTAAAGGGTCCTGACCCCTGAGGCTCAACAAAAATAACACTCTCAAGTTGTAGTGAGCAATTCTTCAATAAACGCATGTAGTTTATAAAAAATAATAAATAAACAAAAATAAAAACAAGTTATCATAGATCATAGATACTAAAACTTGTTGGAGAAAGTCTGAGGATTATTAAGATGTTTACATAATTTTAAAGTATCTCTCTAAAGTATATTTATTAATTAAAAAATATAAAATAGTAACTTTACAGTTAAAAGCAACCCTGGCAAACAGCAACTTAACCAAGTATTAAAGTTAATATATCCAACATTTTAACACATTAATATTTTGTATTTATTGATATGAGGCACCAAGAAAGATACAACATCTATTGTATTCCTGTCACCAAAGTGTATAACCTTAATCTAATCATGAGATAAAATAATTTTTAATCATCAGATAAGATGAAAATGACAGACAGTCCACAAAATAACTAGACTAAACTTTTTGCAAATGTCACTGTCCAAAATATAAAGAAAGATTCAGGAACTGTGTCAGACCAAAGGAAAATAAAGACATGACAAATGAATGTGATTCATAATCCTAGTCTACTTTTGCTACAAAGAATATTATTTGAACAATTGGAAAAATATAATTATGAATTTTGGCTTAAATAACAATATAGAATCAATATTAAATTTCCTGATTTTGATGATTATACTATGATTATATACTAGAATGTCCATGTTCTTATGAAATAAACACTTTAGTGTGTAGGGGTAAAGAGTAATCAAAATAGACATAAATAGATACACCCAAAGAAAGCATACAAAAGATAATGCATATATAGCAATATATTAACACTTGGAAAAAATGTATGAAGAACACAGGGATTTTTTAAGTACCATTCATGCAAGTTTTCTCTAAGTGTGAACTTACATTAGTATATAATATTCTTTGAAATTAGCAATAATGAGTTACAAACTTCTCATCTTGAAAATTTATGTTAATTTCAAAGATTCCTTATGAATGTAACATTCTCTAATTCAAAAAAATGCTTAATGAGATAAATCTTCATGGTAGCTTACTTCACATCAAGCATGATTCTTAAAGCTGAATTTTAAAATTAACTTTACGCCATACCAGCTGTAATCTAGCAGGATCTATGGATTTAGAAAACTCATTTTTCATCATAATAAGATGCATGCTGGGCCTGAATGTCATTAGACAAAACATGTTTATCTGCTGCCTTGTTAAGTGTTTAATATTGTCTTAAAATCAATGAAATTCACCATAACTCAATCTCTTTTATTTTCCCAATTCTTATTGTATTGAGGAAGCTTATGTGATGATTGTCATAAGTAGAAAAAAACAAGTCAAGTGGAGGTGATATGATATACTTTATTTTTCTTGAGTTTTATCTGTCCATAGAAAGACTATTTTCATTCTCAACTTATCTTTAGAGGCTTTGGGTATGTTTGTGAATAAGGCTGTTTATATATATATGTGTGTGTGTGTGTGTGTGTGTGTGTGTGTGTGTGTGTGTGTGTGTGTACTGTTTGGGTGTTTTCTGATTGTTTCATGAATTTAGGGTTTTGGAATATTTAGAAGACAAATTTCATTATTTTCTTAATATTGCTGCTCAAACTGAGTTGGCTTTATGTGAAATTATAATTGTTTAAATTAATTGGTAATTTTAAAAGAAAAAAAGTATGTAGGCATCATTTATCCTTGGAGGAAATTAGATAAAGAAAACATAAACTATAGAATAACTGAAATAAGTACTTTTTAAAAATCGTACTGGCTTTATTCAATGATTCCTGAGTCAGGAAGAATCCAGTATGGCAGAAAGAAAGCAGCTAGAAGGGGTGTACAAAATGAAAGACTTTTGTAGAGAGAAGGCAGCGAGAATAAAGAAATCATGCTACATAAAACAGCTGCTTGGTTATTACAAAATTACTTGCCTTTAAAGTATGGTAGGGGTCTATCAGGCAGATTACCTAGCTAGTGCTAAATTTGCAATTCCTGATTGGCTGATTTAAGATTTCATTTCTAAGAGAGATAAAGTCTTAGTTTGATGACTTGGGATTCAGCAAAAGTAACTCCATTTTAGCCATGCTGTCTTGTTTAAACCAGAGCTTACAATTAGCTCTTTTGGTTATTATTTAGTCGCTAAGTCCTATCTGACTCCTTTATGATATCATGGACTGTATACCAGGCTGCTCCTCTGTCAATGGGATTTCCCAGCTAAAAACAGTAGAGTGGGTTGCCATTTCCTTCTCTATGGGTTTTCCCAATCCAGGGATCGAACACACATCTACTGCATTAGTGGAGAGATTGTTTACCACTGAGTCACCTGGGAAGACTTTTAGGGGTAAGGATAACATTTTTTAAATTAAGAATTTGGAACACAAAATATATGTGTATATCTAGTTGTTTGATGTATTTACATTTTTTTTTCAATTTAACACATCTCCTTACTTGTTTTATTCAAAGGGTCAACTGATTACATAAGAATACTATAATGGAATGTTTACTAAAGACAAATGACGGAAGAATATAAAAATTCAGGATATGCTCTCATTAAGAGAACAAATGAGCTTAGAGAAAATACTTTCTTCATTCCTGAGTGAAATACATACACAATGTTCTCCATAAATTATCTTCTATTCATGCTTAATTTTGATTGGGTTCAGAGTCTAAAACATTGTTTTGCATAGCGTATTGTCTTAAAGCTCAACATTTTTGCAAAGTCCTTTAGAAGCAATAGCCCAGCACTATCTTAGATGATATCCAATAGATTAGAAAGTAGGAGAGGACATTTCGGATACATCAGTGGTGCTAGTGAGGAAAATAGGGAAGCAGACCATAGCAGAGACTTAGAGAGAGTAACAAACAGATCAAAACTAAAGAGGATCCCAAGAAGTCAGTTTTGCATTGGTATGTTTTTTTTCTTTTTCTTTCTTTTTTATGTCGCTGTGGCAATTTTCATTTTCTCTGGACAGATTACATTTTTTAACATTAAACAATTTTCCTCTAGCATACTCTCTCACTTTCTTAGCACCAACAGAAAGCTGAATTGAAATCTGTATGAAAGACTGAGAGCTTTCCTGATGACTTAGATGGTAAGAATCGTATACACCTGTGGTGGATTCATATTGATGTATGGCAAAACCAATACAGTATTGTAAAGTAGAATAAAGTAAAAATTAAAAAAAATAATAATAATTAATTAAAAAAAAAATCTGCCTACTATGTAGGAGACCTGGGCTTGATCCCTGGGTTGGGAAGGTCCCCTGGAGAAAGGAATGGCTACCCACTCTAGTATTCTTGCCCATAAATCTTAATATACTGCATGTTGGTAGCAGAATATTATGCAGTATATTTTTAATGAAATCTCATTGCTTATGCCAGTTCGTCTGATCTGAAAACCTGGAAGTTGGCTCTAAGAATTTTAGTCAATTTCTTGAGCCAATTACCAGGGTTTCATCAGTCATGGTTCTCCAATGTTAAAAATAGTTTCACAGGTAACCTACTTAAATGATTGTAAATGTAAATCTCAAGTATAACATACCTTCACATTAGCACATAGACCAGGGTTTGATAAAGTAACTGGGCACCATAGCCTTGCCAAGTTGACAAAACTCACTATAACATTGGTGCTTGGGCAAAATTCTTAATGAAGTCCTGCCAAAGATATTTCAGGAGCCCATTGACAAAGATCCTTTCCTTGACCAAATTCTAGCAAGAATCCCGTGAGGCCCTTTTTGACTAGACACAAATTTGGCCTATAAAGATTTGGACAAAAGACTAATACAGTTTCTAACAACTCAAGGCTGTATCCCTAAGATGATTCTGCTACTGCTAAGTCACTTCAGTCGTGTCCGACTCTATACAACCCAGAGACGGCAGCCCACCAGGCTCCCCTGTCCCTGGGATTCTCCAGGCAAGAATACTGGAGTGGGTTGCCATTTCCTTCTCCAGTGCATGAAGGTGAAAAGTGAAAGTGAAGTCGCTCAGTCATGCTGGACCCTCAGCGACCCCATAGACTACAGCCTACCAGGCACCTCTGTCTATGGAATTTTCCAGGCAAGAGTACTGGAGTGAGGTGCCATTGCTTCCTGTTAAGTGCCTGGCTGAGAAAATCCAGAACTCCTCCTACTCCCTGCCCTACATCTGCTGCTTTTTCCAGCTATCACTGAAGATATGACCTGACTCTCAGTCTCCATAGGAGGGTAGGAACCTAAGCTGATAAGGTCCAGTTAGCAAATCCACATGAGTATCACACAGCCTAACCCTCTTTCTCATCTTCTGTAGTTTTCCATATTACTAACTCTATTGAATTATAGTTCATCCAACTCCCTATCCCCTTATTTTCTCTATAAAACTCCTAGTAACCTCTGTGCAAATCAAAGTTGAGTTCAGTTCACCTTCGAGTTTTTGGGGATTTTTTTGCTATTGCAACAGCATATCACTTATTAAAAATTTGATCTTACTACTTGAGCTAGTTGTCTGGCTTTGTTTATCTCTGACCCCATTCTCCTTTCTAGAAAACAAACATTAAGAAAATAATGGCAGAAATATATTAACTAAATGTAGTAGAATTATATTATAATATTAATATTACTAATTAATTGATGAGTCAATTAATATAATATGGAGACTACTTATAATGAAACCAGGAAAAATTAAATTTGATAAGATAGTGTTGATTAAACAAAGAGACCATTAGCCTGAGGTGGCTCTAATGTCTTGGAAGTTTATGTAAGCAAACCAAAATCCAAGTGACTAAATGCAAAGTTATGAAATCAAAACCTTAAGACAACTAATCCCAAATAGCCAACTAGATTTAAACTACATCCAAATGATAATGTTCTTGTTACTGAACTCAGGTTCAGCTACTCACCACTCAAAAGGCAATAATTCAAGGGGCAAGTGTCAGGAAAAATGAAAGCTGTTTTAATCAGAAAAGCTGGCAATCTGGGCAGAAGGTGAACTCTTGTCCTGAGACCAGTTCCAAAGATCTCCTCAGCCATGACAGTTTTTAAAGGAGAAAAAGAGGGGAGACTCTCAGGGAATAATGGAAGCAGGAGGTTGGATTTTGCTTCATTCTCCCCTGCATGCTGACTGTCTGACTCTTCTTCAGATGTTATCTTGCCTACATAGTCTACCTGCAGGATTACTAAGAGGGATGTTAGAGGTAGAGAGCTAGCCATTTTTTAAATACTCATTTCCTCATTGTTACTTCTTTTTATGTAGGAAAACAATCAACAGGTTAGGAAAGGCATGGTGTGCATTCAGGAGAGCATATGTCATGTGTTAGGTTAAACCACCTAATGATCTAACTTCTATAATTAGGTTCTTTTTTTTTTTNCCAGATGCCATGATCTTCTTTTTCTGAATGTTGAGCTTTAAGCCAACTTTTTCGCTCTCCACTTTCATCAAGAGGCTTTTTAGTTCCTCTTCACTTTCTTCCATAAAGCTGGTGTCATCTGCATATCTGAAGTTATTGATATTTCTCCTGGCAGTCTTGATTCCAGCTTGTGCTTCTTCCAGCCCAGTGTTTCTCATGATGTACTCTGCATATAAATTTAAGCAGAGTGACAATATACAGCCTTGACGTACTCCTTTTCCTCTTTGGAACCAGTCTGTTGTTCCATGTTCAGTTCTAACTGTTGCCCCATGACCTGCATACAGGTTTCTCAAGAGGCAGGTCAGGTGATCTGGTATTCCCATCTCTTTTTGAATTTTCCACAGTTTATTGTGATCCACACAGTCAAATAATTATTCTCCATAGTTCAGCACATTAAATTTGTTTACATAGGGGAGTAATGAAGAGTTGGAAAGATGTGCATTACTACTCTCTTAACTGTATAAATAGATTACTAGAGAATTTAACAGTAGAAGCTTGAGAAGTTTTTATTCAAGATGGTAGAAAGAACAAAAAGTTTAATTTAGTTCATGCAATTGTTTAGTAGTGAAAGAAGGGAACTAGGGTAGCTGAAATCATGTCCTAAATTACTAGCAAAGAGGGTGGCTTTATTAGAGGAAAGTTAAATACTCAAGAGATCCTGGGAGGATTGGACAGGTTGGTGTGATATGGGCTGATTATAGGAACAGGAGAAACAGAATTCTCCCATCTCAAATCCTGTTTTACCCAGTGCACAAAATACTGGAATTTAGTTACCTAAACCCAGGTTAAAAATGAACAAACAAGCTTACAAATAAATAAGTATTTATAATAAAATAATAAAAATAATCACAAAAGACAGGTTGTTTTCTAATAATATAAATCAACGAGGGAATTGAGGACTCTAATATTAGCTTTGGTACTTTTTCCTGGTGGTTTTTAGTGTATTCTCAACTTAAAAGTATATTTTTTTCTCATGTATTCTAAAATAAAGACATTTGTTACACAATTCTGCACATGTACATAGACCTCCCACTCATATTTAAAACTTACTCTCTGTTCTATATAGATGACAATATAAGAATTACATAATCTGTATAAAACATAAAACACAAAGACTCTGAAAAAATATAGAAAAATAAACCCTGGAGGAGAGATAGTCAATGATGATAAAAGAATGAAATAAAACATGCAAAAATAGGAGTAAAAAATGATATCTAATAACATAATAAAAAGAATACACAGAATGCAAACAAAATAGTTAGGCAATAAAATAGGATATAAAACGAACTTTTTAAAAATAAGTATAAGTTCATGTTGAAGTTTGACAGAAAACAGCAAAATTCTGCAAAGCAATTATCCTTCAATAAAAGATAAGTTAAAAATAAGCATAGTTGAAGAGCAGATATCTGTGCTAGAAAATTTGTCAATAGAATCCTTGAATACTGAAAAAAAAGAACAAAGACAAATAACAAAAACGACGACAAAAGTTCCAGAATATCCAAGACCTATGAGACAGCTATAAGAGAGGAAATATATATGTAATGGGAACAACAAAAAGGAAAGAGGAAGTATAAAGGAATAATAATGGCTAAGATTTCCTCAGATTAATTTCAGACACTGAACCAAAATCCAGGAAGTTCAAAGCACATGAAACAAGATAAGCATATCATTTTTAAACTATAGAAAATCAAAAATAAACTCCTGAAAGAAACCAGGGGAAATTATAAAACCTTACCTGGAGCAGATAAATAATAAGATCAGCATTCAGTTCCTCCTCAGAAGCCAAGCAAGCAAGAAGAGAGTGAACAAAATATTTTGTCTGTTGAAAGAAAAATAACAACCAACCTAGAATTCTGTATTGATGAAATTATCTTTCAAAAGTGAAGGAAAAGTAAAGCTGTTAGGGAATCTGTTGACAGTAAACTTGAAAGAAACCTTTAAAAATTTCTTTAAAGAATGGAAATAATAGAGGTCAGAAACAGATCTATATGAAAGAAGGAGGAACATTAAAGATATATTAAGTAAAGGTAAAATAAAATTTTTCTTTTTATTATTAATTAATCTAACAGATAGTAACTTGTTCAAAATAATAATACAAGATATTAGATTATGAATGCTAATATATCATACATATACTGTCTGGTTCCAACTATATGACATTCTGAAAAAAAGACAAACTGCAGAAATAGTAAAAAGAATAGTAATTTCCAGGAGTTGTGGAATGGAGAGGGATAAGTAGGCAAAACAGAGGATTTTTGCATGCTCAGTCACTCAGTCATGTCTGACTCTTTGTGACCCTATGGACTGTAGCCCGCCTGGCTCCTCTACCCACAGGATTTTTCAGGCAAGAATACTGGAGTGTGTTACCATTTTCTTCTCGAGGGTATCTCTCCAACCCAGAGATAGAACCCACATCTCCTCTGTCACCTGCATTTGTATGTGGATTCTTCACCATTGAGCTGCCAGGAAAGGCCTAGAGGATTTTTAGGATAGTGAAGATTCTCTGTATGAAATCTGAAAAATGGATACATGCGATTAAATATTTGTTCCAACCTATAGAATGTACAACGCCAAGAATAACAGCAGTGTAACCTATGGACTTAGCATGATTGCAATATGTCTATGTAGGTTTATCTCTTGTGACAAATGTAGCATCTGATCAGGATGTTGTTGATGGGGGAGGCTATGCATGTATAGGAGCAGAGTGCATATGGGGAATCTCTCATGTTCTCTCAGTTTTCTTGTGAATCTCAAACTGTGACCTCAAAAGTCTTGAAATAAAATAAGAAAAGAAGCATAGATTGGAAAAATAAATTATCTTAAGATCAAATATATAAAACTTCATTTTTCATAATAATTTGTTCACTATTTTGAGGATAGGTACCCATCGCTTTTCTTTTATAAACCGTACTTGTGGCATTCCTTTCACAATTTCCATTTTCAGTTTCCTTAAGGTGAGGTGAGAACTTAGAGACACTTGCAAAGATATCTAAATGCAGTCTTAATATATATATTTTTAATTTCTGATCTTTTACAGTTGTCTCACCCACACCTATTCAGCAGGAAATATTTTTAGTGCCTCTACTTTGTCAAATCTTTTAAAAACACTCTTACTTTTCATAAATGCAACACTCTCTCCATTCACATTCAGTATGTTTTAAAAAGAAAAGGAACAACAAACAGTCAAAAAATGCTATCTAATATTATGTAATGTTTAAACTTGTTTGTAGTATTAGAATTATGTCTATGTGCATGTTTTAGTAAAATTTAAAATGAATAGAATACTTTTTTTTAATAAAAGAAAATGCCTTATGTTGTGCCTTTATCTTATGCTACCTGGGAAACATTCACTTCCCTTCTATTTATTCACTGTGATGGTGACTTTGTTCTGGTTCTTTATTGCCTTGGTATTATTTATCTGATATTTCTTAGTACTTCATTCAATTTCTGAAGAACAGAGATTACCTACACAGCTTATATTTTAAGATAATTGTTTAACACAGTTCAGCAAGCAGTGAAGATTTTCAAGAGCCTAAACAAAAATGTATTTTATAATGAAAAATACAATCTTAGATTAAGCTCCAGTGAATTCCATTTCACGTAATTTTAAATTTAGGAGATTTAGTATGTTTCTCATAGATCTATTACTTACTGGAGGAATTATATTCATTTTTAAAATGAATTTTTTGTCCACTAAGAAATTAGCCCTGTAAAATCAATGCTTAATTGTTTTGTACTGAGTTTAATCCTGATGCCTCCCACAGGAGCAGCCCACCCATTCCCTCTTTCTTCCTCTTCCAGCTGCAGCGAGTTTTCACCAACACCCTAATGGCAGCAAAGCTTGTAGTCATTTCTTCACAGACTGAGATGGTGGCCCTTTAGGATCAGAGCAGGTCTGAGATTTACCTCCTACTCTCCTGATATTTCCTTGTTCTGTGTTTGTGCAACAAGGCACAGCTTTCAGTGTTCTTTCTAAACCTCTCTTCGAACACTTGGTGAGGTTTGGTTTCTGCAGCCCCTGTGAGTCTCACATGTTCTGCCAGCCTGCAATTGGCCTTCTCCAAAGTGTCAACTTGTTCAGTCGCTCAGTTGTGTCTGACTCGTCGTGACCCCATAGACTGCAGCACTCTAGGCTTCTCTGTCCTTCACTATGAGAGAGTCAACTCCTAGGTAGATTGATAAGCAATCTGAAGTCCCCAAGGAAGAGAGAGTATTCTGGGACTCTCGAGGAGGAGATAGGAGTCTGGAGTTCTCAAGGAGGAGAAAAGGACAATTTTTTTTTTTTCTTCCCTGCATTGCTTTGTCTTAGCAAAATAACAATGTAGATTGCTCAAGGACATGTTTCTCCTTAACAAGAACTTTCTGACTAATATTGCTATCTTAAGACATATATTATGGGTTTGGGTCTGGTAAAGTGAAAATGAAGTTATTCAGTCATGTCTGATACTTTGCGATCCCGTGGACTGTAGACCACCAGGCTCCTCCATCCATGGGATTCTCCAGGCAAGAATACTAGAGTGGGTTGCCATTTCCTTCTCCAGGGGATCTTCCAGACCCGAGAATCGAACCCAGGTCTCCCACATTGCAGGCAGACACTTAAACCTCTGAGCCACCAGGGCAGACCTTTCTATTGTTAGTTCTAATCTTGTTAATTTATGATGTATGTTCTGGGAGTGGGTCTGGTAAAGGTACATAAGTCCTTGATAAGACTAGCCAGTAGGGGGCACTCTCTGTCCCCCCTTCTGATGTCTGTATCAGAAGCTTTCTTTGTCCCTTTTTATACTTTAATAAAACTGCTACACAAAGCTCTTGAGTGATCAAGGCTGCTCCCCAATCCCAAAGCTAAATCTTCTTCTTCAGAGATCACAAATTTGATTCCTTTCACTGTAAGCTATCAACTATCTTTGAGATTAGACTCATGTCCATTGAGTTGGTGATGCCATTCAACCATTGCATCCTTTGTCTCCCCCTTCTCCTCCTGCCCTCAATCTTTCCAAGCATCAGGGTTTTTCCAATGAGTCAGCTCTTTGCATCAGTTGACCAAGGTATTGGGGCTTCAGCATCAGTCCTTCCAATCAATATTCAGGGTTGATTTCCTTTAGGACTAGCTAATTTGATCTTCTTGCTATCCAAGAGACTCTCAAGGGTCTTCTCAAGCTCCATGGTTGAAAAACAAATTTTCTTATTTTACCTTGTTGCATCTTTTCTAGGTAAGAATATGCTCCATTATTCTTTCTCCTGAAGGCCCAAATTTCCTCATATTTTTAACCTCAGCTTTCTGATGGGTTTGAATAAAGCAGTGAATTTGAAGTTAGACCAGATTGTTTCCACTGTGAATTTGAGAAGGGAGCTAATTCCATTTTTATATCTTAGAGCAAAACCAAAAGTGGAAAAGCATAACTTAAAACATTATTTCTGGTGATTAAACACATACACATTATTGCTAAAGATTTTAGAAGTGATGAACATTTTTTTTTTACAGTATTAACCTATTTTGTCTATCTCTACATTTTTAACTTGAAGCTATAAAAAGTAACATATAGTCCTGTTTGCTTCCTAAAGAACTAGAAAGCTAACATACAGGAAGTTAACTACTACTTGTTTTTGTGGGAATATTTACAAGAAGTATACATTTTAAAAATGTTTCCATGTTTGCTTTTATATTTTAAGTATAAAAGGAATTGAAGCATAAGCTACTATAAGATACTTTAGGCTGAAATAAAGACTTTTTATTTTATTCCAAGTAAAATATAAATCTATTTTTTAATATATATATAGCAGAGAAATGGTAGTGTAATTCATATGTGGAAACTTCAGAGAATATAATCCAGAGAAGTAAGAACAAAGGTTTGAAGATCAATATGAAAGAGCTTTTAGTAGTTCAACTGATAAAAAAAAAAAAAAAATTCAAAAGTAGTTTAGTGCACAAAATGAAAATGTGAGGCAATTAGAGTATATTTCGAAATTAAAATTGATAGGTTTGCTAATGGGTCAGATATAGCTTGTGAAAAAAAGTGAGGAGTCAAAGACTGATAAATTATTGGCCAGAAAGTTACATAAATTAAAGTGTCATTTTAAAAAATTTATTAAAAAAATAAATATTAAGTGAAAATAGAATTTAGTCTCAAATTTAGCAGCTGTCACTTTAGGAGGAGCCTTGGNGAAAAAAAGTGAGGAGTCAAAGACTGATAAATTATTGGCCCGAAAGTTACATAAATTAAAGTGTCATTTTAAAAAATTTATTAAAAAAATAAATATTAAGTGAAAATAGAATTTAGTCTCAAATTTAGCAGCTGTCACTTTAGGAGGAGCCTTGGTAGCCTACCTATATGCCTTTGTGTAATCTTCCATGTTAGAGAGAACTGTATTAGGTGGCAGGGTTGGGTATAGACATCCGGGTCCTGAGATGGGTTAACATTGTGACAAGAATATAGTATGATGCAGATATTCACATTCTATCCCAAAGACTCACACCTATGCTTTTAGAGAGGGACTCTGGATAGGAAACAAAGAAATGCTTGCATTCGGTGAAATATCTTGCTATAAATAAAATTTGTCACAGAAGATAAAAGATGGGGAAAGATGTGTTTAGAATTTCAGTTGTGTTAAGTTACACTATATTTTGTTTTGCTGCAGTAAGCAAACCAATTCTGTGAAATCTAGACCAGCTATAAAAGTTTTAAGAAAAAAAGTTCATGAGTGAGTTTCATACAGCTATAATTACAGCTTAAAATTATAGAGACATGATCTTAAAGACTAAGTAAAACCGAGTGCAAGGACGCAAGCATTTGAAGTTTCTTTTCAACTAGGATATCAACTAACTTCAGAAGAGATGAAATTGCAAGAGATATGCTAAGAAAATATTTCAGCAGCTACAAAGGGCTACTAGGTAAATCAGAGTCCAAGTTACGTCTCATAGTTTTGTATCAGGGTCCAAGAAGTACAACAGAAGTGGAAAACAGCTGGTCTTCCCAAGGACTGAAATTCAACTTTTCACAATATGCACGAACCAGGGCTGAGAGTCCTCCAGAGACACTAAAAGAAAATAACATCATATTAGATCTCACAGTGTTATCACAATTTTTTAATACAATTTTTGGTACATACTAAAAGCAAGCTGTTCATAAGGAGGCAGGAAAATGTAATTGGAAGCTAAGAAATAGAAGACTTGTAGATGTGACAGATACTGGAGTTCTCAAGGACAAATTTAAAATAAACATGCATAATATGACTTAAATGATAAAAGATTAAAATTTTGAAAAAAAAAATACTAGAAATCATAGAAAAATTCAGAAGGAAAATTTAGAACCAGTATTACAATAAAATCAACTCAAAAGTTGTTAGTGATGAAACTCATAGCAATACATGAATGGAAAAAGTCTCTTTACATTATAAAGATTATCTTTAAAAAATTTTACCTATAGCAGGCTTCATACTTACAAATTTCCTCTAACTACAAAATTCTAAAAAAGAAGCCTACTACTAATACTTCTAATAATTATACAAGGATTATTATAATGCAATAAATGTAACACAAGGAAAGNTTTTCTGAATGTTGAGCTTGAAGCCAACTTTTTCACTCTCCTCTTTCACTTTCATCAAGAGAGTCTATTTCTTCTTCACTTTCTCCCATAAGGGTGGTATCATCTGCATATCTGAGGTGATCGATATTTCTCCAGGCAATCTTGATTCTAGCTTGTGCTTCATCCAGCCCAGAGTGCTGGCATAGGTCACTGCATTCTTAGAGTGGAAGATGACAACAAGGGTCTGTAGCATCTCTTTGCTGACAGTTTTAGTTTCCCAATTACATACATGAGCGAGGCAAGCCACAATTTATTTTGTCAGTTTCTGCTACTCAGAAGTTACATGTCTATAATCAGAGGAAGTAGTCCTGCCTGCACAAAGTTCCATAAGTTGGGAGCATATACCCAAAGGTTAAAGTTAACAAAATAATACTGCTTTAAACTGAAAGATACTAAATCACATTTAATTGAAGTGTGTAGTTTTCAATCCTGAATATCACCATCTATCTTCTATCATTTGGAGTAGGAAGGACAGAACAATATTAGATTTTTTTAAATAAATAAACCTTTTAAGCATGTTAGTTATATTGGAGTACATTTTACCCCTGCCATAAGAGAATATCCAAGCTTTTAAAACCTATAGTCTAAAAATATTCTAATTTATAATCTAATACTTAATCTAATACTTAATTCTCTCCACATCCCACTAAGAAGTCATTTTAGAGTATTTTTAAATGATAAAACATCTTAATCATCAGAGAAATCAATGGCTGATTTATTTATAAACAAAAATGTACAAATAAAAGAAAGCCCACATCATTTCATTGTTATGATATAAGATCTAGACAACTAGGCTCTGTTGTAGAACATTTTCTGCTTTTTTTCAGTTAAATTCGGTTTTTCTTTCAGTAGTAAAAAAATCTATTATTCTTAATGAAAAGATAGGGCAAAAATTTGAACATAAGTATTCTGCTTGTTAAATCATCAAAAAGCAAAAGGACTGCCTCTGTCAGTGCTAATGTTTTCATATGACCAAGCATTTATATAACAGCAAGATTTTACACAAGTTTTTACCCAAATCTGTAATTATCATCTTAAAGATTATTAATCATGTATTTCCAAAATAACTGAAATTCTTATGACACTAAAAGGGGTGAAAATGTAGTATAATTGCTGTTAAGTCTTTCATGCAACAAGAGCCATATCAAAACAAGTTTTATGGAAAAATTTATATTGAGAAACTAGAATCTTAGTTTGTAAGCCAAACATTGCTAATTATGTCTCTTAGCTTTACAAGCCCCACATTTCCATATCTGTAACAGAAGAGACTTAAAGACATCATAGATTATACAGTACATGGAATTCTCCAACCAGAAAACTGGAGTGTATAGCCTTTCCCTTCTCCATGGGATCTTCCTGACCCAGGAATTGAACCGGGGTTTCCTGCATTGCAGGTGGATTCTTTACCAGCTGAGCCACCAGGGAAGTCCATCAAATCCATAGCGTTTTCAATAACTTGAAAATTCTATGATTTTCAAACTCTTTCAAACAAAAGAATCAGGCTTGAAATATTTAATTTTTTTATTTTCTAAACATCAAGAAAAAATAATTAAAATGTGAAAAAAAAGAGTGTATCTGAAATGATTACCTTTCTTCATTCATTATTTAGCTGATGACTTTAGCCACTTTATAATGTTGCTAGGCAGACTCTAGGAGAAGGCAATGACAACCCACTCCAGTACTCTTGCCTGGAAAATCCCATGGACAGAGGAGCCTGGTAGACTGCGGTCCATGGGGTTGCGAGGTGTCGGACACGACTGAGCAAATTCACTTTCAGGTTTCAGTTTCATGCATCGGAGAAGGAAATGGCAACCCACTCCAGTGATCTTCCCTGGAGAATCCCAGGGACGGGGGAGCCTGGTGGGCTGCCGTCTCTGGGGTCGCACAGAGTCGGACATGGTTGAAGCGAGTTAGCAGCAGCAGCAGCAGGCAGACTCTAAGGCAACTCTAATGGGATTAAAAGCAATAATATTCACTATGTCAAAAACAACCCATATTAGCAATACTGAACATAAAAAGATTATCTAAATTCCTGGGAGAAATTAAAAGAGATATATGGCTATTATAACAAACAAAATAAAAATATTGTATGAAACAGACAAAAGTATGAGGAGGAAACAACCAAATATACAACAAACCTAAATAATAATAAAGAAAACTAGATATGAAGAATAATGTTGTTTCAAACTGGACAGTGCTTTGTTTCTTGTATAAGTATAGAAGTTTGACCACAAAAAAATAATGAAAATATCTAATTTGTCTTTTGGGCACTTAAAAAGGGATTTATTTCACGTTTTGTTATAATTCATATATGCTACCAAGAGGGATCAGAAACTACTTTCATTTCCTGTTTGTCTACATTATCTTAGTAAACTAACTTACTGTAGTAATTTTCTGATAAAATAGTTCTTATTTGAATCAACTTATAAACAACTGTCAATGTGAATTAATATGAGAAAGATTAGGTTCTGCATTTGTGAACATGGTTTTAGATAAGCTTTTTGGAACAGAGACATAATTTGGGAGCAAATCAGACTCTTGGATCATGTTTAAGAGGGATCCTGGGTCTTTTTCCCAATCTTCAAGTTGGAGAAGCATTACAGTCAACCGGTAGAATACTTTCTAATTCATTTGATTGACTGAACAGATAAATGGAGAAAGCAAGATTCATTCCTTCCCACTCTACAGCATTATATTTATTTAGAAAATAAAATTAATTTCCTCATAACTTCAAACAAATTCAACCTATTAAATCTGAGCAACATAATAAAAAGTTTTATTATCAAGTTTACTTTAAAAAAGGAACAAACTGTGATCATTTCCTGAATCTTAATTACAAAAGCACTATCCTTATATATGAAACAAGTATGAAGACTGATGCTTAGTTTTAGCATCTTTAATGCTCACTAGATGTGAACTTTTATACTTGAGTGGTTAAGCCTCTAAAACTTTCTGAGAGACAATGGTCTTACAGAAAGCTAATTGTGATAAGTTCACATTCCTAAAATATTTTAATTCAGATTACAGAAATGGGAAGTAGGTTCTGAGTTTACAAGTGAATGTAATTAAATATATTAACTTCAGTTCAAGAAAGTCACATTGGGATAATTCATGCCTTCTATAGGAAACACGATAATTCCATAAACTTAAAAAATAACTTAGGTTCTTTATGCTGTTAGGTTGTAAGTAGTAAAAAAAAAAGTTATAAGAATTAAAACTGTAACTTGCTTATAAACAGGAAATCATAAAAGATTTTTATTTTCCCTCTGTTCCTGAGCTACTAATTTTCCATCTCTCCTATGTATATTGACATTCCCTTCCTCATAGTGCCAAGCAGTCTGATTTCCTACCATATTTTAATAGTATGGATTACAGCAAGCAGTAGGTCATAAAACACAGATAGAATTGTTGTTAGAGATGGGGCCAAGGCATAATTCTCAAACAATTTTCTCCTCCCTAATGTGGAGAAGTGTGTAAAATTGTGAGCCTTCCTATATTTGGTGCAGTAAACTAAGCTTCTCAGAAGTTAAACTGATGAAATGCTGATAAATAGGATTATCAATATCTTCACTTACTCCTTAAACATATTTATTAAACCTCTATTTTGTGATTAGTTCAGTTCAGTCACTCAGTCATGTCTGACTCTGCGACCCCATGAACCGCAGCAAGCCAGGCATCCCTGTCCATCATCATCTTTCAGAGTTCTCTCAAACTCACCGAGTCGGTGATGCCATCCAGCCATCTCATCCTTGGTCGTCCCCTTCTTCTCCTGCCCTCAATCCCTCCCAGCATGAGTCTTTTCCAATGAGTCAACTCTTCGCATGAGGTGGCCAAAGTATTGGAGTTTCAGCTTTAGCATCATTCCTTCCAAAGAAATCCTAGGGCTGATCTTCTTTAGAATGGACTGCTTGGATCTCTTTGCAGTCCAAGGGACTCTCAGGAGTCTTCTCCAACACCACAGTTCAAAAGCATCAATTCTTCAGCGCTCAGCCTTCTTCACAGTCCAACTTTCACATCCATACATGACCACTAGAAAAATCATAACCTTGACTAGACTGACCTTTGTAGGTAAAGTAACGTCTCTGCTTTTAAATATGCTATCTAGGTTGGTCATAACTTTCCTTCTAAGGAGCAAGCATCTTTTAATTTCATGGCTGCAATCACCATCTGCAGTGATTTTGGAGCCCCCCAAAATAAAGTCTGACACTGTTTCCACTCTTTCCAAATCTATTTGCCATGAAGTGATGAGACCAGATGCAATGATCTTAGTTTTCTGAATGTTGAGCTTTAAGCCAACTTTTTCACTCTCTTCTTTAACTTTCAGTGATCAGTTCTGAGATGAACAAAGTAGAAGAAATCTCAGACATTATGAAACTTACACATTAATAATTACTAGATACAAGAATTTTATAAAAAATGACAATGTACTTTTCTTGTTCTTGAGAAGTTTAAATTACTAAAATAGGAGCTAAGAACTTATAGAAAGCATTTGAATAATATAATTATGCAATATGTAATTAAGAAAATATGTAATTATATATAGTTACACCAGTATTAGTGCACAGAAAAACACATCAGTATGAGTTCGAGGAGTTAGGAAAGATAGTCTCAAAAAATAAAAACTGAGAATCGGTACATGTTTGCACTTTTAACAGCAATAACATATTTACCAGCATAAGAAAGAATTTAAGCAAAATAACATATAGGAAAACCCATTTGGCACAAATAATGGATGAATAAAGTGCCTCATTGGACTATGACAATTTCACATGTTTAATTAGATGTATGAATATGCGAGGGGGGCCAGGCCCAGATAATTAGCTTCCTTAGAGGTAAAGCACATTTAATAAATAGCAGCTAATAAATAACAGGTGATGTGCTACTCATTTCTATAGAATTAACTTTTGTTTTGATTTTTTTCATGATGGTGTACCCTATTTTATACAATAGTATTTTTCCCAGTAAATTGACTAAATTTATTTTGTGTATATAAATTAAGTTCTCCCATAATTCAGTATGCTCTTTAGGACTGTCAACATAAAAATGACCAACTCCCTTAACTTTTAAAATGCTCACAGCTGAAGTTGGAGGGAGTGAGGACACTGCATTGGTATATTAGACAGAGGAGCCTGGCAGGCTACAGTCCATAAGGTCACACAGAGTTGGACACAACTGAAGCAACCCAGCACAATGAAAGACATATGTAAATGTGAAAGCTAACTTTGTGAGTTAACACTTATCTTTGAAAATTTTTTCATAGAAGTAAATTTTCAATTTGAAACAAAATATCAGATGATAAATCTCAATTTCTGACTCATAAAATGTGATCATCATGGAAGCAGGCTAAAGTCAAGCTCCAAGAACTGTTTTGTGAATTATAGGAGTGGCTGCAACTAATATGCCTGCCATACGTTAATCTCCAGATGGTCAAGAGCTTTGGAACACATTGTCTATATGTACTATATAAATAAACCTGTTTAACTCTGTCTAATATTTTTTCATTGCAACATAAGTTGAAAATATTTAAAAGAACAAGGGCCTCATCTCTTTAAGATGCCATGGAGTGACTATGAGTAAATTAAGATCACTGAAGGCAGGAAAATAAATTGTTACCATGAATGAAGGTCAGAATGATTTGAGGAAAAAATAAGAAATCCAGAAGATAAAAACTCAGAAGGAAGGTTTAGAGGAAACTAAACATTGTTTCCACTTTGTACCCTAGCAAGAATCTTGACTAATAAAGAAGAGATTTTGATGCTCAGAGTTATTCTAAATAGCAAATGAGAAAAACATAGGAATAATAATACTAGTCTGTGTTAAATAAGGGGAAATATAGAAATAGTATATGTGAAAATTGAAATTCAAAAAATGGTAGCTTGAAATTTACTATGTGACTTTGATGGCATAACATATATTAAAATATGAAAGTAAAACATAAGATCTTTTTTGCATATTTTTAAATAATTGAATGATCTGATGAATAAATTTAGTACCTGGGGTGAATATCATATTACCAATTACAAATGAGAAAAATATTAGTAATATTGAAATTATGTGAGGTATAGAAATAATATATGTAATGTACCACCCAAAGCATCAGTGCTCTCATAAACAGTAGCTAATAAATGAACAAATTGTTATTGATTCCTAAATCAGTTCAGTTCAATTGCTCAGTCGTGTCCGATTCTTTGTGACCCCACGAATCACAGCACGTCAGGCTTCCCTGTCCATCACCAACTCCCTGAGTTCACTCAGACTCACGACAATTGAGTCGGTAATGCCATCCAGCCATCTCATCCTCAGTCGTCCCCTTCTCCTCCTGCCCCCAATCCTCCCAGCATCAGAGTCTTTTCCAATAAGTCAACTCTTCGCATAAGGTGACCAAAGTATTGGAGTTTCAGCCTTAGCGTATTCCTTTCAAAGAAATCCCAGGTCTGATCTCCTTTATTTTTTTTTTTTATTTTTTTTTAAATTTATTTATTTATTTATTTTTAAATTTAACTTTACAATACTCTATTGGGTTTGCCATACATCGACATAACAGTTTGGATCTCCTTGCAGTCCAAGGGACT
>SJYV01045227.1:108534-120572 GCA_006410875.1 Neotragus pygmaeus
AGCATCATCTTTCAGGATTTGAAATAGCTCAACTGGAATTCCATCACCTCCACTAGCTTTGTTCGTAGTGATGCTTTCTAAAGCTCACTTGACTTCACATTCCAGGATGTCTGGCTCTAGGTGAGTGATCACACCATCGTGATTATCTGGGTCATGAAGATCATTTTTTGTACAGTTCTTCTGTGTATTCTTGCCACCTCTTCTTAATATCCTCTGCTTCTGTTAGGTCCATACCATTTCTGTCCTTCATTGAGCCCATCTTTGCACATAATGTTCCCTTGGTGTGTCTAATTTTCCTGAAGAGATTTGTAGTCTTTCCCATTCTGTTGTTTTCCTCTCTTTCTTTGCATTAATTGCTGAAGAAGGCTTTCTTATCTCTTCTTGCTATTCTTTGGGACTTTTCATTCAGATGCTTATATCTTTCCTTTTCTCCTTTGCTTTTCACTTCTTTTCTTTTCACACCTATTTGTAAGGCCTCCTCAGACAGCCATTTTGCTTTTTTGCATTTCTTTTCCATGGGGATGGTCTTGATCCCTGTCTCCTGTACAATGTCATGAACCTCAGTCTATGAACCTGACTCCTAAATATATATATTTCTATACATATATTGCCATACAATATAAGGCAATTATTAATAATATTCATTCATGAAACAGTTCCTCTCTGGTAGACAGTTTCCTATGTCACTATGAATATCATCACAAACTCATTATCTCACAATTATAGGGGCTGGAATTCCAAAAGCTGTTTTATTGGGATAAAACCAAGGTATTGGCAGGGTTGTGTTCTTTCTGGAGGCTCCAGAGAAGTATCTCTTCTTTGTTTCTTCAGCTTTTGAATGCTGTCTGTATTCTTTGGTTCATAGCCACTCCCTCTGTCTTCTAAATACTGTCAGAGTTTCTTTCTTTGTTGGATCTCTTTTTTTCTGCTTTGACCTGCTCTGCTCCCTTTTATGATGAATCTTGTGATAACATGGGTCCTACTTGGACAGTCCAAAATAATATCCCCACCTTAAGGTTCTTAGTCCCATTTACAAATTCTTTGTGGCACCTTAAGCAATATATTTGCAGATTCGAGAGTTTAGGATGTGGACATCTTTGGAAGAGCATTTTCTATCTACCACACAGTTTTAAAAAATACATACTCTACTGACATACTGAAAACAACACAGTGAAGTGGCAGTTACCTTTCCTATTTTACACATGGACAAACCTAGACACAAATCTAACCAACGACTGGCTTCATCCCTCTTCTACCTACAGTTTTATCTTTCCACTTGTAAATCTTGCTTCATTCTTTCCCATTGGGAGTTCATTCCTCTGTAAGGGATATAATGAAAAATCCCACTTTTCAACCTTCTTGTGGGTAATATATTAGGATGATGAACACTAATGTCCAGTCTACCCTGTGAACAACCACAACTTAACAGATGCTCCTGGTGAAATACATGCAGCAACAACTATTAAAACAAGGACTTCTAGAAGCTGACATCTGCTCTCTTTGCTAGTAACTTCCCAGTAAGTGCTCCTAGTGGTACCTTTTAAATCCCTTTCATTTCTCTCATGTTTTCAGAGAAGGCAATGTCACCCCACTCCAGTACTCTTGCCTGGAAAATCCCATGGATGGAGGAGCCTGGTGGGCTGCAGTCCATGGGGTCACTGAGAGTTGGACACAACTCAGTGACTTCACTGTCACTTTTCACTTTCATACATTGGAAAAGGAAATGGCAACCCACTCCAGTGTTCTTGCCGGAGAATTCCAGGGATGGCAGAGCCTAGTGGGCTGCCATCTATGGGGTCGCACAGAGTCAGACATGACTGAAGTAACTTAGCAGCAGCAGTAGNGTCACTTTTCACTTTCATACATTGGAAAAGGAAATGGCAACCCACTCCAGTGTTCTTGCCGGAGAATTCCAGGGATGGCAGAGCCTAGTGGGCTGCCATCTATGGGGTCGCACAGAGTCAGACATGACTGAAGTAACTTAGCAGCAGCAGTAGCATTTCTCTCATGCTTTACCGAGATCATTCTGTGGCAAAACATTTTAAAGATACTGTTTCACCAACTAGAGTGTTGTTCAAAGAACAATTCCTGCTGAGCCCTCTATGAGCATATGGTGGCCATAGGGTGACACAGCTTTTTGAAAACAAGTGTTCAGTGCTACCTATTATACATCATCTGATAGAACATCTTGAGTGAGCCCTTGGCTCAATTTGACTGATATGAAGTGGAATATAACCATTAAAAGACTTTGGAAGCTTAGGTTAAACCTTAGAAATATTCTCCCATTACGTCTTGCTGTCACAATTTTGTATGACCAAGACCCAGGTTAGACTAGGCTGTTACAATATTCCCTAAAATCAATGTCCTGATTAATCTCTAAGAGTAATGTGTTTTTGTCACAGACAAATATATTGGTATACATATCGATGTAGTACATGTACATTATATGTATATGCACAAGTGTACATTTACGAATATATTCTTACTTGACACAATTAATCTCAACTGAAGTCCATCTAACTTTCCCATCCCTACAGTTTATCTCAGTTTAGGTAGTGTGCTCCCCAGGAACATTTTTCTGAGCCCTTCCTTCAACGCTTCTGAAGTGCAGTGTACATAGCTCTGCCACTGCATTTGCTTAAAACTGCCTGGTTTAGTCAGTCTGCTTGACTTAAATTATACTATAAGCAACTTAAGGGGACAGACCACACATTATCCATTTGCATAATCACTGAGACATGATAGAAGTTCAAAAATAGCTGGCTGACTTAAACAGGCATTTAGTCATACAGTAATTACTCAAGGTAAAGATAGATGGTGATGTGCATTGGAGAATTCAATAAGGCATTTGGGCTTACCCTGTGGCTTCATACTTTTTCTGGTGACAGAACCATCACACAAGTGTTCAGATTTCTGCAGTTTTCACTCAGTGGTATCTACCTCTAGTCTCCATTTCCATTATTGTCCTATATTACACTAAGATAACTTATGGTAGTCTAGGGCTCTTCATGCCTGGAGCTGGAAATCCAATAAGCTATTAGGAAAAAAAAAATCAGAGCAGTATTAGGTAGCAGTCCAGAAAATATGTTAAGCAGACAGTATTTTTTAGGCCATGTACAAAGAGTATAAAAGGAATAAAAAAGACAAAAGTAATAAACAAAAGAAGTAAAATGAATACAAACAGCCATGGAAGCAAGCAAACAAACCACCCAACCTACTTCTGCATTCTTCCAATTTGGAGAAATTGCAACATCAGAACCATGCTGGCCAAATTAGGCCTCACACAGATTCCATTATGTAAGTTCACTGATTGCCTGATTTAACCCATTGGAAGCACCAGAATCTTGGCCACAGTGTTAGTTTGGTTGATTAGTCAGGTAGCTTTCTTTAATATCACCTCAAGGGGTTGTGGCTTTTGGCAAGAACAAAGCTAATTTCAGCTTAATTGCCACATAAAGTTGTCCCTAAAGCACAGAAGCCACTGATCTTATGCTGCTTCCTATGACACACTTTTCAACATCCCTCCTGAGTGTAATGACATATCCTGGGTTGGCTGTTTAACAGCTTATGCCTACAGTAGATGATCTTGTCATCAGTGTCATTTTACCTTCCCTACAAAGAGGGAAAATGTTAGGAGTCTAAACATCAGACCTCTGAACCCCACTTTTGTTGTGTTTGAAACATCTTCCACAACTTCCAGTAGCTGTCCTTTGTCCTTCACAGGAATTCTTAGCACAGGGTGATTCAAACACTAACTCTTATTCTCCAAAGTCCTCTCACCTGTGTGTAGTCTCTCCTCCCTGCAAAGTAGAAAGGATTCTGTGTATCCTTTCCTAAATATAGCATTCATTTTCCCCTCTCCAGCAGTGCCTTAAGGATAAAAACTATGTTTTATACACCTTTGAGCTTGCTACAACATGATTAAACTTCTGTATTCTATTGATTCATCACTACTGTGGTCCCCTCATTTGTTCTAAGAATTCCATGGTGTATAATGTCTTTGTAGTACAGTATATGGTACTTGTGTATTCTTATAGTGTTTGGCAAGCTCAGTAAGGCCACACTCAATTATTTGTATTAATTTTACATTTTTAAATAATCTGGGAAGAAAGATTAAAAAAAAAAACAACACAAACTTTTCTATTAGACAAAAACATGTAAAATTCCCAAAGATCTAACCTTCCCTATGCTTCTTCCTAACCTCGAACAAAACCCAGGATGATCTGGATGTCTCCAGTTGTGACTTGTTTTCTCTAGTTGTGACTGGCTTTCCGAAATAGGGTTTTATCTGAAGGATTTTTCTGACCAGGAATGGCTAAAGTAGCCAAATGTTCTGCCAGAATGAAAGCTTTTTTATCTGTTCTAAGGTAAATTTGTATGAGATGTGCCACAAATGTATTACTTATGATTTATGATTTCAGATATGTTGAGGTTTTTTTTTTTGTTTGTTTGTTTTTGTTTTTTTTTTATCTTAAGACTACTCATTAGGACAGGAGAGAACTGAAATAAATGGAATAGGTCTGTATTTCAAAGAAATGTTGGGTGGGATTTCAAGCACTGAAAAGTTTACAGTACTTCCCCCATCATTCATATACAAATTTAAATGAAAACAAAGTATCAAGACTTGGAACAAGTGCAAAAATTGTAACAAAATTATTCCTACTTGCTTCTTTATTGAGACTATGTCAAGACTTTCAAAAATATGAATTAGGAAATTATTTAAAATAACCTCTCCCATTATAGGAGATGTGCTCTTGGCAGCTACCAACTGGGTTCTCTGGCATTACTAAAATGGGTTAGAAACAATACTAAAAGTGCCCTTTATTTCTAAAATTGACTTCTGAATTAAATTTGAACTTGTATTTGGCCATCCTCTAAATATGAAATCTCAATCAAATTTCATCTCTCATTTTAAATAGTTCTCTGCTTGAAGAGTCCCCTGTAAGCCTCCTTCTTAGCCTACACTCCCTACTCTCCCTTCAGTCTTTTGTAGCATTGGCTTCTATGCTTTGGAATAATTTTAGAAAAATATACTGAGGGTCATATACTGTATTATGGAGACTTTTTATTTTTTTAATTTTATAATTGATTTAAGATGTTGTGTTTGTTAGTTCCAGAGTTATAACAAAGTGAGTGATTCAGTTCTACATATTCATATATTCATTCTTCTTCAGAATCTTAACCCATATAGTTTATTTCAGAACACTGAGTTCCCTGTGCTATATGGTAGGTTCTTGTTGGTAATCTATTTCACACACAGTAATATATGTATGGATCATCAAAAAAGCAAGAGAGTTCCAGAAAAACATCTATTTCTGCTTTATTGACCATGCTAAAGCCTTTGACTGTTTGGATCACAATAAACTGTGGAAAATTCTGAAAGAGATGGGAATACCAGACCACCTGACCTGCCTCTTGAGAAACCTATATGCAGGTCAGGAAGCAACAGTTAGAACTGGGCATGGAACAACAGACTGGTTTCAAAAAGGAAAAGCAGTACGTCAAGGCTGTATATTGTCACCCTCATTATTTAATATTTAACTTCTTTGCAGAGCACATCATGAGAAACACTGGGCTGGAAGAAGTACAATGTGGAATCAAGATTGCCTGGAGAAATATCAATAACCTCAGATATGCAGNAAGGAAAAGCAGTACGTCAAGGCTGTATATTGTCACCCTCATTATTTAATATTTAACTTCTTTGCAGAGCACATCATGAGAAACACTGGGCTGGAAGAAGTACAATGTGGAATCAAGATTGCCTGGAGAAATATCAATAACCTCAGATATGCAGATAACACCACTCTTATGGCAGAAAATGAAGAAAAACTAAAGAGCCTCTTGATGAAAGTGAAAAGAGGAGAGTGAAAAAGTTGGCTTAAAGTTCAACATTCAGAAAACTAAGATCATGGCATCTGGTCCCANAAGAATCACAAGCTGGAATCGAGATTGCCAGGAGAAATATCAATAACCTCAGATATGCAGATAACACCACTCTTATGGCAGAAAATGAAGAAAAACTAAAGAGCCTCTTGATGAAAGTGAAAAGAGGAGAGTGAAAAAGTTGGCTTAAAGTTCAACATTCAGAAAACTAAGATCATGGCATCTGGTCCCATCACTTCATGGGAAACACATGGGGAAACAGTGGAAACAGTGTCAGACTTTATTTTGGGGGGCTCCAAAATCAGTGCAGATGGTGAGTGCAGCCATGAAATTAAAAGATGTTTACTCCTTGAAAGGAAAGTTATGACCAACCTAGATAGCATATTGAAAAGCAGAGATATTACTTTGCCAACAAAGGTCTGATTAGTCAATGCTATGGTTTTTCCTGTGGTTATGTATGGATGTGAGAGTTGGAGTATGAAGAAAGCTGAGCGCCGAAGAATTGATGCTTTTGAACTGTGATGAAATAAAGTCGCTCAGTTGTGTCCGACTCTTTGAGACCCCATGGACTGTAGCCTACCAGGTTCCTCCCTCCATGGGATTCTCCAGGTAAGAGTATTTGAGTGAATTGCCATTTCCTTCTCCAGGGGATTTTCCTGACTCAGGGATCAAACCCAGGTCTCCCGCATTCCAGGCAGGCGCTTTAACCTCTGAGCAACCAGGGAATTGGTGCTGGAGAAAACTCTTGAGAGTCCATTGGACTGCAAGGAGATCCAGCCAGTCCATCCTAAAGTAGATCAGGTGTTCATTGGAAGGATTGATGTTGAAGCTGAAACTCCAATACTTTGGCTACCTGATGCAAAGAACTGACTCATTGGAAAAGACACTGATGCTGGGAAGGATTGGGAGCAGGAGGAGAAGGGGTCGACAGAGGACGAGATGGCTGGATGGCATCACTGACTTAATGGACATGGGTTTGGGTAGATTCGGGATTTGGTGATGGACAGGGAGGCCTGGCGTGCTGTGATTCATGGGGTCGCAGAATCGGACACAACTGAGCGACTGAACTGATTGACTGAATGTATTTATGTTAATCCCATGTGCCTAACTTATCCATCTCTGCACACCCCCCAATTTCCCCAATCATAGTTTTGTTTTATTTTCAATATCTGTGAATCTCTTCCTATTTTGTAAATAGGTTAACTTGTATCATCTTTTAAACTTAGATTGCACGTATGATATTTGTCTTTGTCTGATTTACTTCACTTAGTTTGATAATCTCTAAATCCATCCATGTTGTTACAAATGGCTTATTTCATTCCTTTTAATGACTGAGTCATATACCATTGTGTGTGTGTGTATATGTGTATATATATATATATATATATATATGTCTTCTTTATACATTCCTCAGTTGGTGGACATTTAGATTGCTTCCAATTACTGGCTTGGACAGTAAATAGTGCTGCAATGATCACTGGGTTGCATGTTTTTTTCAAATTATGGTTTTATCTGGATATATGCCCAGCAGTAGGACTGCTGGATGATATGGTAGTTCTATTTTTAGTTTTTTAAGGAATGGGCATACTGTTCTCCATGGTGGTTGTACCAATTTACATTCCCACAAATAGTGTACGAGGGTTCCGTTTTCTCCACAGCCTCTCCAGCATTTATTGTTTGTAGACTTTTTGTGATGGCCATTCTGATTGGTGTGAAGTATATATAAGTGAATTCTTAGGAAAAATGAGGAAACTGTAGCCTTGACATGTCTAAGTGTTGACTCTAATTTAAGATCTGTATGGCATACTGTGTCTCAGACTTTCATCAGTGGGGAAAAAATAGCCCTTTATGACGGTTAAATAAGATACTGTGTTGTAGTGCCATACCAGTTATACAAAGTCAGATTGAAAACTCAAGTTCACCTTTCATAATATGTTGCACATAACATCCATTTTGCTTCAGAAACATGCCTTTCATGTTTCAGTCATGATCCTAGTCAGGAAAGGGGAAGAAAAATTCTAAGCAGTCTGCATTTCCATCCATATATTCTTATTAAAAAACATATTTCTCCTGCTTATAAGATGTCTTTCTCATATAGCTTTTCTTTCCTGGATTGGGGAGGGGATAAAAGGCAAAGTGGGAATAAAAAAAATACCCAAAAGTTATGGAATTGTGCTCTACATGCAAAGAGTACATCTGAGGATTATACTCCATGAAGAATACACTTACAGCTTATACAGAGCACTCCATAAAGATTCATTCCAGTAATATTTAAACAGGATGAAGTTATGTGGGCAAGATGATAATAAGAATGCCTACATGTAAGAATTGTGTGCAGGTAAGCCATCCAGTATCAATTACAGAAATTAATTCTATTACTTATTAAGCCACTAACTTCTTGAATTATGAAGCTTTTGGGTGTTTGAACATATAAAAACATTTAAATGAAATGTTGTTTATATGAGACTCCCAATTTCATTATACAAATACCCTCTATAAGCTATTACATTTTATTATGTTATTTATTAAGTAATCGAACTCATGTGCCACATCATCTGACATTCTAATGACATGTTATATCGTCTTAAGCATTTTGTATTTGATCCTTTTTGTATGCATAGCTTCCTACATTTATAGATTGACATTTGCATATCTGATCAATTACAAACCATCAGCATACAGTGCAATATGATACCATAGTTTAATTCAATTTCACTTTCAATTGGTTTCATCTTTAAATATTAATTTAGGTAAATGTGACTGCACAATAGTGTAATTACTTAAAGCGAGAACAGATTTAATCTATTTTTAAAGCTATAGAAGTCAGATTTATGGGTCTACTCTTCAACTATTAAAATGTATTTGAAAACTGTCATGCATATTACATACTACTTTTTGTGTACCTCCAAGTCACTTCATCAAAAAACAGATTATGACAGTTTTAAATAAAGTTTCATAGAAGCACACGGCCACTTTCCAATGAATAAAAACACAATCAAGCCTCTGTCGGAGATTATTTATGGCAGAGGTTGAAAGTTGCCTGCCTGCAAAAGTGCTCTGGAGCTTGTCTCTGGATGGCTTTTGTTTATCCTCCGTACACACACACAGACACAGACACACACACACACACACACACACACAGAGCTAACATTTTAATTTTAGACACTTTTGCTTTAAAGTCAAAATCATTGTTCCTGCACCACTGGGTCCACACTAGGATTGCAACAACTGACATGTTGTTGAGTGGCAGGTGTGTTTGACCTCTTTAAATGGATGAGGCAGAGTGACTGCAGTCTGCTGCAGCCAGACCGTATTTGTAATACAATGCATGCATAATACATGTATAACACAGCTACACCCTGCTCAATATTGAAGGCATTATTGTTTTCTATTTTTCATTCATGGTATCTACAGTGTGGGAAAACAGAAATGCAGAATATCCGGGGTGGGGATGATTGTGGAGATCAGCATCAGTGCTAGTTGGAATGCTGTCTTGGAAACACAACAAAGAAACTCTTCCAGAAATGCATGCCCCTAATTCTTATCTTTATGTTTACAAAATGAAAACCCCATATGTGTCCTTCAACATGTTTCACTGTTTCTAATCCCCACCCCAAGCCACCTCCTTCTGCTGCTCCTCCTCCTTCTTTCTTCAGCTCAGATTAATGTGAAATATTGTTAAAATACAGTATCATTCAGAAAACACTGGGGAATATAGATAAGGAATTTTTTCCCCCTAAAAAGTGTTTATTTCCCACCTCAAGAAAACTGTAATAGAAAGTGAATAGAAATCAAAATATACTTTATGTTAGAAAAATGTTTGATCTTCTTGAATTATTTTGCTGGGTTTTCTACCAATGTATTATATATTAAAGTGTTCCAGGAGAATATTGCTCATGTTGGGTTTTCTGTGAAATAGCTTTAAGATCCTGAGTAAATCACACAGCAACTCTGGGCTTCAATTTCATTTTCTGTTATGTTATGTTATGTCTTACATAGCAGTTAGAAGTACATGGACTGAGAAGTCTGAACGCTGGCTGTGCTGTTAGTTTCAAGGCCTGGCGCAGTGCACACAAAAGTCTCTTGATATCTTGATATCCTAGCAAATAGAGAGGATACCAGTAGCATTTTGCTGATAGGGTTATTTTTCAAACTAAGTGAGATAATAATGTAAAAACACTCAAAACTATGGTTAACATATATCAAGTAAGATATAAAAGTTTGTTTAAAATAGATAAAATTGTTTATAAACTGTTTGCACTGAAATAAGCCATCAGCTTTAAAATTTTACTTTGATTTCATACTCTGTGACTTGATACTATCAATAAATTAACTAAAATACCTCTTACATGTGTGGTATTAGAAATATTTACCCAATTATTTATGATTTTAGTTTTATAAAAAATATATTGGCCATTACTTTTCAAATGAATCTGTGTACAATTATTAATAGAAAAACGATAAAAGGATAGAAACTTATCTATGGATATTCACTATTCAATGTCACCTTCATTACTTAGATTGAAGTTTCAGCTCTATTTCAAAAAAATAAATAACTTGGCATATTATTTGCTACATTTCATATGTAGAGAAGTTGGAAATATTGTGACACATTTATTCTGAGAATGTATGTTGATAATCAAGAAGCAAAATTTAACATGGGGTAACTATACTGACTTTCTTCCAACCTAATTCTTTTATCGAATTTTCTTTATCTTTTCTTAGAAATGTTGCTAATTTTCTTATGTTCTATTTGAGGATCCCAACTTAAAAGGAAGTATTACTTCTTTAAATCTATTCTTATGCTCTTTATATATGATATAGATTTATATACTTAAATATTAAAATTATTCTTTCCAGAAGGTTTTAATTCACTGCTTAATTCCAGGGTGATGAAATGTCCAACAATGTTGAAATGCCTTACTAAATCGTGTGACCTAATTCCATATGGAAATACAATTTTAAACCAGTACAGTTTTCTGCTAGAATATTTTAATACTTTCCTATTTCCAGTGAAAATCTATTTTAAACTACACTTCATGAGTCATTGAGAAGTACTACTGAAAAAGACTTAATTCAAACAGAGAAAAAGTTATATAATATACACAATGATGAAACAGGAAGGAAATATAGAATGTATCTGGCCCAATCTACTTACTTAAAGGAGAAGAAACTTAAAACCAGGCAGGTTAACTTGTCAAAGGTTTATTCAATAAGACAATGTCATAGCTTGTAAGTAGGATAAAAGTTATCCTACTTACTGATCACTTTTCATGAGCAGTGTTTGATATACTTGATACAGGGTTTTGCAAGTGATAGGTACACAGATCTTTTATCAACTCATTTACCACCATGACTTAGGTTTAGGGATTGTTTCCATGTTGTTTTACTGCCAAAAATATTTTTTAATAGAAGATACAATTTCTATTCTCTAATGCTTATAATCCCTAAATCACATAATACCATAGCCATGAAAGGTATCTCTTAATCTTTGAAATTACCTTGAATCATTAGTGAAATGGTATCATAATGTATTTTCTTTAGAATAAGAAAACTCTGAATCAAACAATATTTTCAAGTCCCTTGCAAGTTTTAAACTTGCAAGTGAGACCTTTCTGAATTTACATGGATGATATGTCTCTTGGTGTAGTAATTCCTTTGTGTTATTCCCAAGAGAATTATAATTGTAAAGATTTATGGTAAGTACAAATGACTTTCCTTTAATTCTTACCAGGATTTCCAGATGGCTGTGTTGTAGAGAAATACTCTTACCGAGGGGGGAAAAAAAAAACAAAAACCTTGCTTGAAATAACAAAGTAAAGTTGTGGGATTGGACATAAAAGAAAAATCCAACACACTATGAATTTAATCTAAAAGTGAAAATAAAGGTTTGAAATAAAAAAGATGGGAGAGTTACAGAGAGTGGAAAAGGCAGTTGTCAAGCATATAACAAAACTGTATCAAAGCTAAGTCCCAAATAGGAAAAACACTTGAAAAATCAATAAATCTAAAGGTAAGATGATAAAAGAATTCTTCAATTCAGTTCAGTCGCTCAGTCGTGTCTGACTCTTTGCGACCCCATGAATTGCAGCGTGCCAGTCCTCCTTGTCCATCACCAACTCCCGGAGTTCACTCACACTCACATCCATCGAGTC
>SJYV01045231.1:0-22778 GCA_006410875.1 Neotragus pygmaeus
GGAGGGATTGGGGGCAGGAGGAGAAGGGGACGACAGAGGATGAGATGGCTGGATAGCATCACCAACTCAGTGGAAATGAATCTGAGTAAACTCTGGGTGTGGTGATGGACAGGGAGGCCTGGTGTGCTGCAATTCATGGGGTCGCAGAGTTGGATACAACTGAGCAACTGAACTGAACTGAACTTATGGTACATTTTTATAAGTGGCTTAAAAAAAATAGCCTGAAGTGTGTGCATATATGTATGGTTTAAAATAATCACAATAATACTGTTACTAAGAGTAAGATTATTACTTTCCAATAGTTTTTGACCTTAAGATATTGCCCTCTGCGGTATATGGATATATCGATACCACCAAAACACTGGCTTTAAAAATCTCTTTAAATAAACTTTTATGCAATAATGCCACCAACAAGAGATATAGTTGGATCCTTTTGCTTTTATATTTCAGAATTTAGTTTTCATTTTGATTTAATTTTGCTATTTAATTATGTAAAACATTTGCATGCTTCAAAACTACAAAACAAGGTTTATTCAGAGAAGCTTAGCTTCCAGAATATCCATTTCTTCTTGGCTGTCCAAATTCTCACTTTTTTCTTACTAACCATATATTCTGGAGATAACTTCATCACTATATGCTAAGACCTCCCTAATGACTTTTTATAACTTCATTGTACTCATTGTTTACATGTACCATGGTTCTTGTTTTTGAGCATTTGGGTTGTTTTTAGTCTTTGTCTAATACCAACAATGTTTCAATGAATAGCTTTATGCATAAGATAATTCATGTTTTGTGAGTGTATTTTTAATATAGCTTTCTAGAACTGGGATTGCTGGTCCAAAGAGTAAATAGTTTCCTTGTCATTCACCATCTCCTCACAGAAAAATCTTTTGGTTTATTGCCAGTATGATAGGTTTGAATGATACTTTAATTTGTATCTTTAATATTATGAGTGAAACTGAGTATCTTTCCCTATGTTTAAAGGCCAGTAACATTTCTTTTTTAGTGAATTATCTAAAATATATAAAAGTGTGTTATCTACACTTTTCTACAGGGCTATGGGCATTTCTTCTTATTTTTTAGATGTAGATATCCATCACTTTTGTGACAGAAATTAAAATATTTTAAAATTTGTTATTTATCTTTGACTTTGCTTATGATGGAGCTTTTTTTTTTTGGTAATGGCTTCATTTTTTTTCATGCAAAATATCTTTGCTTTTTATTTATATGAAATCCAATTTATTTTTTTCCCCCTTTTCTATTCTGATTTTTGTCATTTGGGGGAAGTTTTCTTCACTTCCAAGTTATAGAGAAATTCACACATATTTCTTCTAGTACTTTAATGGCTTTATCATTTAGACAAATATCTGATCCATGTGTTATTTATGTTAGCTTTAGTATGAGAAATGGATCCAATTTTACATTTTTCAATATAGTTATTTAGTTGTCATAACACCTCTTATTAAGAACTCTGTATTTCTTTGCTGATTTTAGATGTTGTCTTTATCATACACTAAACTTCCATTTATACTCAAGTCTATTGCATTTTCTATCTGTTCACTGATGTACTTATGGACTCGTGAGCCAATATTGCACAATTTTAAGTATGGAGACTCTGCAGTCTATTGTACTGTTATACATTTAGTATTTAGCAGAGATAACTCTCTGCTGTCATTGCGTTTCTTTCTGAATGTCTTTCTGGCTTTTCTCTTTTCCTGCTCATTTTAACGCACATTATAATGAACTGGTCCCAGCTTCAGGGGAAAAAAAAAAAAGAAAATTAGCATTAGTATGTTTACATGTAGTGCATTAAATATAATTAAATGAAAAAATGGCATGTTCATGATGTTGAGTCTCTGTATCCAAGAATATGGTATATGTTGTTACTTTTATATCTACATTTCAATCTCTAAAGAATATTTTATAGATTTCCTCAAATATAGTTTGGACACTTCTTGTTATCTATGCTTATAGTTAAAGTGCTGCACACAACATGTCATCAAATTTGGAAAGGTCAGCAGTGGCCACAGGACTGGAAAAGGTCAGTTTTCACTCCAATCCCAAAGAAGGGCAATGACAAAATATTCAAACTATCATACAATTGCACTCATTTCACATGCTAGCAAGGTTATGCTCAAAGTTCTCCAAGCTGGTATTCAGCAATACATGAACCAAAAACTTCCAGATGTATAAACTGGGTTTAGAAAATGCAGAAGAACCAGAGATCAAATTGCCAACATTTGCTGGATCATAGAAAAAGCAAGGGAATTCCAGAAAAACATTTACTTCTGCTTCATTGACTATGCTAAAGCCTTCTACTGTGTCAGTCACAACAAACTGAAAAAATCTTAAAGAGATGGGAATACCATACCACCTTATCTCTCTCCTGTGTAACCTGTATGCAGGTCAAGGCAGAACTTTACATGGAACAATGGACTGGTCAAAATTGGGAATGGAATATGACAAGGTTGTATATAGTCACCCTGCTTATTTAACTGCTATGCAGGGTACATCATGCAAAATGCTGGGCTGGATGAAGCACAAGCTGGAATCAAGATTACAGGGAGAAATATCAACAGCCTCTTGTATACAGATGATAGCACTCTAATAGCAGAAAGCTAAGAGGAATTAAACAGCTTCTTGATGAGGGTGAAAGAGAAAAATGGAAAATCTGGATTTAAACTCAACATTCAAACAATGAAGATCATGGCATCCAGTTTCATCACTTCATGGCAGATAGAAGAGGAAAAATTTGAAATAGTGACAGATTTTATTTTCTTGGGCTCCAAAAATCACTGTAGATGGTGACTGAAGCCATGAAATTAAAAGATGATTGCTCCTTGGAAGAAAAGCTATGACCAACCTAGACAGTGTATTCAAAAGCAGAAACATCACTTTGTAAATAAAGATCCATATAGTCAAAGTTAGGGTTTTTCCAGTAGTCATGTACAAATGTGAGAGTTGGATCATAAAGAAGGCTTAGCACTGAAGAATTGATGCTTTTGAAGTGTGGTGTTGGAGAACGTCCCTTGGACAACAAGGAGATCAAACCAGTCAATCCTAAACAAAATTAATCCTGAACATTCACTGGAAGGACTGATGCTAAAGGTAAGTTCCAATACTTTGGCCATCTGATGCAAAGAGCCGACTCATTGGAAAAGACTCTGTTGCTGGTAAAAACTGAAGGCAAAAGGGGAAGGGGTGGCAGAGGATGAGATGGTTGGATAGCATCAACAACTCAGTGGACATGAATTTGAGCAAACTCCTGGAGATGGTGAAGGACAAGGAAGTCTCTCTTGCTGCAGTACATAGGGCGGCAAAGAGTCAAACACAATTTAGCAACTGAACAATTGCTCCAGCAATGCTTCTAGTTGTTTTAATTTCATTTTATTTTGTCTTGCTGCTATAAAATAGAGGCTTATCTCTCATTATATCCTCTAAGTAGTCATTGCTTATATATATNACACACACACACACACACACACACAATCCTTTGCATCATAGGGGACTGGAATGCAAAATAAGATATTAAGAGATGCCCAGAGTAACAGACAAATTTGGTGTTGGAGAACAAAATGGGGTAGGGCAAAGGCTAATAGAGTTTTGTCAAGAGAACACACTGGTCATAGCAAATACACTTTTCCAACAACACAAGAGATGACTCTATACAGAGATGTTACCAGATGGTCAATATAAAAATCAGACTGATTTTATTTTTTGCAGCCAAAGATGGAGAAGCTTTATAAATCAGCAAAAAGAAGACCTGGAGCTAACTGTGGCTCAGATCATCAGCTCCTTACTGAAAAATTCAGGCTTACATTGAAAAAAGTAGGGAAAATCATTAGGCCATTCAGGTATGACTTAAGTTAAATCCCTCATGATCATACAGAGGAGGTGATGAGCAGATTCAAAGGAGAGATCTGATAGACAGAGTACCTAAAGAAATATGGATAGAGGTTGATAATGTTGTACAGGAGTCAGTAACCAAAACCATTCTCAAGAAAAAGAAATGCAAGAAGGCAAAGTGGTTGTCTGAGGAGGTTTTACAAATAGCTGAGAAAAGAAGAGAAGCAAACGGTAAGGGAGAAAGGGAAGCATATACCCAACTTAACGCAGTGTTCCAGAGAATAGCAAGGAGAGAAAAGAAGGCCTTCTTATATGAACAGTGCAAAAAGATAGAGGAAAACAATACAATGGGAAAGACTAGAGATCTATTCAAGAAAATTGGAGATATTAAGGGAAAATTTCATGCAAAGATGGACCTGATGAAGGACAGAAATGGTAAGGACCTAACAGAAGTAGAAAGGATTAAGAAGAGGTGGCAAAAATACACAGAAGAATGATACAAAAAAGCTCTTAAAGATGCAGATAACCTGATGGTGTGATCACTTACCTGGAGCCAGACATCTGAAATGTGGAGTCAAGTGGGCCCTTGGAAGCATTTACTACGAACAAAGCTAGTGGAGATGATGGAATTCCAGCTGAGCTATTTCAAATCCTAAAAGATGATGCTGTTAAACTGCTGCACTCAATATGTCTACAAATTTGAAAAACTCATCAATGACTACAGGACTGGAAAAATCAGTTTTCTTTCCAATCCCAAAGAAGAGCAACACCAAAGAATGTTCCAACTACTGTACAATTGTGCTCATTTCACATGCTAGCAACTTCACACTCAAAATCCTTCAATCTAGTCTTCATCAATACATGAACTTAGAATTTCCAGACTTACAAGCCAGGTTTAAAAAAAGGCAGAGGAACCAGAGATCAAATTGCCAACATTTATTGGATCATAGAGAAAGTAAGGGAATTCCAGAAAAACTACTTCTGCTTCATTGACTACACTAAAGCCTTTGACTGTATGGATCACAACAAACCTTGGAAAACTCTTAAAGAGATGGGAGTACTAGACCACTGCTGGGGTCCAGCCCCTGTGGATCTAGGGAATTCAAAGCGGGGATAGACTTGGCGTCCTAGAAATTGCTTAATTAAAGATATGGAGGGAGATTAGAAATAAATAGTGTAGTAGGAAAATATTAGTGGAAAAAAAGATGCTGAATAACTTGGTTTATGTGGAATGCGAATAAAACCTCGAGACAAGAGGTTTGCACCACCTACATAGGCCACAGGCATCTTTCCATTCTCCTGAAGGAGAGGAGGCACTAAGGCTTCCCCAGTCAGATCTTAGAAGCCCAGGCAGAATTAGCAGGCTTGGCGAGCATCCATGCTCCAGATGGGAATTCAGCCAGAAGGGGAAAAAAGAAAGAACGACACAAGGGAATCAGTCTTTCCAGAAACTGATCCATTTTCTTTATTTTCAGGTTTGCTTATATACTTTTTGTTATACATGGAGATAGAATACAAAGTCACGCGGGGTCAGCAGACCTGACCCTTATCAAAATCAGGTGCTCTATACAGATGTATACAAAGATCTTAAGGGATTTATATCATCTTCTGGCCATGAGGCCTGCTAACATTTTATGATCTCCCTTTTTTTTCTGATAATGGTCAGTCAACCAGAAAACTTATTTTTTCCAGGGGTGTTTTTTCTTAAACCAGGCGCCACCCTCTGAAGGTACCAGATAAATTTGCAATCCTATAGGGTGAGGGTGTAGTGGGTTACAATTAAGAAAGGAATTTACTTAGCCTAAGGTTTAATATGATTAATCTTAAAGGTTAATACTTATTTCTCCTATGTGCTAGTTATATTCATTAATGTGTATAAGGGCAAGGATTATGGAGACTTAGCAGCAAATATTGGCCCAACAAATGAAAACCCTTCACTAGTATAATTTCTAACCAACTCACTATACTTATAATTTTCTAACTTCCCAAAAGAATCTCTTTTAGAAAGTTTAAAGCATCTTGTGCCTCTCACGGCTGGGAGGCTGTAAACAACCACATGTGGCCAGATAATCCTGTCGGGCAGGCTAGAGAGCCATCAGAGGAGTTTGTAAGTTGAAACACTCTTGTCATGCCCAGGAATTTTTATTAGCTGGAGCTGCAAGTTAACTCCTCCAAGAGAGGTGGTGGGGGACAGCCCCCCATAAAGTCAGAGGTGTAGGTGAGAGCATGAAGCAGTAAAGTAGGCAGACTCTGGTTTTGGGGGTAGGTGCTTGGGAACAGGGGGTCTCCTGAGGCTCGATCCCGCCTTTGCATTATGCCGAGCCTCCTTCCGCATAAACTTTGCCATGGGCGGAGTTCCTCACGCTGGCTCCCAGCAGACCACCTTACCTAATTCCTGAGAAACTTGAGTGTAGATTAAGAAGCAAAAGTTAGACCTGGACATGGAAAAACTCACTGGTTCAAAATCGGGAAAGAAGGTCAACAAACCTATATATTATCATTCTGTGGATTTAACTTACATGCAGATTCCATCAGGTGATATGCTGGTCTGGATGAATCATAAGCTGGAATCAAGANACCTGGACATGGAAAAACTAACTGGTTCAAAATCGGGAAAGAAGGTCAACAAACCTATATATTATCATTCTGTGGATTTAACTTACATGCAGATTCCATCAGGTGATATGCTGGTCTGGATGAATCATAAGCTGGAATCAAGATTGCTGGGAGAAACATGAACAACTCAGATACATAAATTGTACCACTTTAATGGCAGAAGAGGGAGAGGAGCCAAAAAGCCTCTTGAAGAGGGTGAAAGAGGAGAGTGAAAAAATTGACTTGAAACTCAACATTCAAAAAACGAATACCATGACATCCAGTCTCATCACTTCTTGGTAAAAAGTGGATGCAGTTACAGATTTTATTTTCTTTGGCTCCAAAATCACTGTGGATATTGACTCTAGCCATGAAATTAAAAGAAACTTACTCCTTGGAAGGAAAGCTATGGCAAACCTAGACAGCATATTAAAAGGTAGAGACATCACTTTGCTGACAAAGGTCCATGTAGTCAAAGCTATGGTTTTTCCAGTAGTCATGTGCAGATGTGAGAGCTGGACCATAAAGAAAGTTGAGCACTGAAGAATTTGTGATTTCAAATTGTGTTTGAGAAGACTCTTGAGAATCCCTTGGGCTGCAAGGAGATCAAACCAGTCAATCCTAAAGAAAATCAACCCTAAATATTCATTGAAAGGACTGATGCTGAAACTAAACTCCAACATTTTGGCTAACTGATGTGAAGAGCTGACTGATTGGAAAAGACCCTGATACTGGTAAATATTGAAAGCAAAAGGAGAAGGGGCTGGCAGAGGATGAGATGGTTAAATTGCCTCAGTAGCTCAATGCAAATGAGTTTAAGCAGATTCCAGGAGATAGTAAAGGACAGGGGAGCTTTGAGTACTGCAGTCCATGGGGTCCCAAAGAGTCAGACAGAAGTTAGCAATTGAACAACAAGAGTGTGTATACCCAACCTAGACCCCAGGGCTGGGTTGCCTCAGGTCAAACAGCTCAAAGGGAGGGAGCACAGCCCCAACCATAAACAGATAAATGGATTAAAGTTATACTGAGCATGACCCTGCCCACTAGAACAAGACTTAGTTTTTCCAATCCACCTCATCCACCAGAGGGTGGACAGAAGAAGAATTACAAGCTTACTCCTCGGAAGGAAAGTTACGACCAACCTAGATAGCACATTGAATAGCAGAGACATTACTTTGCCAACAAAGGTCTGTTTAGTCAAGGCTATGGTTTTTCCAGGGGTCATGTATGGATGTGAGAGTTGGACTGCAAAGAAAGCTGAGTGACAAAGAATTGATGCTTTTGAACTGTGGTGTTGGAGAAGACTCTTGAGNCCTTGAGAGAATTTCTTTCCAAACACTTTTTTTTTTTGCAATGTGGATTCTTAGAGTTCAGAAGTATTACTTGATGATCTTGTCTAAAGTCCTTTACAGTTAGAACAACCAGAACTATTTCTCATTTACAAGAGTAATCTATTTTTGCAACTTGCTTAAATTTCCTCAACAGTAGTTAAGTATATCTCCACAAAATATCATCTCCTCAACAGTACCAATACCCAATGGATAATAAAAGAAACATTTTTGCCATCCATTGCTATAAAATAATAATATGACAATGAAAATACCTTAATGTCCCCTGAACTTTTACAGCCAACTGTATATTTTTAATTATAAATCATATTTAGCTTCTCTGACACAAGGTGAGGTGACTATAAAGTCTGAGTAGATACAGAAAAAGGCTTTGTAAAAATACATAATAGACAGATATTTTGTCTATTCTGTAAAAATACATAATAGACAATTCTTTCCCCTAAGCTTTTTTTATCAGACAATCTAAATGAAGAGCATCTTTTTACTTCTTTGACTCCAAAACAATGAACAGAGCTGAGAATTGAAGCTTAAATATGAATGAAGTAACCTCACCAAAAATGGCCCTAATCATTAGCTATAGACTGATGTGAGTTACTTGTATTTTATAAAACATTAATTATATGCTTATTTGACATGGGTAAAGCAAAGCAAATGCTGACTTGTATTTCAGGGCCATCAAGAAATGGGGACCTGGATTTTATTTGCCTGCCTTTTGGGAGGAGCGTATAGTATGCCTGTGAGTATAAAGCAATGAGTTAATTTTCCAAGTTTGGAAAAAAAATCTGCCACAAAATAGGTAAACTTCAGTGTTTAGAATAAGATCAAATATCCTAAAATGTCTCTGTGTTTAAGATACAATTTGAAGAGCTTGTTATTAAAAAAAAAAAAAAGATTCCCAGATATTTCTGCTAAAGATTCTGATTCAGTGTAGCTGAGGTGAAGTCTATTTTAACACGTGAGAGGATTCCACTGATACAATTATCCTGTAAATATAATTACCCATCTCTAATCGAAAGAAATTCTGGAAGGCACTCTTCAAAGGCCTTGAGTAAATATTTAATCAATGTTAGTTAAATACTCAAAAATACTAGTTTTACCAAAATCCAAATTGATACCAGTTTATAAATATTTTTCTGCCCTCCAAACTCCACTGTTCTTATCATTCAAAGAGTTACACTTCTGTGTTAAAAATTCCCTTCTCAAACCACCTCCCAGTTCTTTTAGTGCATGTGCTTAATTAAGAAATGACTTACGAACAGTTATTGAGAATATTCTCTATGCTTAATGCATAAATATATGTTTTACATTCAAATGCACCAAGAACCAGGAAGTCTGAGTTATTCTCTTGAAATATATGTACATAAATTCAGAAAGGTTAGATCACCTGCAAGCAAAGCAAGATCCATTTGCTATTCAGAAGCCAACAAAGCTTGAATATCAACTTCATGTCTTTGTTTCACATCCATAAGACCAATATTCTATGCTCAGCCTTCCTAAAATCCTGCACTTTAACAATTCCTAATTCTCTGAAGGCCTTTACAAGTTCTGTCCTTTTTCAACTTAATGCTCCTACTGTCTGTGGCCTTGTGTCCAGAAGATAGAGGAAAGGAAATTATCTGGCTATAATTTTACAGATGAGAGAAGCAAACTTTTTTTTATGAAATATGAGCATTTTAAAGGAATAGAGCCTTAATTCACTGCCCAAGGGGAATGATCTACATGATTCTCCTCTCCTCATCCCCTACCCCAGAGCTAACCAGAATTCCACAATGCAGACATCAAATATTTGGCTTCCACTTTGGACAAGACAGAGAGTCATGGGTTAGATAATTACTTATGTAGCTTTTTATTTTGAGCTTTTAATTTCTGCCATAGAAACATTGACAGAATAATTTTTAAAAATCAGCCTAAACTTCACTAACCAACTCTTTAATTTTCCATGGGATTTATAACACTTCTACCTTACCATACCTATCTTGTTTTCACATTCATTAATAACTTATACAAAGTTGCTCCCTTGTTGTTGATGTGTTATTTACTTTGCACCCCAATTATGAGTGATTCCTTTGATACTTAAGTGCTTATCCACCTCCTTAAGGGCTTATCCACCTCCTGATCCAAAAGAAAGGGTTTTTGAGACAATGTGCTTTTTTGTGGCTATTTTATAATTGTATAACAGAAACATATCCTTCTCCCCAACCTTGAGTGGTTTCATCAAGAAATAAAATAATGACAGGACTAGAGTAGGGCTAACTTGACAACGTAGATGAAGGGGTATATGAAGATCATTAAAGGATAAATATGTGCTTTTCTCTGTTCCCAGGACTCTTAATTGTTTTCCACCTCTTTAATATAAGAGTGTTCCTTTTCTACACAGCACACATGTTCAAACTAAAAGCAGATCCCAAATATCTTCTGTAGTATGTAGACTTTTAAAAGTAGCTGCAATCTTTTAGTATAAAATTGCATAATTAATCTTTCACTCTGTTTCTCTCTCCCCCCACTTCTTCCTCTCCCTCTTCTCTTTCTCTCATTCTTTTTATTCTCTTTTCCCCCCTCACATAAAAGCTACCACCTTATCCTGGGCACCCTGGTTACATCAACTTCAGCTATGAGGTAATTTTTCTCTTTACTAATTTTGACCATTGTTGGCTTAAAAATTCCCTGGAGTCCATAAATAATAATGTGTTTATTCTTCATTCAAGATGTTTCTCAGTTCCACTTTTTCAGATCTGACTACCAGCTTACTGGTTTAAGCACTGATGGGTCACCTCAAGCCTTCATTGCCCCAGAACTCTTCTGCCTGGCCTTTCTGACTCAGTTTCTTCTACTTATATGGCTATAAAATTTATCTCCCATGAACTACTAGTCAGGAGGACTGCACAGTAGGGCAGAAATGAACTTTGGCTGAACAACTTTGCTTTGTCCCAGACTGTAAAACATGGGTAATCAGGTAAAACATTATTTAAGATTCTTTCCATTTGGAAAACTCTTGATTCTAAGATGTTTCTCACTCTGTGTATCTCCCTTATTTATCTTTATTGAAATTCCAATGACCAAGTGATTTGTGAGAGCAATGGAAAGGATGTTGTTCAGTTGTGTCCAATTTCTTTGCAAGCCCTTGAACTGCAGCATAACATAATTCCCTGTCCTTCACTAACCCTCTGAGTTTTCTCATACTCAAGTCCATTGAGTTAGTGATGCTATGGAAAGANGTCTATCAGATCTAGGCCCTTAAATCTATTTCTCACTTCCACTGTGTAATCATAAGGAATTTGATTTAGGTCATACCTGAATGGTCTAGTGGTTTTCCCTACTTTCTTCAATTTAAGCCTGAATTTGGCAATAAAGAGATCCAACCAGTCCATCCTAAAGGAGACCAGTTCTGGGTTCTCATTGGAAGGACTGAGGCTGAGGCTGAAACTCCAATATTTTGGCCACCTCACACCAAGAGCTGACTCATTGGAAAAGACCCTGATGCTGGGAGGGGTTGGGGGCAGGAGGAGAAGGGGACGACAGAGGATGAGATGGCTGGATGGCATCACCAACTCGATGCACATGAGTTTGGGCAAATTCCGGGAGTTGGTGATGGACAAGGAGGCCTGGTGTGCTGTGATTCATGGGGTTTGCAAAGATTCAGATATGACTGAGTGACTGAACTGACTGAACTGAACCGAGCCTCCAGAATGAAAACCACAACCATATAAAGTTAATGGAAATGAAAAAGCACAGGATTATCTCCCAAATGAAAGAACAAGATAAAACCCTAGAAAAACAAATGAAGTGGAGATAGGCAACCTTCCCCCAAAAGAATTCAAGCTAATGATAATGCAGATGACCCAGGATCTTAGGAAAAGAATGGCAACTATGCAGGGAATGTGTACCAGAAATCTAAAAGACCTAAAGAACAAATAGAGATGAATAATATAGTGTGAGGAATCAAAAGCAGCGTCCCCGAGGCAGCGGGATGGATAAGTGACCTGGAAGACAGAGTGGTATAAATCAATACTGTAAAGTAAAATATAGAGAAAAGAATGGAAAAATAATGAAGACAGCCTAAAAGTCCCCTTGGACAACATTGAATGCTCCAACAGTCACATTATAGGGGTTCCAGAAGGAGAAGAGGAGAGAAAAGAAACTGTTTAAAAAGATAATAGCTGAAAACTTCCCTAACATGGGAAAAGAAATGATCAACCAAATTCAGGAAGTGCAGAGTCCCAGGCAGGATAAACCCAAAGAAGAACACACTGAGACACATAGTGATCAAACTGATAAAAATTAAAGACAAAGATAAAATATTAAAAGAAACAAGGGAAAAACAACAAATAACATACAGCAAAACTCCCATCAGGGTATCAGCTAATTTCTCAACAGAAATTCTACAAACCGGAAGGGAATGGCATGATATATTTAAAGTGATGAAAGGGAAGAGTCTCCAAAAAGAATAATCTACCGAGCAAGATTCTCCTTCAGATCTGATGGAGAAATCAAAAGCTTTCCAGGCAGGCAAAAGTTAAGAGAATTCAGCACCACCAAACCAGCTTTCCAAGAAATGCTAAAGGAACTTCTCTAGTCAGAAAACACAAGAGAAAGAAGAGACCTACAAAGAATAAACTCCAAACAGTTAAAAGAATAGTAACATGACCACACATATTGATAATTACCTTAAATGTACATGGATTAAATGCACCAACCAAAAGAGACAGACCGGCTGGGTAGATGAAAACATGTTCATATATGCACTTCCACTTACCACATCACTCTACTTAAGCTCCCAAACTGTATGTAATTATTTTATATTGTTAGGGTAATCATGTTTCCATCATGGCTTGCAATTGTAATGACCTTTTTTATTTTTTGGTCTTTTACTATTTTGACTATGTAACTAATATCCATTTAAATACCACTGTATCATGATTGGGCAACAGAATGTAATGGAATTCTGTATCCCTAAATCTACCATTTAATAGAAAAACCTGTAATCATTTTTAAAGTCCAGATGCACATTAGAATTACTTTGGAGCTTTTTGAAAAATACAAATGCTGATGACTTGCTCTTTCCTCCAAACTCCAGATGTGATTCTAATGAGCAGCCATGTTTAAAACTAACTGGAATATATGATGATATTTTACTTTTGTTTCACAGTTTTTTTTCAACCTAGCTTGTCTCACATTTTCCATTTCAAATTCAGTGCTCCCACTTAATTTGTTTATGTTTTCCAATTTCTCTTTCTCTTTTTTTGTTGTTGTTCTTTCTCAAGACTTTATCAAGTGTAGTAGAAAAGTTTTGTGTATATATATATATCTATATATATATGTTAGAAAGCTTATAATTTTTGCTCAGATAAATCATTTGACAGTTTGATTCCTCTCATTTGACAAAATATGAATAGAATGCTAGATTTCTAATTTACATTCACTCAAAAATTTGATATAACCCTATTTATTCTGGTATCTAGTATTACTGCTCAAAGTCTAGAAAGCTTATTATTTTTGCTATTTAAAAAAATTTAATGAGGTTTGAAACTTCTAATTCAATTCTGAAAATATAAAGAAACACTAATTGTACAAACAGCAACAACAGAAAGCAGTAATACCGTGCTACAGTATTATTAACCAAATGACACAGATTTTGATCAGATTTCACAAAATTTAATGCTAGTGTCCATTATTTGTTTTCATACCTTATTCAAGATTCCACATTGTACCTAGTTGCATTGAACAGTTTCAGCTGCATGAAACAAATTCTGATAACTTCTCTTTTCATTTTTATTGTTACAAATATTTTATATTTTCTTTGTTATGGCTTCTTAGATACACCCATCATTTAAAAGTGGACATTTAATTTNTCCACATTGTACTTAGTTGCATTGAACAGTTTCAGCTGCATGAAACAAATTCTGATAACTTCTCTTTTCATTTTTATTGTTACAAATATTTTATATTTTCTTTGTTATGGCTTCTTAGATACACCCATCATTTAAAAGTGGACATTTAATTTTCAATTACATGTTTTTTAAAAAAGTGACCTTGATGTCCATCTAGTCAAGGCTATGGTTTTTCCAGTGGTCATGTATGGATATGAGACTTGGACTGTGAAGATAGCTGAGCGCCGAAGAATTGATGCTTTTGAACTGTGGTGTTGGAGAAGACTCTTGAGAGTCCCTTGGACTGCAAGGAGATCCAACCAGTCTATCCTAAAGGAGATCAGTCCTGGGTGTTCATTGGAAGGACTGATGCTGAGGCTGAAACTGCAATACTTTGGCCACCTGACTCATTTGAAAAGACCCTGATACTGGGAAAGATTGAGGGCAGGAGGAGAAGCGGACTACAGAGGGTGAGATAGTTGGACGGCATCACTGACTCAATGGACATGGGTTTGGGTGGACTCCGGGAGGTGGTGATGGACAGGGAAGCCTGGAGTGCTGTGGTTCAAAGGGTCGGACACGACTGAGCTACTGAACTGATCTGAACTGATATTAATTTATCATTTAAATGCTTTCTTCTCTGTAATCACCCTCCTGTATTTTTTTCCCCCCAATATTTAACCTTCTTGAGGCTTTCAATGGCTAGGTTAAAGATCTCTGTTGGTAAATGTCACATTGCAATTGAAAATAAGTGGGTTATTTTCAACTATCTGTTGATATTGATTTCTAACATAATTCCACAGTGATAAAAGAACAGACTTTGCATGATTTCAGTACCTCCAGACCACAAAAATTGTGCACCCTACTTTATGGCACTGGATATGTTCCAGTACCTTGTGGTTTATAGTCTGTGGAAACTTGAGTAGAATTTGTACCCTGCTGCTGTGTGAAAATTATATAAATATTAATTACATTGATTTGGTTCATAGTGCTTTTCAGATCTACTATATCCTTTTGCTTTTCTGTCCATTCATTCTATTATTTTTTGAGAGTTTGATATTGATTGTCCAACTAAAAATCTTAATTTGTCTACTTAAAAAATAATTGCAACAGTGGAACTATATGTAACTTTGTCCTGTAATTTCCAAGTCTTTTGTAAATGTGTTATCATACTTTCATAATTTAAAAAAATTAAAAAAATGAAAACATTAGTTTGATCACAGATTATTTTTCTCCCTGCAAAATTTAATTCCAGAAGACAGCGGAGTAAGATCAACAACGTTTTAAGGGAGAAAAAAATGACCCTCAAATTCTATACTTCGTTAAATGTTATGAATGTCTAAAAGTCAGAGGCATCTAAGATATGTAAGATCTCAGGAAAAGTAATAATTATTCTTCCCTTCTTAAGAAAACTTCTCAATAATGTATCCAGTAAATTAAATGAATAAAAAACTAAAGGAAGTGTTCTGATTCTGGAAATTTCCTATAACCTGTGTGTGTGTGTGTGCGCACACGCGTGCTTGTAAGTCACTGAGTTGTGTCCGACTCTGTGACCCCATGGAGTGTAGCCCACCAGGCTCCCCTGTCCATGGAATTCTCCAGGCAAGAATACTGGAGTGAGTTGCCATTCCCTTCTCCAGGGGATCTTCCTGACCCAAGGATTGAACCTGGGTCTCCTATATTGCAGGTGGATTCTTTGCCTCTTGAGCTAAAAGGGAAGCCCAATAGCCCACTTCTCTCACTAAATACGGTGAAATAATCTGGAAGGCTCTTCTTGTGTGAGAGCATCCCTATGCAGGCTGCACATGCCCAGTGGCTTTGGTCGGAGAGCTGGATCTGAAATGAGTACAGGCCACATCACCATATGGGGTGTGCTTGCAGCTACCACCTTCTTGGGTCGTAGGGCTGAAAGAAATGCAAAATGGCTGTCTGAGGAGGCCTTACAAACAGCTGAGAAAAGTAGAGAAGCAAAAGGCAGGGGAGAAAAGGAAAGATATACCCATCTGAGTGCAGAGTGAGAGGGTAACAGGCAGGAAGGCCAGGGGGCTCCAGACAGAGGATTTAGGCTGCAAATGTCACATTTTTTTCTCTTAAAATTCTGTGTGCCTTGACAACACCTGGTTCCACCTGAACTTAAACTTATCTCAAACTGTGAGCTAACTGATGCGTTTTCTTATGGAAATGTTTTTCTTAAGCTATGTTAATGGATTATGTATTTGCTTTGGAATTTACCTTTCTTCATAATGGTTTCCACTTAAGACTAACTTTTTCTCTTTTCTCAAGCCTTGGGCTGATAATAGCTCAACAGACCAGTATTCATATCAATTGTTTTATGGCTGGGGGATGACACACCTCTGCCATCCTATCTCAAAAATGCATATTGTGGGAGAGGAGCCTGGTGAAACTCCATCAGCCTTGAGGTGTCTCTATTATCTGATTAATGGCTTTCTAACAGACATAAAGGAGGGCACTCACCCTGCTCACTTCTGATATCTATGTCAGAAGATTTTTCTATCTCTTTTATACTTTAATAAAACGTTATTACACAAAAGCTCTGAGTGATCAAGCCTCGTCACTGGCCCTGGATTGAATTCCTCTCCTCTAGAGGCCAAGAATCTCGGCATCTGTCATGGCTCAACGACAACATTTCAAGAGTTCCAAAGAATACCAAGGAAAGATAAGAAAGCCTACCTAAGTGAACAATGCAAAGAAATAGAGGAAAACAATAGAATGGGAAAGACGAGAAGGGAACATTTCTTGCAAAGATGGGCTCGATAAAGGACAGAAACAATATGGACCTAACAGAAGAGGAAGATATTAAGAGGAGGCAGCAGAAATACACAGAAAATCTATACAAAAAAGATCTTGATGACCTATATAACCATGATGGTGTGATCACTTAGCTAGAGCCAGACATCTTGGAGTGCAAAGTCAATGGGTCTTAGGAAGCATAGATGAGCTATTTCAAATCCTAAAAGATGATACTATTAAAGTCCTGCACTCAATATGCCAACAAATTAGGAAAACTCATAAATGGCCACAGGACTGGAAAAGATCAGTTTTCATTCCAGTGCCAAAGAAGGGTAATGCCAAAGAATGTTCAAACTTCTGTAGAACTGCACTCATTTCACATGCTAGCAAAGTGATGGTCAAAATTCTCCAAGTCAGGTTTCAACAGGATGGAAACTATGAACTTCCAGATGTTCATGCTGGATTTTAAAAAGGCAGAGGAATCAGAGATCAAATTGTCAACATCTGATCATAGAAAAAGCAAGAGAATTCCAGGAAAACATCTACTTCTGCTTCATTGACTCTGCTAAAGCCTTTGACTGTGTGGATCACAAAAAACTGAAAAATTTTTAAAGAGATGGGAATATCAGACCACCTTATTTGCCTCCTACAAAACCTGTATTCAGGTCAAGAAGCAGTAGTTAGAACTGGACATGGAACAACGGACTGTTCAAAATTGGGAAAAGCGTACATCAAGGTTGTATATTTTCATACTGCTTATTTAACTACATCATGAGAAATGCTGGGCTGGAAGAAGCACAAGCTGGAATCAAGATTGCTGGGAGAAATATCAATAACCTCAGATATGTAGATGACACCACCCTTATGGCATAAAGTGAAGAGGAACTAAAGAGCCTCTTGATGAAGGTGCAAAAACTGGCCTGAAACTCAACATTGAAAAAAACCAAGATCATGTCATCTGATCCTATCACTTCATGGGAAATAGATGGGGAAACAATGGAAACAACGAGAGACTTTATTTTCTTGGGTTCCAAAACCACTGCAGATGGTGAATGCAGCCTCAAAATTCCAAGATGCTTACTCCTTGGAAGAAAAACTATGGCAAACTTAGACAATGTATTAAAAAGCCAAGATGTTACTTTACCAACAAAGGTCCATCTAGTCAGAGCTATGATTTTTCCAGTAGCCATGTATGGATGTGAGAGTTGGACCATAAAGAAGGGTGAGCACCTAAGTATTGGTGCTTTTGAAATGTGGTGCTGGAGAAGACTCTTGAGAGTCCCTTGGACAGAAAGGAGATCCAACCAGTCAATCCTAAAGGAAATCAGTCCTGAATATTCATTTGAAGGACTGATGCTGAAATTGAAGCTCCAATGTTTTGTCCACCTGATGCAATGAGCTGACTAATTAGAGAAGACTATGATCTGAGAAAGATTGAAGGCAGGAGGAGAAGGGGGTGACAGAGGATGACATGGTTGGATGGCATCACTGACTCAATGGACAAGACTTTGAATAAGCTCTGGGAGATTGTGAGGGGAAACCTGGGGTGCTACAGTCCGTGGGGTTGCTAAGAGCTGGACATGACTGAGCGACTGAACAACAAGTGCTGTTTGGAGTTGGAGGGGCTATAGCCAAAGCCAGATGCAACCTGGGTGTCTCTTATGCTCAGTGGCTACCAGTGCCTTATGAGGAACAGGGGCAGGTCCCGGGGGAGCTGGATCAGGAGCCCTGAGGGAGTTGGGCTTCTCCTGGCCATGAGGGCAGTCTAACTTGCCTGGGGTCTTGAGTGGGGCCTGAGGGCTTGGGGCTGCACGTCTTAGGTGGTTTCACTTTGCCCCTAGCCTATGTGCTATGGGTAGAGATTGTTTGGGCCTATGGTGTTGCTACACTCCTGAGCTGGGTTTGCTCTCTCCCAAGTGTGTGCAGGAACGTGTGGGTGGCAGATGGCACTCCTTGCTTTAGAGCTAGTTTACTTCCCTCATGCGTGAGTGCAGTGATGCAGGCGGACTGGCAATGGCAGACTGCATCTTGGTCAGAGGCACACCTGGGGATCTGAGTTGGCTCCACTCCCTCCAATTGTGTCCACCTTTATTGGCCGTCACAGCTTCTGGCTTAGTGGGGAGCAGTACTCGACCCTGAGGGGCTGGAGCAGGAGCTCAGTGCAGGCTGGAGGTGTGCTAGGCTGGTCCTGGCAGGCTGGCCTTAGCCCTGGCTAGATTTCAATCTGCTTCCTCCCTGCCGTTGAGACGGGAATCTGAGTTCTTGTCTGCAGAGCAGAAGAATGGAATCTGCAGACACACAAATACTCATGGTAGAAAGTGAATAGGATTTATTAGGATTTATTTATTATAGAGGAGGAAAGCACAAAGCTCTCAGCATAGGCACTGAGAGGGGGTAAAGAGTCCCCCTAAGGTGGGACTTACAGGAGGTTTTATGTCCTTGCTTAAATCAAATTATTTCTAATCACTCAACTTAAAGGTCAATATACTTAACATTTTTATGGCTTCCCTTGATCCTTGGATTAAGTCACCACCCTTTTTCATGCCATATGACCATTTTATGATGGACCAGATGTATGGGCTTAAGATTAATGATCACCAATTGTTTTTCCCTCAAGCATATGGAACAGAATTTAATTATTACCCTCCCCTGGATCTGAAAGCTGATAATTTTTCAGCATTCTGAATGCTTCCCTGGTGGCTTAGAGGGTAATGCAGGAGACACAGATTCAATCCCTGGGTTGGGAAGATCCCCTGGGGAAGGAATGGCAACCCATTCTGGTACTCTTGGCTGGAAAATCTCATGGAGGGAGAAGCCTTGTAGGCTACAGTCCAGGGGGTCGCAAAGAGTCGGACATGACCGAGCAACTTCACTTTCAATTTTTCAGACTAAAGACACATTCCAGGAATTCAGGACAATGGAACAGGATGTTTACTGAAAACAAGAGTGAGATCTCAGAGTTCTACACTGACTGCCTAGTAATTTCTACCTCAATCCCCTCCTTTAGAGATGGAGACTCTAACTGCCATTATGGGGAAAGGGGTGATGACTGATCCGGCATCTCTGAGCTGTGTAGGGGCATCATTAAGCGATGGCAGTTAGGTCTCCACCAGCTGGATGATCTAGTGGACCTTGGTATATGATCTTAGGCTCCATTTCCATAACCATTTGAAGTTGGATAACTTCTAGGCGAGACATGACAAAGCAAGAGAGACAATTTTGAGGGTCAAAAAGCAATAAGGGCAAAAAGCAATAAGGGCAAAATAAGGCTTCCCATCAGGACCAGGGGTTTCCACCAGGTGGAAATTGATACCTGGTTCCATAGGGCAGTCCCAGAAGGAGAAGTGGAATCAGCCGTTGCCTGGACTTGACTTTTCATATCTTTTGAAAATCAGGTCCTTCTGAGAATGGCAGTGCCAAGGCAGTCCATGAACGGAGGATAATGGTAGGGCTCCACAGGCCCAACAGTCTGATCAGGTTTGGAACATTGCATAAGCATGTGCCCATGAAATGAAAACATTATCCTGTGTCCAATCTAAAGGGACTTGGGAGTTCATTATTACATTAAGAAGGACAAAAATAGAGTGATGTGTGTCTGAGCACGTTGTGTGAGAAGAGTTACTTACTTGGGCCCTTGTTGAACCGTCCTTTCAATCCTTCTAAGGGGGTGTATTGATATTCCAGGCACTGAGAATTTTCCTGTGAATTTTCCTCTGGGAGTTCTCAGATTGGATGGTTCTCATGATTTTCTCCTGGAGAATTCCAGGGCTTTATTGGTGTGTGATGAATTCAAGCACTGATACCTGTAACCTTAACAGTGGTGGGTAGAGAGAATAATAGACTAGGATCCCTCCTACGTGGGAGTTAAGGTAGGACTATTGTCAGAAATCAGGTCCCCAGGATCATATAAGGACTTTTTATTTTCTTTTGGTTGTCAGATCCCATTTACTAGGGATTGCAACTGTTTTTGAAAAGAAGCTAAGTTAGTGACATGTTTTGTTCGTTCAGCCATTTCTTGGTCTAGAAGTAAATCATTTTTGAGAAATGGCCTTCCATATAGCATTTCAAAACGGCTAAGTCCCTGTAACTGTGGAGTATTTCTTATTCTCACTAGAGCTAAAGGAAGTAAATGAAGTCCAGGAAAGGTGTCTCTTGTGAGAGTTTTTGTAAATGTCTCTTTATCATATCATTAGCTCTTTCTACCTTTCCAGAGGACTGAGGTCCCAAAGCACAATGTAAGTGAAATTCAATTCCTAGGGCCTGGGAGAGGCCCTGTGTTAATGTAGCCTTAAAGGCAGGGCCATTGTCATTTTGAATTCCACACAACGGGCCATGATCTCATGTGTTAAAGTGTTAATAACTCCAGAAGTGTATGACGGTTACTTCTCTGAGTAGTTTAATTGCATCTAAGAGGTGCATAGTTCCTTAGTAGTATTTACTGGGACTGCCATCTGTGGTTTTAAAGTTTCTTTCCTTCCAGATAGCAGTGTGAAGGACTAAGTAAGCATATTTAGGGTGAGTATAGGTGCTCACTCCCGTGTCAGTCTCCAGCTCTAAGGCTCTGGTTAAAGCAATCAATTCATCTAACTGAGTGCTAGTTCCAGGGGGTAGAGGATTACTTTCTAACATTTTAGATAATGTGACCACTGTGTATCCTGTCTCATGTTCTCCTTTTTCCATGAAGGAGCTGCCATCTGTAAATAGTTTCATCAGGATCTTCCAAAGGCTTGTCTTTAAGTCCTCCTTGGCTGAGTAAGTTAGGGCTGGGACTCGATGGCAATCAAGTTCTGTCTTCTCATCTAATGATTCAGGAAGGAACATTGCTGGGTTTAAGGCTGAACAAGTTTTTAGTTGAATTATGAGTCCTTCTGAGAGCAGGGATTGGTATCTGAGAATCAGACTGTCAGATAACCATAGCTCTTCCTTAGAGCTTAAAATTCCAGAGTTAATATGTGAAGTATAGGCTGTCAGATCTTGGCCTATAATTAACTTAGTAGCTTCAGAAATTAATAGAGCTACTGAGGCCACTATCCTTAGGCTATGGAATTGAGCTCTTTGCCTAAATAAGAAACAGATTGTTGTGAGCTTCCTTTGGGTTGAGTTAGAACTTCCAGTGCTATTCCTGATCTCTCTGTTACAAAAATATTAAACTGGTCTCCTGTAGTCAGGCTAATGAACAGCATGAAAAGACAAAAAGATAGGACAATGAAAGATGAACTCCCCAGGTTGGTAGGTGCCCCAATATGCTACTGGAGATCAGTGGAGAACTAACTCCAGAAAGAATGAAGAGACAGAGTCAAAGCAAAAACAGCACCCAGTTGTGGATGTGACTGGTGATGGAGGTGAAGTCTGATGCTTAAAGAGCAATATCACATAGGACCCTGGAAAGTTAGGTCCATAAATCAAGGCAAATTTGAAGTGGTCAAACAGGAGATGGCAAGAGTGAACGTCAACATTCTAGGAATCGGCGAACTAAAATGGACTGGAATGGGTAGATTTAACTCAGATGACCATTATATCTACTATTGTGGGCAAGAATCCCTTAGAAGAAATGGAGTAGCCATCATAGTCAACGAAAGAGTCCAAAATGCAGTACTTGTATGCACTCTTAAACACGACAGAATGATCTCTGTTCATTTCCAAGGCAAACCATTCAATATCACAGTAATCCAAGTCTATGCCCCAATGAATAATGCTGAAGAAGCTGAAGTTGAACAGTTCTATGATGACCTACAAGACCTTCTAAAACTAACACACAAAAAAGATGTCCTTTTCATTATATAGGACTGGAATGCAAAAGTACGAAGTCAAGAAACACCTGGAGTAACAGGCAAATTTGGCCTTGGAATACAGAATGAAGCAGGACAAAGGCTAATAGAGGTTTGCCAAGAGAATTCATTGGTCATAGCAAACACCCTCTTCCAACAACACAAGAGAAGACTCTACACATGGACATCACCAGATGGTCAACACCAAAATCAGATCGATTATATTCTTTGCAGTCAAAGATGGAGAAGCTCTATACAGTCAGTCAGCAAAAACAAGACTGGGAGCTGTCTGGGGCTCAGATCATGAGCTCTTTATCGCCAAACTCAGACTTATGTTGAACGAAGTAGGGAAAACCACTGGGCAATTCAGGTATGACCTGAATCAATACAGTGGAAGTGACAAGTAGATTCAAGGGACTAGATCTGATGGAGAGAGTGTCTGATGAACTATGGATGGAGGTTTGTGACATTGTATAGAAGGCAGTAATCAGGACCATCCCCAAGAAAAAGAAATACAAAAAAGGCAAAATGGTTGTCTGAGGAGGCCTTACAAACAGCTATGAAAGGAAGAGAAGTGAAAGGCTGCCGGGGTCCAGCCCGGT
>SJYV01045237.1:0-14035 GCA_006410875.1 Neotragus pygmaeus
TAATTAACTTTGATGTTAAATGGTACTATTGTCTTCTGAGAGTTAGTTTATCAAGCCAACTTTCTCTTCCTGGTTTGTCAAATGAGACTCAGTAAATATGTCTGCATAATCTTCCAAGCAATTTCCAGGCTGACTTTTATATAACAAAGTCATACCTTTCCATCCACAACTGAAACATTAGCAGCTGGTGAGGATTCAGCTGTGGAGGTTGAAGGAAATATGTGAAAACTAGCATCTCGTGGTGATCTCACAATTTCATTCTGCCGATACAATCGATGATGGCGCAGTTTGGAGACCCATGCATCAAACCAGTCCTGGGATTTCACCTACAACAATTGAAAAAGAGGAACAGGTAATGGTGAAGCCAGTCTCCTGTCTAACCACTAGTCTAGGCAAATGATTTCCCCAGATATTGGCAGAGAAACCTCAAAAGGCATCTTTACCTTCAAATGATAGATGTGTTCTTCTGTGTCAAGGTCTATTCTCCGAGCTTTCTTTTTAATTGACATAACAGAGAGTCCCACATCGATGCTTCCATGGACCTTCCCTTTTTGGATCTGAAATCAAAAGACTGGTTAAAAGGCTGGAAGGATATGTGATCTGATGTGTTTCTGTACTGAAGTGAGCTTAATGTAAACTCTCATTTATCTACAGGAGATGGAAGATCACACCTCCTGAACAGAGAGGAAATGGCTAAGTTTCTGAAGATCCTTAATTTGANAAGGCTGGAAGGATATGTGATCTGATGTGTTTCTGTACTGAAGTGAGCTTAATGTAAACTCTCATTTATCTACAGGAGATGGAAGATCACACCTCCTGAACAGAGAGGAAATGGCTAAGTTTCTGAAGATCCTTAATTTGAGGACAGCTGAGGTTGCAGTGACTTCATGCCAATTTCAATAAGTAAGACTGTTCATCTCATTCTTGTTTTGGCATAACTATAATGTCAATTCTTTGTAACTCTAGATTACACAGTTTATATCCTAAGAGATACTTTTTCTGGTTCCTAAAATAACTATGGTCCATCTTTGACCTACAACCCCAAATATACCCAAGTAATCAGCTAGCAGACAGCTGCAGGGTGGAAAGGGGCAGCTGGGACTGAGTGCACAGAGCAGTCAGCTCATCTTCTGGCTGCCCTCATCTGATCAAGGACACACAGCTGACTCATGAAGGAGCTCGGGTCAGAACTGAAATCTCAGCCCTCTGTTATTTCTCCCACACACAATAAGAAAGAGAGCGTTTTCCAGTTTTGCATGCAAACAATAACTGTTGATATTAAAGAAAAGTAATTTGGAATAATTTTAGAGCTGGGATGCTCAAGATAAAGGAATGTATGAAACAGAAATGAAGTCCATAGACAAGTCCATAGATAAGTCTTAAGAACACATGCTAAATCTCAGAAAAAGCACATAAAGCATAGTTTATTGAGAAATGCAGGGAAAAAGTCTACTTGAGTTTTCTAAGACAGAAAGGGTGATTTTTGTTAGTTGGTGACTTTTAGGTTTAAGCTTCTATTTTTAACAGCATACACTACAATAGTTAAATTTTCATGCAGCAGTTTGAGATTTNAAAAAGTCTACTTGAGTTTTCTAAGACAGAAAGGGTGATTTTTGTTAGTTGGTGACTTTTAGGTTTAAGCTTCTATTTTTAACAGCATACACTACAATAGTTAAATTTTCATGCAGCAGTTTGAGATTTTATGCTAGCTTGAACATAGCATAAAACACACCTTCCATGCAACATGGAAGTTTGGTAGGTTGCTAAGTCTTACAGGCACAGAAACACACAGAACTGGTAACTACGGCACAACACTTGTATGCTGCGGTGTTGACTCACTTCAAGCAGAATTTGAAACCAATCTTTTTGTCTACTTACATCAAGTGGTGCCTTTGAATACTTTAACATTCCATTATCCAGGACAAAAAAACGCTGCAAGAACCAAACAGTCCCCAGTTACTATCAGTATTTTGAATTACATAAAACATTCACAAGTGTGGGTCTAATACTGCTTGATACTTAGTAATCAATACGTTTGACCATTTCCATGTATTTGTATTTAGTGCACCTGGCCACAGCCAGTCACATGGAATGTAAGGAAATCTGAGCTCGCGTTCCATACCATTTACCGAGTAGTGTTCTTTGACACATAATCCAATGGGGATGAACTCTTTCACCACAGGTTTTCTTTTCTTTTCTTTTTGGCTGTACCACACAGCTTGTGGGATCTCAGTTCCCTGGCCAGGGACTGAACCTGGGCCACAGCACTGAAAGTGCTGAATTCTAACCAGTGGACCACGTGGATCTCCCCCATCACCACAGTATTTCTTAATGGGGGTGTGGGGGTAGCAGGAGGAACCCCAGGGCCTACAGCTAAGACTTTCTGAATGAACTACACTGGGGTGTTTTTCAAAGTAAGAAATGAGAATAAACTGAGTTAGGTCACAGTGATTCTGTGAGGAACTTGGCTACTTGTTTACTTTTCCACCTTGGAGGTCAATTCTTGACTTTCCCTAGCTACCACTGATAATTCTGAAAATACCCATGTCTGTAAATAGAAGCCAGTGGACTGGAGCTATGAATAATGAATTATCTGGAAAGTTTAAAAAGTAGCTCTATCAATATGCTTGCATCTCCACTCAGAAAAATACTTCCATTTCACTATTAGTAAAGCATATTAAAAATTATTTCTAAACTCTATTTAGGGGAATAAATATATATATGTATTTGGAGTGGTTTCTGTCTCTTCCAAGATACTCCTGGTCCAGTCCAAATGAATCTAGCTATTTTTGATCCACAAACCTCAGGAGCTCTTTGTGATTGATTTCCTTTCCATTGACAATTCACAGGGGAACAAACAGCTCCCATGACCCAATGACACAATGGGTCCAGGGTCCTCTAGTCTCCACAGATGCAGGTAAATTACGGTGGCTACTCGGCTGGGAAGTTTTTATGTGACTTAGGAACTCCAGGCTGCTGAAGTGACAGGAAGTTGGGCCTGGGGACACCCTATACAGAACTCACAGAAGGCCACTGTAACCCCTTTGTTATAGTTCTAGGGGTCAAAAAGGAAGCACCGGAAGAAAGACTCTCTACAGCTGAAAAATATTGGATTTTTTGATTGCCTATGACTTGGGCAATCAAATGGACTGATGCTCGAATAAATACAGGATCACAGACCAGGAGCAAAGGAGATGCAAGGGAGGACCTCCTGCTCATGCAGCAAAATGTTCTAAGGGAAGATCCAAAGAGAGCTGCTTCTGAACCACAGCCAATTTTGCTGAAACGTGGGCTGAGAGTGCTAAATTAAAGTTAGCAATTCAGATAAATGTGTTTCTTTGACCCCTTTCTTCTATTTTTCCATTTCTATCTATCAAAGAATTCTAGCAGAGATAATCTATAGGATGATCATGGGGAGAAAATAAGAAAGGCCACTGATTTGAGGAACTGCAAAGTGGGAAGGTCAGAATGAAAGGCAAAGGTGCTTCCAGGAAGGTGTAAGGCCAGTTGATCAAAATCCTAGAGAGATCAAGGGTGAAGAGAGATTCCTGGTACTGGAATAATATTATGGGTTTGAGGAGACTGCCAAGGTTTCTGACAAGTGAGCAAGAAGAAGACTCTTTGACTTGCTTTTATTCCATCCTCAGAGATGGGGAGTTGAGGCAACACTTCCCATCTGTTAATTTTTAAGTCCTTCCCATAATTGGCAGAAAATACATTTCCGTAAGGGCGTTATAATCCATAACCTCCATTTTTGAACCAATGGGCAGCAACCACCACTCCATTTGCACCCCCAAATCCATCTGCCTTGTGATGAAATCCATCAGCAGATGTGGCAAGTAATGAACCTGATCTTCCAGATTCTAGATAGATCTTGGGGGTCTATCCAAAGGCTTATCTTGAAAACAGAGGACAGCTTGCTTCTCCTAAGCGTCCAGAATTCTTGCTACTCAGGTCATTGCAACAATACAGTGCAAAATATTTTCTTCATAATTAAAACTGGAAAAATTATGTGGAGTTGGGGAGAGAGAAATATACCATATATATTAAAGGGCAGTAGACAAACTTCCAAGACAAGTGATTTTCCATCTTTAGTTTGCACTGGTGAACAATAATTCTAGGAATTTACTCCAAGAACTTAAATGAAATTCATGTAAAAGAATCTTCATCACAACATCATACAGTAAAAAATCAGACACATGTTCACACATAGGAAATTGGTTCAGTAGTGGTGGGATATATAGCATAAATCCACCTGATAAAATACATGCATGCATTTGAAGCAGCTCAGGTTTAGAAGAATATTTAATAAGAACACATTTATCCCAATTTAAGTTTAAAAAGCAGAGTACACAACAGTATGTCTAAACTGGATTTTAAATATCAGGTAAAATATTTTTTCTCTGCTTACAGACATTACAGAACTCTGACTTAAATAGATACGATAGGTTGCAGCCTGTATGGTTAAAATAAGGCTGTATAACCATTTAATGACACCAAGTAAGAGCCTCTCTAATTATGAAGATGATATGAAGATGAATGTGATGAAAATGTTACCTTGTGCCAGCCTTTTAAAGGCCATTTTCTCTTCTTTAGCATAAAACCTTCATGTTTGTCTGGTCTCTGGACATTGGTTTGGCCTATTTTCAGTCCTTCTATAATTTCCCAGCTGTCAGCTTCCTAAGAGAAAAGAAGAAAAACAAATCACATATTTCTCAGTGTTTGATGACACACTTAAAGCAAATTCCTAGGTAGAAGTTGCTTTTGAAACAACACTCAACCTATCAGAAGTATGAATATCATTCTGGAGCGTTCTGTAACATCCCACACAGCTATGCACTTATAACTGAAGTGAGAACGAGTTCCTGGGTACACCTGGAGGAATGCAGGCCATCAGAAATGAGCTGGACAGAGGTGAAGTCTGGGGTAGAATGGTTTTGATTGCCTGCATTCACAAGATTTAAAATGCACTTTTCCAGGCAGTTCATCTCTGGGGATAGAGGCACATTAAAGTTTTAAAATAAGATCATTTTGACGAAGCATGTTCAATTAGCATGTGGGCCTGGCTTTCTGTAGAAATAAAAAGGCTGCAGCAGCCTAAGCGGCCCAACCTGTTAGGCCGAAGAGCAGCTCTGTGAGCATCTGTTTCCCCCTGGTGAGGCTGCTGACATTTCTGAGTGAGCATAAAATGCCCCGCTGGCCAAATATCCACCAAGAAGTCCGTGCTTTTGAAGACACACGTTGTGAGAAATACATACCTTTGGGAGCCCGTGGAAAGAACATCCGACTGCACAGCCAAAAATCTGAGCTTCTAGAGTCCACATTATCACCCTCCTCTGTTAAAAACAGACTTAATCATGGTTTCCTCTTCCATAAGAGATGTTTTGTTCATCTATGTTGTTTTTAAGAAAAGCTTTTTAAATGAGTTGTCAATATTTAAAAATCAGAGGATTTCAGACTAAAAATCCAGATTTCTAGTGTTTGTGGAAGCCTAAGATCTGGCAACACTGGTCCTGCCCTGGGGGATGGCAGCCTGTCTTCAGTCTGCCACACTTTCGCTTGGGTCTGCTTCCATGTTGGACAGCTGCTCTGTAGCAACATCCTGGGTTTTAAAATCCCCAGACCAGGTAATTTCCAAGGGCCCAGGCAGCTCTATAGTAACTGCTGACCTGGCAGATCTCAGGCTTGGGGCTCACTCAAGCAGAAGTAGAGGCAGGAACAGTGAGGCCACATCGCATGCATGACTGCTGCAATCCTGCCTGTGGAGCAGGGAAGCAAAATCTCTCAGCACAACCTGCTTGGGCACCTCAGCTCTGGAAAGCTGGATGCAGCTTCAAGGATCAGGGCAGGCCTCTCTGCAGAACGAACTAACCCAAACTGACTCAGGAAGCTGACTTCTGAGGGGTGTCTTATCAACAATCTTCTTTAGACTATAGCACAGAGGCTTCAGCAGGAATGGCAAGGGGTACTATCTCGGGGCAGATGGACTTGCCAGCCCAAGGTCTGGGTGGTGGCTGTGCAGAGTCTGCTGCAGGACTGTGAGGCTCTGGCAGGCCCCAGGGGCCAAGGGGCCATAGTCAGTTCCTGACATCAACCACGGAGATGGGAAGGGAGAGGGCGGCGTATTTACCATCCATGCTTCTTCTGTCTTCTCCTTTCATCTCAGAAGCTGCTTGCCCTCGGCTGTGTGTGCTTAGTCGCTCAGTTGTGTCCGACTCTTTGAGACTCCGTGGACTGTAGCCTGCCAGGCTTCTCTGTCTATGGGGATTCTCCAGGCATGAAAACTGGAGTGGGCTGCCATGCTCTCCTCCAGGGGCTCTTTCCACCCCAGGGGTCTAATCTAGGTCTCTCATATTGCAGGCAGATTCTTTACCATCTGAGCCACCAGGGAGGCCCACTTGCTCTACGGCTGAGTCAAATCTATGTTTAAGTCCAAAGATGTGTAAACGGAGTGGGATTTTCACAGAAAACTGTCTCCAGGAGATGTGGCTGAACATTGCTTCATGCTAACATCATTAAGCCTAGGAGATACTCCTGGCTTCTGAAGCCAGCATCTTGCTTCTATCTGACTGAAGCTCAAGCCCACCACCCCTGAGAACTAATCCAAGATCGTTGCTATTTCTCCATCTTCTCGGTCATCTCTGAGGGTGCCTGGTGAATGAACTATTAAGACATCCCTCACAGAAATGCAGCTACCAGTGTTTATCTGGTGACATTAAGAACCTTTTAAAGGAGCTGTAAACATCCCTGTACCAAGAAAACAACCTACAAAGTGATTCTCTACTTAAGTACTGTCAGAAACTGTGATTGATTTGGTCAGAACCATTAATTACATATAGTAATTAAAAAAATATTTCTTTCTAAATAAATCCACTTCCTACCTAGAAAAAAAAAAACTTCTGATGAGACAATTTCAGGCTCTGTATCCTATTTTTAGGACAATAAAAGGCACTGTCATCAGGAGTGCAAAGCAGAGTGCTTTGGTATATTCGTTTTTTAATACTGAACTGCAATTCAATCCAGGTGAGCACTGCTTATAAATAATGAGAGAATAATAGAAAAAAATAGCAGGTTCTTATACAAAGTCCAGTTATCTCTGGCTTTTCACTCCCATCAGCAAAGCAGATAAAAATGATTGATTTTTAATCTATAGAAATAGATTTCTATAGATTTCTTTTAGAAAGCCTTAATGTAATCAAGAAATTAAAAGATAACTCTCTATATATGTGTACCTATATTCATGAACACTCTCTCTGGTCTTAGAGCGATATCAGCTGTATTTAATTATATTTCTATTTTTAATAGCCCCATCCATGGATAGCATCTCCAGAAGAACAGCATTTTTATTTTTGGCTAGATCTTATCTTATTTGAAGGCTAGTGTTCATCTTTGATTTATTCTCTCTCCATGTGTGACAAATACTCTGTATTACTTATGAAAATGGAAATAACAAGTACAAATGCTATTGGAATTTTTTCCTAATTAAATTCAGAATGTAGTAATAGCTTGTCCCTATGGAACTATGACTACTGATCTCTGTCACAGCAGTTTTTTTCTTCTTTGGGAATTTAACTACAGAGGAAAAAAAGGGGTGGGGCTGTGTGGATAAGATAGAAAAAGCAAAAAGTATTTTGTAAACATACATGCAGCAGTTCTGAGCAGGTAATTGCACTCACTCTGATTCAGCATTACTAAACTCAGCAAAAGAAAATTAGGAAGAATCCTAATATAGTTCTTATAGTTAAATAAGCTGTCAGACAGACAAAAAAGCAAGGGATAATGCCAGAGCAAACAACTCTATTTCAATTATAAATACTGATGATAATGTTACAAATAAGGTGTGTAAGAAATGAAATATCCTATCTCAGGACTTAGTACAATTCATCTCTATACTCAGTAAACCAGGTCTGTTTTGAGAAAGCTAAAATTGCTTTCTGAAAATTGAATAACTATTCCTAATTTCAATTAATATCAATTTTCTTCTTAAAGTCACCAACTTTCATAGGTTTATGTATATTAGAAACAGAGTAAAAAACCCTAATATAATCAGTACTTGAAACAGATATACAAATATTTTTGCTATTACAGAAGTTTTAAAAACATCTTTGATCTAATAACAATACCCCCAAACAGAAAGTAACCTGATAACAGCCCTAGCCTGTAAATTTTGAAAAAAAAAAAAAAGACATTTCCTTTCTCGAGAGTATATTCTATAGGCGCACATGTGTAGGTGGTGGATATGTGAAATGCTTTAGGGGGTGAAAGTATCAAACAAAGCATTTGAACAAATCCTGAGACAAGACTATGTGCACTTTAAACAGTGTTCTTCCACAACCAACCAGTACCCAGAGAGCCCTGCTGCTGCTGCTGCTAAGTCGCTTCAGTCGTGTCCGACTCTGTGTGACCCCATAGACGGCAGCCCACCAGATTCCCCTGTCCCTGGGATTCTCCAGGCAAGAACACTGGAGCGGGTTGCCATTTCCTTCTCCAATGCATGAAAGTGAAAAGTGAAAGTGAAGTTGCTCAGTCGTCTCCGACTTTTAGTGACCCCATGGACTGCAGCCCACCAGGCTCTTCTGTCCATGGGATTTTCTAGGCAAGAGTACTGGAGTGGGGTGCCACTGCCAGAGAGCCCATCTTCTCTCAAAGGGGCTGAGGGATGGTGAGATGCTATGGTGTCCGGATTGAACAGGACTCTCTGATTTCATGGGGTCCCAGGAGAGCTGTTATGTATTTGTACAAAAACACAACAAGAATATGAGTCACACAGCAAGATCTAAGCAGGCAGATGCATGGAGAAGTAATGAGAAGCGGATGTTGCCAGGGTCCTACCCAGATCCCAAAGTGGGTGCTCAGTCAGGGTGAGCCACCTTCTCCATCACCCCTACATGGAGTTATTCTCTCTGTCCTTTAGCTGAGTCTTAAGAGAGAACTGAGGTTTCAGAGATTCCTGGTTATATTTACCAAGTAGACACCCTCTGTTTGCCATTCAAATAGAAATAAGATTGTTTTCATTTCTAAGTTTTTGTTTTTTTTATAACAATTTAATAACTCCCTTATTTTAGTTTGGCAATCTGCTCCTATCTGACAGAATAAAGTCTATGGCTTGTAACAACTTCAAAGTATAAAGAGGTAGTATATTCTACAATAGTGTAGTAGAGCATTTTCACAAAGGATTCTATTTAATGTAGGAAAAGCAACATGGATGAATCAGTTATACATACTTAGTTAACCTTTTGGGGAAATAAAGTGCTATTTTTGTATTCGGATTCAAAATCCCCATGCATTCTATTTTCTGAGTTTCTCAGTAGGGGAGTCTGAAAATCTCAGGGAACTGAGCAGGGGATGGGAATAACTAGGATGGTGTCTCCTCGACTTTTCTTTGTGATTTTTGCATTTTAGGCATAAATTAATTTAGATGTGCCCATAGTCTGAGGAAAAGAAGCCCAAGGAGAGGGAACACCGGCTTCCACGATTCAGAAAAGGTCTGCATCAGTAGTCTTTGTGTTGTCCTCTGAGCTCACTGCTAGGAAGACCAGCTGCAAGAAGGGTGCTGAACTCTGAGCATACAGCAGCCCCTCTGGGTAGGGACTCTTTTACTCTGCAGGTGGGGCAGAGTTTAAACGAGTCTGAGTTTGAGTGCCTGCCCTTTTTTGACTCTGGGCAAGTTACTAACTCTTGGTTCCTGTGTTTGTAGAATGTAATAAATATCTACACTACGTGGTCCTGCTCATAAGGATTATAGTAAATGGAATCAAGTCTTAGTATAATACCTGGTACCCAGTGCACGGTACCTGCTGTTGCTGTCCTTGTTACTTCTGGGCCCAGTGATTTTTTTAATTACCTTGATATAGAAATATTAGTTCATCTCTCCAACAGAGAAGGACAATAATTTCTCTTGCCTTTCCCTTAGAACAAAGAGAAAGTGAAAAGAAATCAAAGTGTTAGTCACTCGGTTGTGTCCAACGCTCTGCAACCCCGTGGACTGTAGACCACCAGGCTCCTCTGCCCATGGAATTCTCCAGGCAAGAATACTGGATTAGAGTATTTCAATTTCAATAGTGGACTGGCGTATTTCAATTTATTTCCTCCTCCAGGGGATCTTCCGGACCCAGTGATCCAACCTGAGTCTCCTGCATTGCAGGCAGATTCTCTACTTTCTCAGCCACTGAGGAAACCCCAAACAAAGAGAATTCTGGCCATTTGTATGTAATCCTGCAAATCTCAGCAAATACACTTTCATCTCTTCCCTTCTCAGGGCAAGATCCCTTACATACTGGGGGTGGAAAGAAGAGAAAGAGCAGTTCTACAATGGGCATCACAACTAGTTTAGGGGAGTCAGGTGAAAGAGGTGTCGTTCCACTGGCCCCGGGCCAGGCATCCTGCCACCTGGGAGAGCATCACACCGTGTCACTGACCTTGGACAGGGGCACCGGCTCTGGTTCCAGCAGTTGCCGACTTATAGAGGGTTCGGTGCTTGTGGAGGAAGTCCTCTCCAGTATGTGGATGCTCTGAAAATACATGGAAATACAGCTGAGGGCTAGAAAATCCGTTCCTCATGTGGATGGACAGGAGGGTAAGATCACACATATCACAGTAAGAGCAGTGAGCTAGGTTAAAGATGACAAGTTCCAGAGGGGACCAAAGGCAGCAACAACTCTAAGAAAAGTGCCAGGACAGGATTTTGTTTCCTTCCCTTGTGGATTTGATGGTGAATTTCTGCCACAATACTGATTTTAGTCTTGGAGAAAGAGTCAGAGAGCACATAAAAAAAAAAAAACAAACATGGACTAAGTCCCAACATTTTAATAACTTTATGAGAATGGTGGTACACCTACTACTTAGATGGCTAGCCTTATACAGAAATATTTGCTCCTCTTTCGAATGGCAGCAGAGAAAGGTCTACATCAAAAATCCCAGAGCCATGATACTGTTTAGTCTCTAGAGTTTCTTATAATCCTTGTAATATATAGTAGTATAATTATTAAAGTTACAATAATATAATTCTTAAATGCAGAGAAGAAAACAATTCAACGAGCAGTAGATGTCTTTTACAAAGATTATAAAGAGCATTCACAGGTCAGTAAGATGACATTCCAATAGGAAAATAGGCAAAGTATATAAGCAGGCAATTTGTGCAGAATATTGGAAAAGATGTTCAACTTCAACCACAGAGGTATTTAAACAAATGAAAACCAAAATAATAATGATTTTTAAAAACCCATTACATTCAAGAATAGATCAGGGTTGGGGGAAAGGGAGTATACAATCGGTATACTATTTAAAGAGGAATTTTGCAATTTTATTAAAATGTCTTTGGAGAAAAAAGTACTGCCTCATTGACCCAGTAATCTTATAGCTAAGTTTTTAAGGAAGTAATCACACTAGTATGGAAAAATACAGGAACAGATACACTTCCTAAAGCATTATCTTATTGTAGTAAAAAAAAAAAATCTAATATATATGAGAATGGTACAGATTTTCAAGGAAGTATTAATACCACACAATGATTAAAAATGATAACATGAACTTTGGTTTATCGATATGAAAAAAATAGTCATGGTGTTCGGTTAGCTAAATAATCAGGCTATAAAGAATATGTAGAATATGATGATGCTAAGCTTATAATCAAAATATATTCCAGAGTGTTACAGTAGCTGTACAGAGGTGGTGGAATTACAGATGATTTTTAATTTTTTTCTTAATTTTTTAGTGCAAAAATATACATTATATTTGGAAGAAATTAAGCACTTTATACAAAGGGATAAATCTGAAAGACATTAAAGAAATAATCCAATGGAATTAATATTTAAATACAGGCTGAAAATGTAACATTTTTACTCTAGTTATAACATTTCATTGTTTCAATTTTATTTACCTATTAAGGTCTATATTTTTCCTATATCATTGGAAAACTGTCAGATTAATGCTTGATTCTTCATAAAGCAAGTTACACTTTGGCCTGAGCCAAATTATTCTAATTTCTATTCAGACTTTTGATTATTTCTGTAATCTTGAAAATAAGAAGCCTGACTGTAAATTTTTAAAATCGTATCTGATTGCTTTTTTAAGTCAGTTGTTAGAAAGAGAATAACTGAGGTGGAAGATTTATTTTTCCAATTTGTGAAGAAGCAGAAGAAATCAGAACAGATGTTTGGTGACCAAACGCAAAGGGGCAGTGGGCAGCAAGAACTTCTAATCTGGCAGCCAGTGTGTCCACGGACAGTTTAAGCAGTAAATGGGACTCTGCTCTTTCCATTCCTAGGTTCACTGCAATTAGCAGGGAAAAAGGATAAATGGGACTGGTATCCACATCTGTGCCTGAGCCTTCTGTGGGAGTGAGAAGCTAAGGCAGACCATGAACAGAAAGACAGGCTGTGTGTGTTCAGATCTTTAACAACAATGGGAACAAATAACCTGGGACTTGCATTATTGTTCATATTAGTACTCTGGATGGGATCCTATTTAAAACATATCAGCAAAATATGAAATTTAGATTTATTCTGAGATCATGTATGTAATAAGAACTAAAATGAGAATTATTGCTGTGGTTGAAGCAAAAATCGTATTACCTTCCAGGACACCCTCACAGCCTTTCATATTTTGTGTGTGTGTTTAAAAATAATAAAAGTAATATGTGCTCATTATAAAAAATTCAAATGCAGAATAGAAATATATAAAAGAAGTCAAAGCTCCTACCCCACTGTTACTCACCCTCCTCATCCCTCTACTGCAGTAGTGGTTCTCAAAAGGTTGTCCATGAACCTTAGAGGTTCCCATGGCCCTTTCAGGGCATATGCAAGTTGAAAACTTCTTATAACCATACCAAAATGTTATACTCTCATTCTTTCTCTAATGGAGGTTATATAACATAAGGACATCTCTCTATTTTCATACATGCAGGTGTCTGGGCAATAAAACACACACACATTGCCTTTGGGTCACCGTTCCCTACTCCCTATAACAAATACACACAGTAAGAAATGCAAAACTTGGAAAGGAACTTGACCTTAGCAGTGATGTAGGCAAGAAATAAAGGACTAACTCAGGAACTTAGCCAGATGAAAGAAACTAAATCACCTAATATTCAAATCAAGCTACAGACACGTAAATCAATTTAGGATATTTAAAGTGTGAAAAAAATGAGTTTTGTCTCTATAGAGACCTGGGGATACTTAAAATGTAGCTGTTATTCTGTGGGTCAGAAAGGTTAGTGATGAAACAAATCAGAACAGAATCTGTAAAATACCTACTACAGTACCTGTCACAGAGAACACAATATTAGTTGTTTTCTCCACTCAATTTCACAAAAGTTGGCATTACGAAAGAAAAGTAAGAGGTTCATTCATTTCAAACTTGTTGTAACAAAGAGTTGGACACGACTTAGCGGCTGAACAACACATTCCAACTTAGTGGATAATCCAAAACCAAATTTTGTTGATTTTCCAAGGTACAGAGAATCACAAAAATGTTTACTAACTCTATCTTACTAATAAATGGATATTTTTATTACCACTGTAAGGAAATTGAGGCTTTAAGAGATTAAATTGTGCTATATGACAAGGCTAATACATGGAGGATCCAAGATTTGAATTTAAAAACTCAGTGCTTTAAACTACTATTTAATGATTCTTCATAGGGCCCTGGGGACCCCTTATTCTGGAGGGGCCAGACAATCTCCCTAAGGGCCACAGAGTTTCCTGCTTATCAGGGGACATCTGGGTGCACACTTTATCAAAACAATCACAGATGCTCTTAAGTTCTTTTTTGGAAAAACTGTTTAAAGTCACACTTTAATTTCAGTTTTCTCCTTCAACTATCACCAACTCAGTATATTTTACTGTAAAAGTAAGGCGTGATTTATAATATTACCAACTGATATCTATTATTATAAATGTAACTGGCCCCCCAAATAAGCTATTTCATTTACCTTTCATAATGATAATAAAGAAGCCAAAAGCTCTTAAACAAATTTCTGAAGTATACTATATTCTGCTGCTGCTGATGCTGCTAAGTTGCTTCAGTCGTGTCCGAC
>SJYV01045243.1:6347-19646 GCA_006410875.1 Neotragus pygmaeus
GCCCATCTGCCTCCCCATCCCACCCCTCTCGGTTGATACAGAGCCCCTATTTGAGTTTTCTGATCCATACAGCAAATTCCTGTTGGCTATCTATTTTACATATGGTAATGTAAGTTTCCGTGTTACTCTTTTCATACATCTCACCCTCTCCTCCCCTCTCCCCATCTCCATAAGTCTATTCTCTATGTCTATTTCTCCATTGCTGCCCTGTAAATAAATTCTTCAGAACCATCTTTCTAGATTCCGTATATGTGTGTTAGAATATGATATTTATCTTTCTCTTTCTGACTCACTTCACTGTGTATAATAGGTTCTAGGTTTATCCACCTCATCAGAACTGACTCAAATGCGTTCCTTTTTATGGCTGAGTAATATTTCATTGTGCATATGTAGCACAAATTCTTTATCCATTCATCTGTTGATGGACATATAGGTTGCTTCCATGTTCTAGCTAAGCCACTCTGGTATTCTTGCCTGGAAAATCTCATGGACAGAGGAGCCTGAGGGCTATAGTCCATAGGGTCTCAGAATCAGACACGACTAAAGTGACTTATCATTTACATACATATATTAACCTTATATCCTACAATTTCACTATAATTGCATTTTAGTTTCAGAAGTTGTTGATTTTTTAAAAAGATTTTCTATGTAGACAGTCATGTCATCTGTGAACAATGAGAGAGTTATTTCTTCCTTTCTAATTTGTATACCTTTTATTTCCTTTTCTTGCCTTATTTCATTAGTTAGGCTGTCCAGTAAATGTAAAATAAGAGTAGTACGGAGAGACATCCTTGCCTAGTTCTTGATCTTAATGGGAAAGCATCTAGTCCTTTCTAATAACGTTTTTCATGTACAAAAACAACATTTTGATTTCCCATTAAGGGCCCACACGTCTTTTATTTCTAGACATTGTAATGTTTTTGTTGTTATTGATTTTTCTATGTTCGTCTTATGCCAACATTTCTCCTGCACACTCTCATTAGGTTTTATGATTTTGGATGTGTTCTTTGGGTGTAAAATCATATTATCTGCAATAATGACTTTTTTTGTTTATTCCATACTAATTCTTTTTGCCTCTAGTCTCTTTTACTTCCCATATTGCACAAGATACAGTCTATAATGCAGATGTTAAAATGTAGATGTAGATGATCTCCTATAGGAGATCAGTCCTGGGTATTCATTGGAAGGACTGATGTTGAAGCTGAAACTCCAATACTTTGGCAACCTGATGCAAAGACCTGACTCATTGGAAAAGACCCTGATGCCAGGAAAGATTGAGGGCAGGAGGATAAGGGGATGACAGAGGATGAGATGGTTGGATGGCATCACCAACTCAGTGGACATGGATTTGGGTGGACTCTGGGAGTTGGTGATGGACAAGGAGGCCTGGCATGCTGTGGTTCATGGGGTCACAAAGAATCAGACACGACTGAGCCACTGAACTGAACTGAACTGAAAATGGTATGGTGATATTGGATATACATTTCTCACTACTGACTATTTTAGTTATTTTCAAGCACAATTTAGAGGAAATAAATATATAAGAGCCAGGAGTTGCTGAGTTTGCAGATGAAACTATTTCTCACTTAATCTCTCCTGGCTAAAAGCTCTGAAAGTAAGAATTGAATGGTTGCCGTTAGTGCAGTAACTGAGCAAAGATACTGTGGAATCTGTTGGCTCTTCATCAGATTATTCAGAGGACTATAATTACTGCTTCACACACGAAGTTTGAAAATAAGGTTCCAGACAAACAAAAGATGTTTCAGGAGGATAATGAAATTCTAGTGCATTTGAAGGGTGGGATAGCGGACACCTTCCTGTATAGAGCCACCATGATTCTTACAGTTGGTGGAATGGCATATGCCATATATCAGCTGGTTGTGTCATTTCCCAAGAAGCAAGATTGGCTTCAGTTTATCCTTCCAGCAATCAGTTGGTTCAGTTTCATTCAGCTCTCCATGGACTGATAAATAGCTAGGTTCTTGCGGAACAGTATTATTGACTTGTACTAACTGCCACCAATAAAGCAGTCTTTACCATAAAAAAGAAAAGAAAAGAAATGTTCTTAGGACAAAGGTCAAATTCAGGCAACTACCAGTAAATTTCAGGGTAAAAACCAGATCAAGGGTGTAGCTACAGGACCCTTGTTTAAACCTAGGAAAGAATAAAAATGATGCCTCAGAGACCTTCTCAGCTAGACAAAAGAGTCTAAGAATCTTTTTTTTTTTAGAAGTGTTATTTTTTATTTTTTTCACTTAACAATATTGTATTGGTTTTGCCATACATTGACTTGAATCTGCCATGAGTGTACATGTGTTCCTCATCCAGAACACCCCACCCTCTTCCCTCCCTATCCCATCTCTCTGGGTCATCCCGGTGCACCAGCCTCGAGCACCCTGTATCATGCATCGAACCTGGACTAGCAATTCATTTCACATATGATAATTTACATGTTTCAATGCCATTCTCCCATATCATCCTGCCCTCGCCCTCTCACACAGTCCAAAAGACTGTTCTATACATCTGTGTCTCTTTTGCTGTCTCACATACAGAGTTATCGTTACCATCTTCCTAAATTCCATATATATGCATTAGTTTACTATATTGGTGTTTTTCTTTCTGGCTTACTTCACTCTGCATAATAGGCTCCAGTTTCATCCACCTCATCAGAACTGATTCAAACGTATGCTTTCCCGTGACACCCTGACTCTCAGCTCACATTAGAAAGAGAGCTGTTTCAAAAAGACAAGTGGGTGTGTTGTTTGTCTAACTGTTGTTGTTCTGTTGCTCAGTCGTATCTGACTCTTTGCAACCCCATTGATTATGGGACACCAGGCTTCCCTATCCTTCACCATCTTCTGGAGTTTGCTCAAACTCGTGTCCATCGAGTCGGTGATGCCATCGAACCATCTCATCCTCTGTCATCCCCCTCTCCTCCTGCCTTCAATCTTTCCCAGCATCATGGTATTTTCCAGTGAGTCAACTTTCTCTTCAGGTGGCCAGAATATTGGAGCTTCAACTTCAGCATCAGTCCTTCCAGTGAATATTCAGGATTGATTTTCTTTAAGATTGACTGGTTTGATCACCTTGCCATTTGTGGATGGTACCAGAGGCTGTTGGCTTCAGGGAGCGTGAGCCTCATACCCTTCAGGATCTGAGCACTACCGGTCATCTTAGAGGGCACTGAGGGAAACCACTCACAGGGGCGTGTCGCATGCATCACACATGTCACATGTGTAATTCTTTAAAAAGACAGAAGGGAGGGGATGTATGTATTCTTATAGCTGATTCACTTCACTGCACCACAGAAACTAAACCAATGTAAAGCAACTATACCCCAATTAAAAAAAAAAACTGTATGCATCTCATATATACACTAGATCTGTTTACCTGCCATGATTCAAAGAATCATTAACCACTTTTATGTAAAGTCTAATAGAAATATTTTTTAAAAGACAGAAGGGTTTTAGGTGACTAACTTCAAAATTAGATAAATGAAAGAAAAAGGAAAAAACTTAGACAGATTCCAGATCCAGATGTCAAACTTGTTTCATCTTTAAAGATTCCTCTGGTAAAATCTGCCTGGAGCCATCTTTTGAAAATTGTGAATTAACTTCAGAACTCAGAGGAAAAAGTTTAGTGATTGATTACCCTTCCATGAGTATGGGAAGGGGCTATGTCAAGAGAGATGGCTTCAACTTTGCCCATTGGTCAGTCAACATTTGTGATATTATGTTCCATCTTGGAAATCACATTAAAGTGTTACATTGAAACAACTGTTTTTAGTTTGACAAAAGTTATGGACTTAATCCCAGAAGAATGTACGTTGCATATATATGTAAAATTTTGTGTGCAGTTGCAAGAGATTCATGGCATCTAGATTAAGAATTCTTGAGTTGGAGGATATGGGGAAGTATACTTAAATAATAATAATAAGACCTACGTTTAGAAAACAGTTCTATGGGCCAGTGCTCTACCAGATAATTTCATATATAAAATATTCTTTAAGATACAACCAACAATCTTGCACAGTGTGGAGTATTACTTTCATTTTGCATGAGAGGTAACGAATGATAAGAGACATTCTGTAATTTCCTTAAAGTCACACAATGACACATCTGGGATTCCAACTCAGGTACCTCTCACTAAAAGCTCATAGTTTCCATATTCTATAAAGGAACATATCTTACATACGATGCTTAATAAATATATGAACAGTAAATAAATGAAAGGCTGTCATGTGGAAGGTATCAAATTTTGTATTGCTCTGGAAGGAAAGTGTAGGTAGACTCTACAAGGAGTGATGTTTGATATATAAAATTTATTTTTTAAAGAACCCTTTGCATTTACTTTACAGTTTGTCTCCTTGAAAGACTTTACTTTAAAGTATGATCTCAAATGACTCTCACTCTTACTATATGAGGCAGATAAGGAAGTTTTAATTACTACTGTTTTATAGACAATGACAAACAAAGGTATTAAATAATTTTCTAAGGTCAGACAATAAATTATGATCAGAGCTCCAGGTCTCCATTAGTCTTCAAGCCTATCCTTTAACCATGTGATTCTGCATCTCAGAACAGCTCACTGTAAAATGAGAGGTAAGACAATGAAAGGGGTAGGATATATACTGGAGTAATATAGTCCACTTTGGCTGGACAGATAAATGAGGATATCTATTTAAGTAATCTAAATCATTAATTCAAGATATATCCTCTCTACTACTGTAAAGGGGTTCAGAGGTGCACAGTTAAACATCTTAACTCTTAGAATTATTTTATGTGGGATTTTATAATTTACAGAGTTCTTTCAAATACATTATATCGTTCATATACATGGTTTGATTTTCAAACCATGCTGTTTGCCAGGCAGACCAGACCCTGTTTATCCTTATTTTAGAAAGGAAGACATTGAGGTTCATGGAGGTTGGAAGGCTTCCTCTAGTCACACAGCTTTATGTAGTAGAATCAAGGCTTAAGCCACCAGCTTTCCTGCATCTTTCCCTTAGTAGAGCAGAGAGAAGAAAGTCCGGTAAGTACAAATTAGAAAATGGGTGCTGCTGATTTGTGTAGTGAGCAGCAGCACTGAGACATTTCAGGAAGACTTGCATTTGTTTGTAGAGCTACCTTCAGTCTGTGTTTTAGGACTGTCTGTTGACCTGTTCTAGTGTGGAGCAATCTGATTTTCTTTACTTGTGTTTATAACTTCTCCTAAAATAAAGTAAATAAATAAATAAAAATTAAAAAAAGAGAAAAGATAAGGGGTATAAATTCTCCTCATGACATGGGCTTTTGGATGGACCAAGAAATTGTTTTCTGAATCTGTCAAGTGCTGCCTATGATTGGGATCTTGGCTGGAGACACTGTTGGCAGTTTATTCAAGTGCAACCTTCTTTCCCTCCCTCTGCTTGTTTTTGTCGAGTTAGGGCCTAACTAACATAAGTTTGACTATTCGTTAAAGAAGGTCAAGAGTGGAAGCAAAACATGGCATCTATTCACACATTCAAAAGTAAACCACACCTTTTCACTTTTAAAAAGGATTGAAATATAATTGACATAGGACCTTATATTAGTTTCAGGAGTATAATATAATGATTCAATATTTGTATATATTATGAAATGATCACAACAATAAATCTAGTTAACATCTTTCCCTATACCTAGTTATAAAAATGTTGCTTCCTTTTGATGAGAACTTTTAAGATATCTCTTTAGTTCAGTTCAGTTTAGTCACTCAGTCGTGTCTGACTCTTTGCAACTCCATGAATCGCAGCACACCAGTCCTCCTTGTCTATCATCAACTCCCGGCGTTCACTCAGTCTCACGTCCATCAAGTCAGTGATGCCATCCAGCCATCTCATCCTCAGTCGTCCCCTTCTCCTCCTGCCCCCAATCCCTCTCAGCATCAGACTCTTTTCCAATGAGTTAACTCTTCACATGAGGTGGCCAAAGTACTGGAGTTTCAGCTTCAGCATCATTCCCTCCAAAGAAATCCCAGGGCTGATCTCCTTTAGAATGGACTGGTTGGATCTCCTTGCAGTCCAAGGGACTCTTAGCAACTTTCAAATATGCAATACAGTATAATTAGCTATAGTAACCATGCTGTACATAATATCTCATGACTTATTTATTTTTAATGGAAAGTTTGTACCTTCATTACACTGAGAAATTTCTCATCTACTCCTTGTTTGTTAAGTATTTTTACACTAAAAAAAAAGTGTTAAATTTGGTAATTACCTTGATTGTTTTGGGGGCTTCCCTGGTGGTTCAGATGGGGAAAGAATGTGGGAGGATCCCCTGGAGACGGGAATGGCTACCCATTCTAGTATTCTCACCTAGAGAATTCCATGGACAGAGGAACTTGGCAGGCTACAGTCCATGGTGTTGCAAAGAGTTGGACATGACTGAGTAACTAAAACTTGGATTACTTTTTAGATATTACAACAGTATGTATTTCTGAAATAAATCTGACTTGATCATGGTGTACAGTCCTTTTTATATATGGCTGGATTTAGTTTGCAAGTATTTTATTCAAGAGTTTTTCCTGTTTATTCATAAAGGGTATTGGCCTATAAATATATATATTTACTTGTGATGTCTTTGTCTGATTTTGGAATCAGGGTAATACTGATTTCATAAAGTAACTTGGAAAATGTTCCCTCTGCTTCTTTGTTTGAATAATTTTTGGAGGATTGATATTAATTTTTTGGAAACATTTATAGAATTTACCAGTAAAATCATCTGGGCCTAGAGTTTCTTTTATGGGAAATTTAAAAACTATGAATTCAGTCTTTTATTTGCTGTATATTTACTCCATGTCTTTCTAGGAAATCTTCCATTTTCTCTAAGTTATGTAATTTTGAGGTAAACTGTTATTTTTCCTGTGTAATTCTTTTTATTCTTTTTTTCCCTTTAATTCTTTTTATTTCTCTATAGTTGGTATAACAACCCCTCTTTCATCTATAACTTTTATAATCTGAGCCTTCTTTTTTTATTTGATTATCCTAGCTAAGTTTTGTCAATTTTTTGGATCTTTAATAGAACCAAAGTTTGGTCATGTTGGGCTTTAAAATTGTTTTTCTACTCTCTGTTTCATTTGTTTTGCTCTAATCTTTATTATTTCCTTCTGTCTCCTTGCTTTGGGTTGAATTTTCTCTTCTTTTTCTAGTTTCTTAAAGATGAAGTTTAGGTTATTGATTTTAGATCTTTCATCTTAAAAAAAAATACTGGCATTAACAGTTTTAAATCTTCCTCTAACCACTGCTTTAATTGCATCACATAAGTTTTGGCATATTGGGGTTTTGTTTTCATTCATTTCAAAATTAAATTTACCCTTCTGATTTCTTCTTTGACCCAGTGGATATTTAGGAATGTGTGTTTAAATTCCACATATTTGTAAATTTCCCCAAATTTCCTTTGGTTATTGATTTCTAATTTCATCCTCTTGTGGTTGGAGAATATGGTCTATTGTGGAGAATTTTCCATATGCACTTAATAAAAATGTATATTGTGCTGTTGAGTAGCATGTTCTCTTGTTCCATAGGTATCTTTTAGGCCTAGTTAGTTTATAGTATTTTTCAGGTCTTCCATTTCCTTGCTGATCTTCCATTTATTCTATTTATTATTAAAAGTGAAATACTGAAGTCTGTTATTGTTGCTGTGTCTGTTTTCCCATCTATCCTGTGTTTTTACTTCATATATTCGGAGGTTATGCTGCTTAAGTATATATGGGTTTGTAGTAATTATGTCTTCCTGATGGACTGACCCATTTACCACTATAAAATCTACTTCTTTGAATTAGCAGACATTTTTATCTTAAACTTTGCTTTGTCTGATGTTAGCTCAGTCACTCCAGCTCTCTTTTGGCTATTGTTTGCATGGTATATTCAGTTCTTTTCAGTTCAGTTCAGTCTCTCAGTCATGTCCCACTCTTTGTGACCCCATGAATCACAGCACGCCAGGCCTCCCTGTCCATCACCAACTCTCTGAGTTCACTCAGACTCGTGTCCATTGAGTCAGCAATGGCATCCAGCCATCTTACCCTCTGTCGTTCCTTTCTCCACCTGCCCCCAATCCCTCCCAGCATCAGAGTCTTTTCCAATGAGTTAACTCTTCACATGAGGTGGCCAAAGTACCGGAGTTTCAGCTTTAGCATCATTCCTTCCAAAGAAATCCCAGGGTTGATCTCCTTCAGAATGGACTGGTAGGATCTCCTTGCAGTTCAAGGGACTCTCAAGAGTCTTCTCCAACACCACAGTTCAAAAGCATCAATTCTTCAGCACTCAGCCTTCTTCACAGTCTAACTCTCATATCCATACATGACCACAGGAAAAACCATAGCCTTGACTAGACGGACCTTAGTCGGCAAAGGAATGTCTCTGCTTTTGAATATACTATCTAGGTTGGTCATAACTTTTCTTCCAAGGAGTAAGCGTCTTATAATTTCATAGCTGCAATCACCATCTGCAGTGATTTTGGAGCCCCCCAAAATAAAGTCTGACCCTGTTTCCACTGTTTCCCCATCTATTTCCCATGGAGTGATGGGACCGGGTGCCATGATCTTTGTTTTCTGAATGTTAAGCTTTAAGCCAACTTTTTCACTCTCCTCTTCCGCTTTCATCAAGAGGCTTTTTNTCCAAGGAGTAAGCGTCTTTTAATTTCATGGCTGCAGTCACCATCTGCAGTGATTTTGGAGCCCCCAAAAATAAAGTCTGACACTGTTTCCACTGTTTCCCCATCTATTTCCCATGGAGTGATGGGACCGGGTGCCATGATCTTTGTTTTCTGAATGTTGAGCTTTAAGCCAACTTTTTCACTCTCCTCTTTCACTTTCATCAAGAGGCTTTTTAGTTCCTCTTCACTTGCTGCCATAAGGGTGGTGTCATCTGCATATCTGAGGTTATTGGTATTTCTCCCAGCAATCTTGATTCCAGCTTGTGCTTCTTCCTTAAGTATTTTTAATCTTATTTTTCACCTTTGTCCTTTTTAATTTTTTGAATCTATCTTGAGTCAGTTATACCAGGAATTAATCAATGAAGGCTTTGTTTGACTGTTAGATTTATCTGTAACTAAACATGATGTTATAAGTGAAGTACAGCAAATATCTTCAAGCATTTTAATACAGAGCCAGAGATGGGAGAGTTGGATTGGGAGGGACTAGGAATGGGATGATTTAAGCTAATAAGACAAATAAAATATCTATATACCAAAGGAGTCATTCCATAATGTTAAAATGGAGACAGAATGTTCTAAACTTTTGGAGAGGGTTCAGAGGAGAGCAATGTATATAGATATAAATATACATATACATTTAATTCTCACAGCAATGCAAAGGTAGATACTGTGATTGTCCATATTTTTCTCATGAGAAATGGAGGCACAAAAAGATTAAGTAACTAGTTCAAAGACAGTTAATAAGAGTGAGAGCTGGGATTTGAACCCTGGTAGTTTGACTTACAAACTCAATGCTTAACTGTTGCACAGAAGTGCCTCTTTAAGAGATTAAAAGCAGGAATCTAGAAAGAAAATAGGATTTGTTCCAAAGAGATGATAGATCATTTAAACACTTTCACATTGAAGGAAGCCCTGGCAATTATTCTGTTAGTTTTTCTATAGAAAAAAATCCTTTGGGGTTGAAGAGAGAGGGGCCTGAAATGTCCCCTTCTGCTATCTATATTCATCAATTTAACCACATAATTGTCAAATGCCAAACCCATCTTGGTGGATACAGCCATAAAGTTATTCTTTAAAGATGAACAGTTTTGTAAACAAGCATCTTCCCACTCCCACTGAAGAGTGAAAAGTACCTCTGCGTGGGAGGCTGAATAATGACCTCAGATCTGAAGCAGGGACTCCAAACCCACAAGGAGACTCATCATGGTTATCTCAGAACTACTACTGGGCATTGGAAAAGCCCCATGCCCCTCCCTGCTACTACCATTTCTCCTTCCTCTAATCTCAGGAATGCCCATGCACTTTCTCCTCACTCTCCCTTCTTCCGTCTGCTCCATTCTCATGGACATTTCCAAGGTTCTGGTTCTCAGCCACCATCATGGATCCAGCCATCTCTCATAAAGTAATTCTAAGCGTAAGCCACCAGTCCAAACCCTCTCCTGACTTCTAGACCCCCGTTTCTAACTTTCTAGTGGACAGTTTGTTCATTTATCTGAAACAGGACTCATACACTTCTGGTCAAAGAAAGAAAAATTCCCACATCAGTGACTGTAGGTAACAGCCACCATCTCTGTCACTCAGCTCTCTCCACCTCTTCCTAGCATATCCCAACAGTTACTTTAATGTTGATTTCAAGGTCTGTCACCTTTGTTCCCTTCACCCCTTCTATTGCAGCCCACCTAGATTTCCATCTTTCAGCAAACCACCCTCCTTCTAGAAGTGTACTGCCCAACACTGCAGCCACGAGCCATAAATGGAAGTGGGGTCCTTGAACTGTGTCTCATCTGAAATGAGACATGCCGTGAGTACTGAGACATGCTGTGAGTACCAATCCTGCTGTATTCAAGACTCAGTATTAAAAAGAGAATATAATTAATAACTTGTATAATGACTACATGTTGAAATTATTATGTTTGTAATATATTGGGTTGAAATTAATATTGTGCAATATTTCACTAGTTTCACTTTATATATTTTAACGTGGCTGAATAATGGCCTCCCAACAACATCAAAATCCAAATCCCTAGAAGCTAGGAGTATTTATCTAGCAAGGCAAAAAGGACTTTGAAAATATGATAGAGTTAAAGATCTTGAGGTGGGAAGATTGTCCTGGATTATTCAGTTAAGCCTAGTGTAATCACAAGGGCCCTTACTAAAGGGAGACAGAGGGAGAGTTGACTACAGAAGATGCTAAACTACTAGCTCTGAAGATAGAGGAAGGGGTTGTGACCCAAAAAATATAGGAGTGCCCTTAAAGTCAGAGTTGTCAGGCAAACAGATTCTAGCCTGAAGAATCCAAAAAGAAAGCAGTCCAGTCAATAGCTTGATTTTAGACTTCTGACCTCCAGAACTTTAAGAGATTAAGTTTGCATTGTTTAGGGCACTAAATTTATAGTAACTTGTTAGAGTAGAAATACAAAACTAATACATGTGGCTATACATGTGGCTACTAGGAAATGTAAAATTACAAGCGGCTCCACTTTGTAGCTCACATTGTATTTCCATACCTCTGCTATAGATTCTTCTCCCTGTCAGTCCCCTCCCCTGCTAGAGTGATCCTGTACAGATCACTCCTTTGCAGAACTGCTGTCAATGGCAACATGGGTGAATAAAATGAAGCCCAAATTCTTGTTTGACTTTCAAGTATCTCTCCTTCACTCAACATTTTCCAAACTTTTCAGTACCAGACCCCCTGAACCCCTGAACTTTCAACCAATCTGGCCTACTGTTGCAACAAATTTTGCTTATTTTCATGTTTTTGTCTCCTTTTCCTATATGTTCCCTCTACCCTAAATGCATTTTATTTTCATTTAGCCCATCAAAATCATGTCCATCCTTCAAAATTTGGTTTGAATGGCTTCCTTAGTGGCTCAGATGGTAAAGAATCTGCCTGTAATGCAGGAGACCAAGGCTCGATCCCTGAGTCAGGAAGATGCCCCAGAAAAGGGAATGGCAACCCACTCCAGCATTCTTGCCTGGAGAATTCAATGGACAGAGGAGCCTGGCAGGCTTCAGTCCATGGGGTTGCCAAGAGTCGGACACAACTGAGCGACTAACCCTTACTTCCAATTCTTCTATATAGCCAGCTTTGCACACCTCCCAGCAGGAGGTAATTTAGCTCTGCTCTTTGTCTCCTATTGTGTGTTATTACTTGTAACACAGCATGATTGAAATCTGACTTAGAGGAGAGGTGGTCCAGCACTGAGGCACTTCCCAGGGCGGGGGCCAGCCTGAGCCATCCTGGCTCCGTGCTCACCACTGATGTCCTTTCTGTGCCAAAGACGTCAGTGCAGAAGTTTCAGGATAGGGACTTGAGGGGCAACTCTGGGTTTCTGCTCCACTGCTAGCTTAGGATTAATGACTGATTTGTGGGCACCGTGGAACTATTCGAAGACAGCCTCCCAGGAAAAAAAACAATTGAGACTTTCTTTGTGAATTAGTGGAGGCTCAACAGTGGTAAGATATGAAATGAATGCCTTATTAGTATTCAAAGCCTGGTGAAAGCTGAGACAAACTGCAGATGGAGATAGCCAAAAGAACATGTGACACCAAATAAAACATCAAACAGAAAAGATGTGCTTCCTGAGGGCTTGCATATTATTTATGCCAACCTCCTCACTGATAACCGAACCCCAACCAGAATGAGGTCTTAAGATTCCTTATCCATCATCCATTTCTATAGTCTATCTTCCACATTCATTTTTCCCAGTGAGGCCTTTGAAGATATTTTTTCTATGAAAAAATATTTTAATAAGCATTAGTTTCAAAGTTTATTCACTTAAAAATATATACTGGGGTAAAAGGCCACAGGAAAATTATTTTACAATTCCAATGTTAAAGGGCCCTTGATTATATTTATAGGTTATGACAGATCTCTATTCTTAGTTCCCCAAGTGACACCACTTGTCCACCATGAGAATTCTGAAATATTTCCCCAAAGAGAAAGGCATTAAATTATGCCACTTTCACCACCTGGTGAGAATCACAGCCCAGTGCACCTGACCTAGAATGTCTACCTTCAGATTTATCAGGTTGAAATTGTACATGAACTTAAGAGAAGCATCTTATATTTCTAGGGTGATATATGGGATATATTATTTTGATCCACACAGTAACTTCAGAATGTGGGTAAAACATATATTTTATTCCTACTTTATAGCAGAGGAAGTTTAAAGCTGGGATGTGGTAGAGGAGAAAATCACACTCATGTTGTCACACATGATCAGAAAATATATCTTCAAATGTGTTCAAATAAACAACTCATAGATTGTTAGGTTGAAAAAGAAGTAAAAGAATCACCTTGTTCAATACTCTGGTTTTACTGGTAGAAGTAGTTTAATTCAGTTCAGTTCAGTTCAGTCGCTCAGGGGTGTCCGACTCTTTGCAACCCCATGAATCGCAGCACGCCAGGCCTCCCTGTCCATCACCAATTCCCGGGGTTCACTCAGACTCTCATACATCGAGTCAGTGATGCCATCCAGCCATCTCATCCTCTGTCGTCCCCTTCTCCTCCTGCCCCAAATCTCTCCCAGCATCAGAGTCTTTTCCAGTGAGTCAGCTATTCGCATGAGGTGGCAAAAGTACTGGAGTTTCAGCTTTAGCATCATTCCTTCCAAAGAAATCCCAG
>SJYV01045244.1:0-11355 GCA_006410875.1 Neotragus pygmaeus
GTGGAACAGGGGGCTCAACACTGGTAGTTCCTCTGGACACACATGTGGAGATTGCATCCACTTGAGAAGCGACGGTACACACGGGAATCCATGCCCGATGAATCAGGGAAAGGAATCCTTGTCTCGAGCGGAGCAGGGGGACACCGGGCCCCTGTTGAGTTGTCTCGGACCCCTCATTGTTCTCGCGTGGAAACCTGTATGTTGGGTTATTGTTGAGTCGCTGCAAGGGTGTGAAGGAACCCATCGAGGCTCACGAGGGATGGGGTGACTTTCCACGAGGTGATGCAGAGGAAAAGGGCCTCATCTTGCCTGGAGGGGAGATCCTCCTGGTTTTTCTCGAGTTGCGGCAGGTTACTCTCGACTTACGACGGGGACCCCAGGGACCCGCACCTGTGCCCTTTGGAAAGGCCAGGCTTCACGCGAGTTGCTAGGGGGCTCTGGGGTTTCCTTGGCAGTCATGGCCTGCTCCAAAGTCCTCCTCTGGAGCCTGAGGTTTCCCTCCACTGCTTACTTGGACCTTGGGGTTTCTCTGGAGGCTCCCCAGGGGAGTCAGGTCTCATCTCCTGTGGAGACATGCAAGTCCGCTTTCCCCCCGAGCTGTAGTCGCACGGTCAGTCTTCCCATTGAGGTGACACGGGGGTCTGGTGCTTCCCCTCGAGGCTTTCCCACAGGGTTGAAACATGTGCCATCGTGGTGGGAGACAATCCTCGGGTTGAGAGTCAAGGCGGTTCAGGGCCACCAGTTTCCTCTGGCATGGACAGAGACACCTGGGGGTATCGTGGAACAGCTGGCGCCATCCCCAAAGTTCCTCTGGAAACTCCTTTGGCAAGCGCCTCCTCTTGACATGCAACGGGACCGTTGAGAATTCTTCCCCGACGAAGCCAGGAAAGGAAACCTGAACTTGAGCTGAGCAGGGGGACACGGGGGTCCTCTTGAGTTGTGGCGGGAGCCTCAGTNGGCAAGCGCCTCCTCTTGACATGCAACGGGACCGTTGAGAATTCTTCCCCGACGAAGCCAGGAAAGGAAGTCTGAACTTGAGCTGAGCAGGGGGACACGGGGGTCCTCTTGAGTTGTGGTGGGAGCCTCGGTGTTTCTCTCCAGTGGAGACATGTATGTCGGGATATTCTTGCATCGCTGCAAAGGTGTGAAGGAAACCATCGAAGTTCATGAGGAATGGGGTGACTTCCCATGAGGTGCCGCAGAGGAAAAAGGCCTCATTTCGCCTGGAGGGGAGATTCTCCTGGTTTTTCTCGAGTTGTGGCTGGTTCCTCTCGACTTACCACGGGGACCCCAGNGTGAAGGAAACCATCGAAGTTCATGAGGAATGGGGTGACTTCCCATGAGGTGCCGCAGAGGAAAAAGGCCTCATTTCGCCTGGAGGGGAGATTCTCCTGGTTTTTCTCGAGTTGTGGCTGGTTCCTCTCGACTTACCACGGGGACCCCAGGGACCAGCCCGGGTGCCCTCTGGAAAGGCCAGGCCTCACGCGAGTTTCCAGGGGCCTCTGGGGATTCCTTGGCGGTCGTGTCCTGCTCCAAAGTCCTCCTCTGGAGCCTGAGGATTACCTCCACTGCTTACTTCGACCATGGGGTTTCTCTGGAAGCTCCCCAGGGGAGTCAGGTCTTGTCTCATGTGGAGATGTGCACATCCGCTTTCCTCCCGAGCTGTAGCCGCAGGGTCAGTCTTACTGTAAAGGTGACACAGGGGTCTGGGGCTTCCCCTCGAGGCTTTCCCACAGGGTTAAAACACGTGCCATCATGGTGGGAGCCAATCCTCGGGAGGACAGTCAAGGTGGTGCAGGGCCACCAGGTTCCTCTGCCATGAACAGAGACATCTGAGAGTATCGTGGAACAGGTAGGCCCATCCCCTGAGTTCCTCTGGAAATTCGTGTGGCAAGCGCCTCCTCTTGACATGCGAAGGGACCGTTGGGAATCCTTTCCTGATGAAGCCAGGAAAGGAAGCCTGATCTCGAGCTGAGCAGGGGGACACGAGGGTCCTCTTGAGTTGTGGTGGGGACCCTTGGTGTTCCTCTCATGTGGAGACCTGTACGTTGGGATATTCTTGAGTCACTGCAAGGGTGTGAAGGAACCCGTCGAGGTTCAGGAGGGATGGGGTGACATCTTGTGAGGTGCCATAGAGGAAAAGGGTCTCATCTCGCCTGGAGGGGAGATCCTCCTGGTTTTTCTCGAATTGTGGCAGGTTCCTCTCGACTTACAACAGAGATCCCAGGGACCTGCTTCTGTGCCCTCTGGAAAGTCCAGGCCCCACGTGAGTTGCCAGGGGCCTCTGGGGATTCCTTGGCAGTCGGTTCCTGCTCCAAAGTCCTCGTGTGACACCTGAGGATTCCTCTGCACTGCAGACGTGGACTTTGGGGTTCCTCTGGAGGCTCCGCAGCAGAGTCCGGTCTCTTCTCGAGTGGAGACATGCACCTCCTCTTTTCTCCCGGGCTATAGCTGCAGGGTCAGGCTTCCCATCAAGGTGACACAGGGGTCTAGGACTTCCCCTTGAGGCTGTCCCACAGTGTGGAAACACGTGCCACCATGGTGTGAGCCAATCTTCGGGGTGACTCTCGAGGCGGCTCAGGGCCGCCAGGATCCCAGGGAGTTGACAGAGACATCTGGAGGTCTCGTGGAACAGGTGGCTAACCCTCAGAGTTCCACTGAACACTCATGTGGAGAGCGCCTTCCTTTGAGATGTGAAGGTTCAAGCGGGAATCCTTCCCCGACAAATCAGGGAAAGGAACCCTGGTCTCGAGTGGAGCAACTGGACAAGGGGTTACTGTTGAGTTGTGGCGGTACCCTCCATGTTCCTCTCCCATTGAGACCTGTATGTCGGGATATTCTTGAGTTGCTGCAAGGGTGTGAAGGAACACGTCGAGGTTCACGAGGGATGCGGTAACTTCCCGCGAGGTGCAGCATTGGAAAAAGGCCTCATCTCGCCTGGAGTGGAGATCCCCCTGGTTTTTTTTCGAGTTGTGGCAGGTTCCTCCGACTTACAACGTGGAACCCAGGGTCCAGCCCCTGTGCCCTCCAGAAAGGCCAGTCTTCACGCGAGTTGCCTGGGACCTCTGGGGATTCCTTGGCCTTCGTTGCCTTCTCCAAAGTCCTCCTCTGGAGCCTAAGGATTCCCTCCACTGCTTACTTGGACCATGGGGTTTCTCTGAAGTCTCCCCAGGGGAGTCAGATCTTGTCTCCTGTGGTGATGTCCACGTCTGCTTTCAATAGGAGCTGTAGCCGCAGGGTCAGTCTTCCCATCGAGGTGACACAGGGGTCTAGGGCTTCCCCTCGAGNTATGTCAGGATATTCTTAAGTCGCTGAAAGGGAGTGAAGGAACCCATCGTGGTTCATGAGGGATGGGATAACTTCCTGTGAGGTGCTGCAGAGGAAAAGGGCCTCATTTCGCTTGGAGGGGAGATCGTTATGATTTTTCTCGAGTTGCAGCAGGTTTCCCTCGACTTATGACAGGGACCCCAGGGATCCGCCCCTGTGGCCTCCAGAAAAGCCAGGCCCCAAGCAAGTTGCCAGGGGCATCTAGGGATTCCTTGACCGTCAGTTCCGGCTCCTAAGTCCTTGTCTTGCACCTGAGGATTCCTCTGCACTGCAGAAGTGTACCTTGGGTTTCCTCTGGAGGCTCCCCAGGGGAGTCAGGTCTCATCTCCAGTGGAGACGTGCACCTCTGCTTTCCTCCCGAGCTGTAGCTGCAGAGTCAGTCTTCCTGTCGAGGTGACATAAGGGTCTGGGTCTTCCTCTCGAAGCTGTCCCACAGGGTGGAAACACGTGCCACCGTGGTGTGAGCCAATCTTCTGGGTCACTGTCGAGGCGGTTCAGGGCCGCCAGGTACCGATGGAGTGGACAGAGACATCTGAGGGTCTNATAAGGGTCTGGGTCTTCCTCTCGAAGCTGTCCCACAGGGTGGAAACACGTGCCACCGTGGTGTGAGCCAATCTTCTGGGTCACTGTCGAGGCGGTTCAGGGCCGCCAGGTACCGATGGAGTGGACAGAGACATCTGAGGGTCTCGTGGAACAGGTGGCTAACCCCCGGAGTTCCACTGGACACTCATGTGGTGAGTGCCTCCTCTTGAAATGCGACGGTACACGCGGGAATCCTTCCCCAATGAATCAGGGAAAGGAACCCTGGTCTCGAGTGGAGCATGGGGACACGGGCTCCTGTTAAGTTGTTGGGACTCTCGGTGTTCCTCTCGCGTGGAGACCTGTATGTTGGGATATTCTTGAGTCCCTGCAAGGATGTGAAGGAACCCGTCGAGGTTCACGAGGTTGACTTCCCGCGAGATGATGAAGAGGAAAAGGGCCTCATCTCCCCTGGAGTGGAAATCCTCCTGGTTTTTCTCGAGTTGCAGCAGGTTCCTCTCGACTTATGTCAGGGAACCCAGGGACCCACCCCTGTGCCGTCCGGAAAGTCCAGGCTTCACGCAAGTTGCCAGGGGCCTCTGGGGATTCCTTGGCAGTCGTGGACTGCTCCAAAGTCCTCGTCTGGAGCCTGAGGATTCCCTCCACTGCTTACTTGGACCGTGGGGTTTCTCTGGACGCTCCCCAGGGGAGTCAGGACTAGTCTCCTGTGGAGACTTGCACGTCCGCTTTCCTCCTGAGNCTGCTCCAAAGTCCTCGTCTGGAGCCTGAGGATTCCCTCCACTGCTTACTTGGACCGTGGGGTTTCTCTGGACGCTCCCCAGGGGAGTCAGGACTAGTCTCCTGTGGAGACTTGCACGTCCGCTTTCCTCCTGAGCTGTAGCCACAGGGTCTGTCTTCACGTCGAGATGACACAGGGGTCTGGGGCTTCCCATCGCGGCTTTCCCACAGGGTTAAAACACGTGCCACCGTGGTGGAGCCAATCCTCGGGATGACAGTCGAGGCGGTACAGGGCCACCATATTTCCCTGGCATGGACATAGACATCTGGGGATATCGTGGAACAGGTGGCACCACCCCAGTAGTTCCCCTGGAAACTCCTGTGGCAAGCGCCTTCTCTTGACATACGACAGGACAGTTGTGAATTCTTCCCAGACGAAGCTGGGAAAGGAAACCTGATCTCGAGCTGAGCCGGGGGACACGGGGTTCCTCTTGAATTGTGGCGGGACCCTCGGTGTTCCTCTCCCATTGAGACCTGTATGTCAGGATATTCTTGAGTCGCTGCAAGGGTGTGAAGGAACCCGTCCAGGTTCACGAGGGATGCAGTGACTTCCGTGTAGTGCCGCAGAGTAAAAGGGCCTCACCTCGCCTGGAGGGGGGTATCTCCTGGTTTTTCTCGACTTGCGGCAGGTTCCTCTTGACTTATGACAGGGAACCCAGGGACATGCTCCTGTGCCTTCAGGAATGGCCAGGACCGACACGAGTTCCCAGGGGCCTCTGCTGATTCNTATGTCAGGATATTCTTAAGTCGCTGAAAGGGAGTGAAGGAACCCATCGTGGTTCATGAGGGATGGGATGACTTCCCGTGAGATGCTGCAGAGGAAAAGGGCCTCATTTCGCCTGGAGGGGAGATCGTTATGATTTTTCTCGACTTGCGGCAGGTTCCTCTTGACTTACGACGGGGAACCCAGGGACATGCTCTTGTGCCTTCAGGAATGGCCAGGACCGACACAAGTTCCCAGGGGCCTCTGCTGATTCCTTGGCAGTCGATTCCAGCTCCTAAGTCCTCGTCTGGCACCTGAGGATTCCTCTCCACTGCAGATGTGGTCCTTGGGTTGCCTCTGGAGGCTCCGCAGGGGAATCAGTTCTCTTCTCAAGTGGAGACGTGCACCTCTGCTTTCCTCTCGAACTGTAGCTGCAGGGTCAGTCTTCCTGTCAAGGTGACACAGGGGTCTGGGGCTTCCCCTCGAGGCTGTCCCAAAAGGTGGAAACACGTGCCACTGTGGTGTGAGCCAAACTTTGGGGTGACTGTCGTGCCGAATCAGGGCGGCAAGTTCTGATGGAGTGGACAGAGACATCTGGGGGTCTCGTGGAACAGGTGGCTCAACCCCAGGAGTTCCTCTGGACACTCATTGGAGAACACCTCCTCTTGAGATGTGACGGTACACGAGGGAATCCTTCCCTGACAAATCAGGGAAAGGAACCCTGGTCTCGAGTGGAGCAGGGGGGCACGGGGCTCCTCTTGAGTTGTGGTGGGACACTTGGTGTTCCTCTCACGTGGAGACCTTTATGTTGGGATATTCTTGAGTTGCTGCAAGGGTGTGAAGTAGCCCGTTGAGGTTCACGAGGGATGGCGTGACTTCCCACGTGTTGCCGCAGAGGAAAAGGGCCTCAACTCGCCTGGAGTGGAGATCCTCTTGGTTTTTCTCGAGTTGCGGCAGATTCTTCTCGACATACGATGAGGACCTCAGGGACCCGCCCCTGTTCCCTCCGGAAAGGCCAGGCATCACGCGAGATGCCAGGGGCCTCTGGGGATTCCTTGGCAGTCGTGACCTGCTCCGAAGTCCTCCTCTGGAGCCTGAGGATTCCCTCCACCGCTTACTTGGACCTTGAGGATTCTCTGGAGTCTACCCAGGGGAGTCAGGTCTCGTCTCCTGTGGAGACGTGCAAGTCCACTTTCCTCCCGAGCTGTAGCCGCAGGTCAGTCTTCACGTCGAGGTGACACAGGAATCTGGGGCTTCCCCTCGAGGCTTACCCACAGGGTTGAAACACGTGCCACCGTGGTGGGAGCCTATCCTCGGGAAGACAGTCTCAGCGGTGCAGGGCTACCTGATTCCTCTGGCATGGACAAAGACATCTGGGGGTATCGTGGAACAGGTGCCGCCACCCCTGGAGTTCCTCTGGAAGTTCCTGTGGCACGCGCCTCCTCTTGACATGCGACAGGACCGTTGGGAATCCTTCCCCGATGAAGACGGGAACGGAAGTCTTATCTAGAGCTGATCAGGGGACAAGGGGGTCCTCTTGAGTTGTGGCATGATGATCGGTGTTCCTCTCCCGTGGAAACCTTTATTTCAGGATATTCTTGAGTCACTGCAAGGTTGTGAAGGGACTCGTCGAGGTTCATGAGGGATGGGGTGACTACCCGTGAGGTGCCACAGAGTCGAAGGGCCTCATCTCGCCTAGAGTGGAGATCCTCCTGGTTTTTCTCGAGTTGTGGCAGGTTCCTCTCGACTTACTACGGGGACAAAAGAGACCCATCCCTGTTCCCTCTGGAAAGGCCAGGATTCACGTGAGTTTCCAGGGGCCTCTGGGGATTCCTTGGAAATAGTGACCTGTTCCAAAGTTCTCCTCTGAGCCTGAGGATACCCTCCCCTGCTTACTTGCACCGTGGGGTTTCTCTGGAAGCTCCCCAGGGGAGACAGGTCTCGTCTCCTGTGGAGACATGCAGGTCAACTTTCCTCCCAAGCTGTAGCCGCAGGGTAAGTCTTTCCGTCGAGGTGACACAGGGGTCTGGGGCTTCCCCTCGAGGCTTTCCCACAGGGTTGAATCACGTGCCACCGTGGTGGGATCATATCTTTGGGATGACAGTCAAGGCGGTGCAGGGCCACCAGGTTCCTCTGGCATGGACAGAGACATCTGGAGGTATTGCAGAATAGGCCGTACCACCACCAGGGTTCCTCAGGAAACTCCTGTGGTAAGCGCCTCCTCTTCACATGCCACAGGACCGCTGGAAATCCTTCCCCGCCGAGCTGGGAAAGGAAGCCTGATCTCGAGCTGAGCAGGGGACACGGGGTTCCTCTTGAGTTGTGGCGGGACCCTCGGTGTTCCTCTTGCGTGGAGACCAGTATGTCAGGATATTCTTGAGTCGCCTCAAGTGTGTGAAGGAACCCGTCGAGTTCATGAGGGATGGGGTAACTTCCTGTGAGGTGCCACAGAGGAAAAGGGCCTCATCTCGCCTGGAGGGAAGATTCTCCTGGCTTTTCTCGAGTTTCGGCAGGTTCCTCTCGACTTATGACGGGGACCCCAGGGACCTGCTCCTGTGCCCTTCGGAAAGGCCAGGACACACGCAAGTTGCCAGGGGCCTCTGGGGATTCTTTGGCAGTCGATTCTTGCTCTAAGTCCTTGTCTGGCACCTGAGGATTCCTCTCCACTNTGACGGGGACCCCAGGGACCTGCTCCTGTGCCCTTCGGAAAGGCCAGGACACACGCAAGTTGCCAGGGGCCTCTGGGGATTCTTTGGCAGTCGATTCTTGCTCTAAGTCCTTGTCTGGCACCTGAGGATTCCTCTCCACTGCAGATGTATACCTTGGGTTTCCTCTGGAGGCTCCCCAGGGGAGTCAGGACTCATCTCCAGTGGAGACGTGCACCTCTGCTTTCCTCCCGAGCTGTAGCTGCAGGGTCAGGCTTCCCATCGAGGTGCCAAAGGGGTCTGGGGCTTCCTCTCGAGGCATCCCACAGGGTGGAAATACGTGCCACCATGGTGTGAGCCAATCTTCGGGGTGACTCTCGAGGCGGCTCAGGGCTGCCATGTTCTGATGGAGTGGGCAGAGACATCTGGGGGTCTCGTGGAACAGGTGGCTAACCCCCGGAGTTCCTCTGGACACTCATGTGGAGAGCACCTCCTCTTGAAATGTGATGGTACACGCGGGAATCCTTCCTCGAGGAATCAGGGAAAGATACCCTGGTCTCGAGCGGAGCAGGGGGACACGGGCTCCTGTTGGGTTGTGGCGGGCCCATCAGTGTTCCTCTCACGTGGAGACCTGTATGTCGATATTCTTGAGTTGCTGCAAGGGTGTTAAGGAACCCGTCGAGGTTCAGGAGGGATGGGGTGACTTCCCACGAGGTGCCACAGAGTAAAAGGTCCTCATCTCGCCTGGAGTGGAAATCCTCCTGGTTTTTCTCGAGTTGTGGCAGGTTCCTCTCGACTTACATTGGGGAAACCAGGCACCCGCCCCTGTGCCCTCCAGGAAAGGCAAGGCTTCCTGCAAGTTGCCAGGTGCCTCTGGGAATTCCTTGGCAGTCGTGGCCTGCTCCAAAGTCGTCCTATGGAGCCTGGCGATTCCCTTCACTTCTTACTTGGACCATGGGTTTTTTCTGGAAGCTCCACAGTGGAGTCAGGTCTTGTCTCCTGTGGATACGTGATTGTGCGCTTTCCTCCCGACCTGTAGCCGCAGGGTCAGTCTTCACGTAGAGATGACAGAAAGGTCTGGGTCTTCCCCTCGAGGCTTTCCACAGGATTGAAACACGTGCCACCATGGTGGGAGCCAATCCTCGGGTTGATAGTTGAGGCGGTGCAGGGCCACCAGGTTTCCCTGGCATGGACATAGACATCTAGAGGTATCGTGAAACAGGTGACGACACACCCGCAGTTTCTCTGGAAACTCCTGTGGTAAACCCCTCCTCTTGACATGCGATGGGACCGTAGGGAATCCTTCCCCAACGACGCCAAGAAAGGAAGCCTGATTTCGAGCTGAGCAGGGGGACATAGGGGTCCTTGTGAGTTGTGGTGGGGAGATCGGTGTTCCTCTCGCGTGGAGACCTGTATATCGGGATGTTTTGAGTTCCTGCAATGTTGTGAAGGGACTCGCCGAGGTTCATGAGGAATGGGGTGACTTCCCGTGAGGAGACACAGAGGAAAAGGGCCTCATCTCGCCTGGAGTGGAAATCCTCCTGGTTTTTCTCGAGTTGCGGTAGGTTCCTCTCAACTTACGACGGGGACCACAGAGACCCGCTCCTGTTCCCTCCAGAAAGGCCAGGTTTCCCGTGAGTTGCCAGGGGCCTCTGGGAATCCCTTGGCAGTAGTGGCCTGCTCCAAAGTTCTCCTCTGGAGCCTGAGGATACCCTCCACTGCTTACATGGACCATAAGGTTTCTCTGGCGGCTCCCCACGGGAGTCAGGTCTCGTCTCCTGTGGAGACGTGCATGTCCGCTTTCCTCCCGAGCTGTAGCTGCAGGGTAAGTCTTCCCGTCGAGGTGACACAGGGGTCTGGGGCTTCCCCTCGAAGCTTTCCCACAGGGTTGAAACGTGCCACTGTGGTGGGAGCCTATCCTCGGGATGATAGTCGAGGCGGTGCAGGGCCACCAGGTTCCTCTGGCATGGACAGAGACATCTGGGGGTATCGCGGAACAGGTGGCTAACCCCCGGAGTTCCTCTGGACACACACGTGGAGAGCACCTCCTCTTGAAATGCGACGGTACATGCGGGAATCCTTCCCCAACGAATCAGGGAAAGGAACCCTGGTCTCGAGCGGAGCAGGGGGACACGGGCTCCTGTTGGGTTGTGGTGGGACCCTCGGTGTTTCACTTGCATGGAAACCTGTATTTTGGGATATTCTTGAGTCTAGGCAAGGGTGTTAAGGAACCCATTGAGGTTCACGAGGGATGCGGTGACTTCCTGCGAGGTGCCACAGAGTATTAAGGGCCTCATCTTGCCTGGAGTTCAAATCCTCTTGGTTTTTCTTGAGTTGCGGCAGGTTGCTCTCGACTTACGTTTGGGAACCCAGAGACCCGCCCCTGTACCCTCCAGGAAAGGCCAGGCTTCCCGCGTTTTCCCAGGGGCCTCTGGGTATTCCTTGGCAGTCGTGGCCTTCTCCAACGTCTTCCTCTGGAGCCTGACGATTCCCTCCATTTCTTACTTGGATCGTGGGGTCAGGTCTCATCTCCTGTGGAGACGTGATTGTCCACTTTCCTCCCGACCTGTAGCTGCAGGGTCAGTCTTCACGTCGAGGTGACACAGGCATCTGGAGCTTCCCCTCGAGGCGTTCCACAGGGTTGAAACACATGCCACCGTGGTGGGAGCNGACGTGATTGTCCACTTTCCTCCCGACCTGTAGCTGCAGGGTCAGTCTTCACGTCGAGGTGACACAGGCATCTGGAGCTTCCCCTCGAGGCGTTCCACAGGGTTGAAACACATGCCACCGTGGTGGGAGCAAATCCTCGGGATGACAGTCAAGGAGGTGCAGGGCCACGAGTTTTCCCTGGCATGGACATAGACATCTGGATGTATCGTGAAAGTTGGCACCACACACGTAGTTCCTCTGGAAACTCGTGTGGCAAACACCTCCTCTTGACATGCGACAGAACAGTTCGGAATCCTTCCCCAAAGACGCCGAGAAAGGAAGCCTGATCTCAAGCTAAGCAGGGGGACACTGGGGTCCTCTTGACTTGTGGCAGGATGATCGGTGTTCCTCTCGTGTGGAGACTTGTATGTCGGGATGTTCTTGAGTCACTGCAAGAGTGTGAAGGGACCCGTCTAGGTTCATGAGGAATGGGGTGACTTCCCGTGAGGTGCCGCAGAGGAAAATGGCCTCATCTTGCCTGGAGTGGAGATTCTCCTTGTTTTTCTCGAGTTGCGGCAGGTTCCTCTCAACTTACGAAAGGGACCACAGGGACCTGCTCCTGTTCCTCCGGAAAGCACAGGATTGACGCGAGTTGCCAGGGGCCTCTGGGGATCCCTTGGCTGTAGTGGCCTGCTCCAAAGTTCTCCTCTGGAG
>SJYV01045245.1:0-11427 GCA_006410875.1 Neotragus pygmaeus
TGCCTGGGAAATCCCATGGACAGAGGAGCCTGGCGGGCTACAGTCCATGGGGTTGCAAAGAGTTGGACACAATGGAGCACACACACACAACATCAATCACTATTTACCTTCTAATATTTAGGGATAGGATAGGTGGTGGACTGACTGATGGCTATTAACAAAAATGGGATCATACAAATAATTATTTGAGAGAAATGAGAGTATCAGCACATAATAATATATATATTAGTATGTAAGGATGCTTATTGCAGTATTGTTTCTAGGGAGAAAAAAGCTGTTAATCACCTGATTACTCATCAGTAGGGGAATACTGGGACTGTCTGACAAAATAACAGAATATCCACACCATGCAAAACTGTACAGCTAATTAAAAGAAAGGGCAGAGCTAGTATGTATTGCCTTCACAATGTTTCCAACATATATCTGCTTAAAACAAAACAAGGTTATGGAATAATACGCATAGTATGATCCCATTTTTGTAGAAATGCATGCGCATATATATTTTTATATGATGCAAAGAAAACAGTATGATGTTAATAGTGGGTACATCTGTGGGGGGGGTGGGGGGCAGAGCTGGAGAGACCAAAGGTAAGACAGTTCCTGTATTCTTTGAACATTTCTATGTTGCTTGAATTGGGACAATTTCAGCATATATTATAACCCAAATGACTGCTATTTAAATAAACAAACAAGTCTACTCTCAACGTGTCTCCATGCCATTAAAGATCCCACATCATATTTAATGACCACATGTATTCCTTCTGTGGATCTTCCTTACTGTGCTGAGCCTTACGGTGGCCATTTAATACATCAGGAACTGTCCAAAGAGGGACCTGGAGCATTCTGGCAGACAAACCTGAAGATGCACAGAGACACTGACCTACCCACACCGCGGGGAGAGATTATCTGATAGGCACACCAGTGCGGGTGCACAAAGATGTCTGCACGGGAGTGCTGGTGCCTTGTTATTCTTGCTAACAAATAGCTGGGAACAACCTACGTGTCCGACTTCACAAACTGACTAAGTAAAAATGACAGGCTGATCATATGCTGCAATTCTCCATGCTGAATACAAGAAATGAGATGGATCTGTAGAGATGTACATGCTGAAAATGCCAGGATATATTGGGAAGTGAAGGGGAAGGCGAGTTACAGAACAATATGTACAGTATGATCTCATTTCTATTTAAAATGTGTATGTGGTTGTGCCTTCAAAAAGCTGAAGGATATACATCACGCTGTAGGTAGGATTTACCTGTAGGAGATCCCTAGTATGTATGAATGTATTATAAGGACATAGATCTAGAGCTACAAAGGGAATGAGCTCCCCGTCCCAGGAGGTATGCAAACAGANGAGTTGGTGATGGACAGGGAGGCCTGGTGTGCTGCAGTCCATGGTGTCACAAAGAGTTGGACATGACTGAATGACTGAACTGAACTGAGATAAATTTTAAAGAATACCATAAAACAATATCACTCTTCTCATTAATTTTTTTTGAAAATAGTTATTTTTCATAAAATATGTAACTTATTAACATATAATAGATTATTATGATTTTGAATAAATATTTTTTAAAGTTATTGGCCTTACTGGCTAATATAATAAATGTTGTTTAGCTGCTAAGTCGTGTCCAGCTCTTTGCGATTCCATGGGCTGTAACACACCAGGCCCCTCTCTTGGGATTTCCCGGGCAAGAGTGGGTTGCCATTTCCGTCTCCAAGGGATCTTCTTGACCCAGGGATCAAACCCATGTCTCCTGTATTGACAGGCAGATTTTTTACCTCTGAGCCACAGGGAAGCCCATTATAATAAATACAGGTAGCTATTATGACCAGAGAAGGCAGTGGCACCCCACTCCAGTACTCTTGCCTGGAAAATCCCATGGACGGAGGAACCTGGAAGACTGCAGTCCACGGGGTTGCTGAGAGTCGGACACAACTGAGTGACTTCACTTTCACTTTTCAGTTTCATGCATTGGAGGAGGAAACGGCAACCCACTCCAGTGCTCTTGCCTGGAGAATCCCAGGGATGGGGGAGCCTGGTGGGCTGCCGTCTCTGGGGTCACACAGAGTCAGACACGACTAAAGCGACTTAGCAGCAGCAGCCGCTGTTATGACAATAAGCTGCCCACATATGAATAGGCAAGTCGTGAACTTTCAAAGATGTGAACATGCGTTCTGTCAACATCAGACAGGAGTGAAGTGGCAGCTTGCCCTCCATCTCCTGTTGCTGTTGATTCTTCTGTTCTACCGTCTCCCCGCTCCTCTCCCTTCTCCAGTCAGTAACCCTTCTTTCCTAGTCACGTGACGCCAGCCCCTGTATGCCCCCCGTTGTACTGTACTGTGATTTTCAAAGCACTGCACTGTAAGATTTAAAATGTTTTCTCTATTTTTGTGGGTTTTTTTTAAAATGTATTATTTGTGTGAAAAGTATTACAAACCTATTATAGCACAGTACTATATAGCCGATTGTGTTAGCTAGCTATGTAGGCTAACTTTGCTGGACTTAGGAGCAAATTGGACTTACGAACGTGCCCTCAAAATGGAAGTCATTCACATGTAGGGAACTTTCTGTAGTTAATCTACATAACCAAAAGTTCTTTGGGGTCCTCCATAATTTTTAAGACTGAAAGCTGTCCTGGGACTAAACCACTTGAGAACTGAGGCTCTAGAAAAAAATGTACCCACATACATAGAAAATGTATAAGAATGTTCATGCTGCTAAGTCACTTCAGTCATGTCCAACTCCATAGACAGCAGCCCACCAGGCTCCCCCGTCCCTGGGATTCTCCAGGCAAGAACACTGGAGTGGGTTGCCATTTCCTTCTCCAGTGCAAGAAAGTGAAAAGTGAAAGTGAAGCCGCTCAGTTGTGTCCAACCCTCAGCGACCCCATGGACTGTAGCCTTCTAGGCTCCTCCGTCTATGGGATTTTCCAGGCAAGAGTACTGGAGTGGGGTGCCATTGCCTTCTCCTAAGAATGTTCATAGCAGCAATATCTATAGTAGCTGAGAGGCCAGAACACAGAAATGTTCATTTACAGTAGACTGGGTAAACGATCATGATGTTTTTCACAATTAAAAATAATACTTGGAAATGGCCCAAACCCCAAACAAAACAGAACAGAAAAACAACCCCCTAAGAGCAGCAAAGTCTCCTCCGCATTCCTGCTCCCAGGGCCATGATGAATGAACTCCTCAGAGTGCTGTGTTCCTAGAGATTGTCCACACATACGCACAAACAGGTGTGTAATGCGTCCTCCTTTGTCACACAGGTGGTCACGTGCTCTTTGCCACTGCTCTTCACTTCCATTTTTTCTGTGTTCTATGCTTAGTCACTCAGTTGTGTCCGACTCTTTGCGACCCCATGGACTGCAGCCTGCCAGGCTCCTCTGTCCATGTAATTGCTTAGGCAAGAATACTGGAGTGGGTTGCTATTCCCATCTCCAGGGGATCTTCCCAACACAGGGACTGAACCCAGGTCTCCTGCATTGCCGGCAGATTCTTTACCATCTGAGCCACCAACGACGCCAGGCAAATGTCCTTCATTCCGTTCTTACAGATGCTCTTATTCTAATAGTTGCATAACCTTCTGTGTAGGGATGTATTGCGATATTAATCGAGTCCCTGTGGATGGTATGGTAGTTTGCTTCCCGTCTTTGGTCATAAAACACAGAAAAATATCCCAGATATCTTTGTGTGTACATCTTTGTGTATACACGTGTTTGTGTATACCTGTAGGATACATAGTTAGCTGTGAAGAGTTGGGGTCCAGAGTGTACATTTCAAGTGCTGATTCTATTGCCACGCTGCTCTCCACAGCGGCTGCGCCACTTTCCCCCAGTGCCAGCTGTTTGTGAGACTGTCCCTTCCCCTACACACACACACACACACACACACAGCGTTTAACCTCTGCTTATCCTGGAGGTGAAATGCAATTGTACCTTTAATTTACACTTCTTTTATTAGGTGCCAGGGAAGAAGACATAATATTTCCAGTTCTGCTTCAGATTTAACTCCTTGGTAAACACCAAGTAGACTGATGGATGGGCTCTCAGAAAGAGGGGCAGGCTCTGAAATTCGGTGTGTAATCCGCCTTCAGAAGGGAGAGCGTGTGCCCTAAACTTCTTGAACAGCATGCCTCGGCCTGCGTTCCCCAAGTGGCCACTAGAGGGCATCGGCGCCCACCACAACACACCGGGAGGGCACACGGGGTCTTGGAGTGGCCTGGCTGTGAACCTCCCGGCTCTGACCCGCCCAGGGCTTTGGATCATGGAGTGCCCCCGACCCTTGCTGGGTGGCTGACCCCGGCAGGCTTGTCCGGCCCTCCCAGGCTTCCCTGTGACTCAGGGCTGCTGGGATGTGCCCGCCTTAGGCTAGGGGCATGGGTGGAAAGGGCACGCCCCCGCCGAGCCCACCTGCTCTGTTCCGGGCCCCTCCGGAGCTGGCGGAGCTGGTGCTCTGGGAATCCCACAGAGGGACTCGTGGGAAGGGGTCCCTGCCTGGACAGTCCGTCCACGGGCCTTCTACCTTTGTGCTGGCCAGAGCGTCCTTGTTCACAAAAGCCTGGACAAACTCCTCAGGTCCGATGTGCCGCAGCTGTTCCTGCACCAGAGAGAGAGGGGAGTCAGGAAAAGGAGAAAGGGATGTCCACTGGGCGCCCGGCATGAGCCCAACGCCCTTCTCACGGGGGGCTCCAGAGCCCTTCCGGGCTGTCACAGAGCCCAGCAGCATCCTGAAGATGTCAGCCCCTCCCTTCCTCCGCCCGGGGGCTGCTGCTTTTCACGGGGGCAGGGTCAGCGTCTCCATAGGGAGTGCTCGTGGAGTGAGATACCTAGGAAACCAGGCTCAAAACTGGGTCATCGCAATGACCTGCTCCCTCCCGGGTAGGCCTGGGGGCTAAGAGCTTGGGGTCTGGGTCAGAAAGGAATCCTGGCTCTGTTCCGCCTGCTGTTTGACTTGTGGCAAATCGCTTAAACTAAACCTCTGGGCTTTAGCTTCCTCATTTGCGAAAAGAGAATAATAACCACACTACCTGGCCAGGTGGTGGGAAGATGTAATGAGACAGTGAACGTTAAGTCTTGACCATAAAGTCTGTTTGCGCTTCTCTGGAAAGCTGGGGTGGGTGCAGTGGCTGTGTGAGTCCTGGATGGGGGAAACTGAGACCTGGGTGGGGAAGGTGCTAGCTGTGGGGCTGATTACACATCCGGTGGTGTCAGAGCCAGGATCCGAGACTCGTTCCTCTGTCTGAGGCCTGGACTCAGGCCAGAGGTCAAAGTTAGGCAAGGTTGGTACCTGCAGCCCTTCTGTTCCTCTGCCCAAGCATGGGGAGAGACTGCTCCAGAGTCAGGGCCCTCTGCAGATGCCGGGGTGGCCCTGAAGGGATGGGCTCAGACCCCAGGTTAGGCTGAGATGAGGTGCGGGACAAGATGGGGAGGGGTGGCTGGCTACGCTCAGCACTCCAGGCTCTGGGTCTGGGTGGAGGGTGGCACAGGCCTGCTCACCAGCTCCACGTGCGTCAGCTGCTGAGCCAGCATGTAGGGGTCACTGCAGATGCCAAGGAGCTCCCTGTGGATGGAGGCTGGAGGCTTGGTCCTGTAGGAGACGGGCTTGTCGGTGCCCAGCAGGCTTTCCGGTCCCTGGCCCAGGGCTGCCAGCTTCTGGTGCAGAGCCTGCAGGAGCTGATGCATCCTCTTTCTGTACGCCTGCAGTGGGGTAGAGATGGTGCTCAGGGCGGGAAACCTGCCTTCACATAGCAACGTCTGAGACAGAAAGGCTGCCCAGCTGACATGGATGGGCTACGCCTAGGTGCACCTACCTGTTTCAGGACCCACCTCAGGACAGGCTGGTCGGGGCTCACAGGCAAGGCTGGCTGGGGCAAAGGCTGCAGGATCGCCAGCGGAAGCCTAGCACAGCACACCTCGGGGAGGACGACTGGGGTGCAAAGCTGCTCGAGTTGCCTAGGTGGGGCGGGCCCTGCCAGGGAATGGAGGAAGGCAGGCGTGGGACGGGCCCTTCCCTGGATGCTAGCCTTTTGCTTGGCCTTAATAGGTGTCCCTGCCTGTCTCCCAGGCCCAGCTTAGAGGGGCCTTCCCTGCCCAGCCTTGCTGTCCATCCCCTGCCCTGGGCACTCTTCTCCAGTGCACCCTACGTGACTTCCTTGTGGGGCCACTGCAGGAGATGACTGCGGTTGTTTACTGCCCTGCAGTGACAGCTTGGAGAGCAGAGACTCTGAGGTGACCTGTGCTGCAGCTCTGGGCATGCAGCGGACACTTGAGAACCATTTACTGTAGCAACAGGGCCCCTCGCCATGCAGCTCAGATGCCCTGGGCTTGGTGCAGGGACCACCCTCCCACCCCTCAGCGAAACCAATTATTGCCCCTCAGAGACCCTTATTTCCAAGGAAGGTACATCAGACCAGCTGGGTTTATGAAGCAAGATGTCTTCACCTTCCCAAAGGGCTGTCGATAACCCACAGAACAGGCCCCTCAATCTGTCAGCAAATGGCTCCCCCAGAGGTGGATTCAACCCCCTCAAGATGGGAGCTGGCATGGGAGCAGCAGTGGGCATCTGGGGTCTGGACTCCTGGCAGCAAAAAGGTGTCAGGCAGGCAGCTGGGGTTCCCGGTGGGGCCTGGTCCCAGAGGCCTCAGGAGAAGGCGGTGACTAGTCAGCACCGTCAGGTAATTTCTGATAGGAATAATGCATGTTCTTCATACCCATGATCCCAGAGGCATTTTGCAGGTAGACAACAGGGTGCAGGGCTTGCCTGGGGACCTCTGTAGTTCCTGAAGTCTCTGACGGGGCTCGGAGGAGCCCTGAGGACCACCCCTGTTGGTGCCGAATGCTCTGGCGATGGAGATGGTGTCCCCACACTTTATGAAAGTGCTTCTCTGGGGAGTGGCCAGGACAGCTTTGTTAGAGCCCTCAGGACACAGGGAGCCTGATCCTGAACCCAAACCCTAACACTGACCCTGACTCCCAGAGTCGTGAGGGACAGACCGAGAAGGCAGCCAGCATGTGGGTGAGCTGAGGTCTGACTTCCCTTTGTTACCGGTGGGACGAACACCCGCCTCTCAGCTTGAAAGTGAAAGTTGCTCAGTCGTGTCCAACTCTTTGTGACCCCACGGACTATACAGACCATGGGATTCTCCAGGCCAGAATACTGGAGTGGGTAGTCGTTCCGTCCTCCAGGGGATCGTCCCAACTGAGGGATCGAAGCCAGGTCTCCTACTTTGCAGGCGGATTCTTTACCAGCTGAGCCACAAGGGAAGCCCAAGATACTGGAGTGTGTAGCCTATCCCTTCTTCAGCGGATCTCCCCAACCCAGAAATGGAACCGGGCCTCCTGCATTGCAGGCGGATTCTTTACCAGCTGAGCCACAAGGGAAGCCCAAGACTACTGGAGTGTGTAGCCTATCCCTTCTTCAGCGGATCTCCCCAACCCAGGAATGGAACCGGGCCTCCTGCATTGCAGGTGGATTCTTTACCAGCTGAGCTGTCAGGGCTGAATCGCAAAGCATGCTCATCACACATGCTGCCTCCCAGGCTTTCACCTGAGTGCCAGGAAGACAGTGAGTCAGGTCCAGGCAGAGTCAGCCCAGAAACACGCATCAGCCAGCAGCCAGCCCCTGCACCTCCACCCGCCCCTCGCGTCTCTCTGCTGTTCAGTCTGGAGGGGCCTACTCTGGCTGTCGGGATCCTGCGTCTCCCACTCAGCCCTCCACCACCCCACCCGATTCACTGCCGTCACCAGGCTGACCCTCGCTGTCACCGAGGACCTCCTGGCATGAGAGCCAGGGGCTCGTTTCTCAGGCGGCGTCTGCCTCAGCTTCCCAGCTCTGCTGCCTCGGGCTGTCTGCCCTGTGGCTGCATGCTGGGTTCCTCCTGCCTCATCTCCTCCTCTTTTGATCATCCTCTGCGCTTCACTCCTGGGTTTTCTGGCTCACCTCCAGCATGTCGTTTAGTGTGGGCAGTGCGTGGACGGTGCTCTCCTCTGTTCTCCAGCGCCACGTGGGCAAGGCCACCCGGGCCAGACGCATGCCATCTGAAGCCACGCTGCCCTCCGCAGGGCTGACCCCCCACTGCTGCCTGTCTCAGGCTCCCGGCTCGGAGCCATCCTCAAGCCACCTTCTCCCTCAGGCCGCTCTAGGCCATCAGCAGCCCTCTTGATTTTGCTTGCTTCCATTTCCGTGCCTTCCACCAGTGTGTGTGGCGTAGGCCACGGTCGTCTCCCTGCAAGTGCAGCGACCTCAGTGGGCCCCGTGCATTCCCGCCAGCCTCTCTGCCCACTCCACCCTGCTGCAAGAGCGTTCTGTTCCAAACACACATCTAACCACCGCACCCTCCTTCCCTGAACTGTTGCAAAGACAAAAGCCCGGCATGGCTCAGGGGTCCTGAGGTCAGCTCTGGCCGCGCTTAGTGGCCTCCATGTAGCCCCTGCTCCTCTTCTCCGTGCTCCAGACACAGACCACCTGCCCACCCCTCTGACCCGCTGTCTCTCCTGCCCCACAGCCAAGGCAGGACGTGTAGCCTTCTTCCTCCGAGCTCCATTCCCTTCCTTCACAGTCCTTGCCCAAGCCTCTCACTGGAGTACCAGCTCCATGAAGGCCACGCTGAGTCTCTCTTTGCTGGTACCCAGAATGAACAGGAGGGCCCCACACACATTAGTGGATTGGGCAAACCTGGCCTCCACCTGCTTGTCGTCAGTCAGCCTCTCCAAGGCAGGCTGCAGAGCCTACCGAGGTCAAGGATGAAGTGCGTCTGTGGCTATAGCTTGATAGAGCTGCGCACTGCCCCTATTTTTAAAACTGTGCAAACGATGTTAGGAGGACTTGTTTCTATAGAACCCATATCCACTCCAAATTGCCACTGACTGTGTGCTAATTCATTTAAAAATGTTCTAGTGCTGTTAACCTCAAGCTTATCTGTTGTTTGTTTGTTTTTTTTTTGGTAATCTGAATGTGGGGAGGGTATTTGACCTTCTCTTTGACCTTGTCTCATTTGCTCAGTGATCTCTGCACCTTGTGGATGCAGGCTGTGTGATCTTGGTGCATGCAGGCAGGCCCGGGGACCTACCCCCGAGAAAGCCCAGGTGTTCCTGTCGCTGTCGCGGCCTACCTCTGGAGCACCGGCCCACCCTGCCGCCTCAGCTCCCCCATCGGTGTGGAGGACAGGGGCCGGACTGTTTTCTCTGTCTGGTCTCCGATCTCACAGTGCCGCCCGCTGCATGGAGGTCCTGTCAGGGCGGCCTGGTGAGGGGCAGCGCTCTCCAGGTACTTCCAAGTTCTCCTGGAGCCAGTGTTTTGTGATTAAGGTCGCTTTCCATCCAGATAAGTAAAGACCCTTGTTTTCTAAAGTTCCTGAAAGCTCCCTCCTGAGGGAGCCCGTGGCCGATGTCCAGCAGCACAGGCAGGAGCTCTGCACCCATCGCCAGCTTGTTCTCTAAGTCAGCGGCCCTGGGGAGCCAGCAGACAGCCGTGTGAGTTGGAGAGTGAGGCTGGTGGCCGAGACGGCTGCCCGTCCAGTCTCCTGAGGGGTGCGTGTGGCCAGGGGGCTGCTGTTCCCTGCCCTGTCTCTCTCAGCAGGTCTCTGACCTTCTAGGCCTCCCTAGGGCCCCCCGTCTCTTTCAGCTTCGGCATCCCCAAAAGGTGAGACTGCTGGGTTTCTTGAAGTGAAATGGCTGGGCCAAGCTCTGGGGGGTGGGGGGCACGGGAGCCACCGTCTAAGGCAGGGTCTCCTGCCCAGCAGAGGGGGACCCGAAGACAGAGCAGCTCAGACTCCACAGGCACGGATAGGGCCTCCTCAGGGCCCCTCCAGCCCCTGGTCCCCGGCTACTGAGAGGTGGTGGGGAGCACAGGGAGGCTTCCAGGAGACGGCAGGGAGTCAGGCAGGAAGAGAAAGGCGTCACCTTTCACAGCCACTTTGACGGGGAAGCCCCGCTCCCCACTGGCCTGTCCTGCCTCCTTCACATTCCTGAACAGCGCTGTTTTCCTCACCATCCTGCGAGGGAGGGATTATCATCTTCCCTCTTACAGAAAATAATTTTGGGCCCAGAGAGGTTAGGTAACCCCAAGACACACACGTTCTGGAAACACTCACACTTTCCCCACGGTTTTGTGCGCAACACTTCATATCATTTGATCCTATCATCTCCGGGTAAGAAATGTTTTACAAGAGGATTCCAAAATGCTTTTGGAGCAAAATATATAATGTCTATGATTAAAAAAAAAAAACAAAACACATTTGGAGGGAGGGGGAAGTGTGTGAAAGGAGAGAAGAAACGAGTTTGGCCAAATGTTGATAACTGATGAAGCTAGGCGATGAGCACACAGGACTTCATGGTTACTACTAGCTATATTTGTATATGTGTTAAAAGTTGCATAACAAAGTTTCATGAAAGTTAAAAATAATCCCCATGTGCCTGGGTTTTGGAAAGAATTTGTTCCTCATCATAGCTTACGTTTACCAAGTGCTGAAATATGAGCACAGGTGACTGCAGGGACTCTGCCTCAGACTTGTGTGGTGGGAACAGTTATAATCTCCATTTGACTGATGAAGAAACTGAAATTTGGAGAGGGGAAGCACCTCGCCCAAAGTCACACAGCTGTGGGCTCAGAAGGTCTGACCCTGACCTCAGGTTCTGAGTCCCGTGGGTGCTGACTTACCAGTTTGGTTCAGAGACCAATTCCTTTTTCAGCTGAGACTGTGCCTGTGCTGGGAAGGGAGCAGGCTGCAGGCTGCCTGAAGCATCAGGAAAGGGAAGCGACGTCTACTGCACATCCCCTGGGAGTAAGTGCTTTCTGGAGAGGGGCAATGTGGGACTCACAAAGACGGACGGGGCATCCCTGGCCTACGCCTGGCTGGGTGGCATGGGGACTAGCGAATCTCAGCTCCGGTTTACATCCCTTAGCATACCTAACTGGATTCCACAGGAGGGATGAGAAATTCTCTAAATGAGTTACTTATCACTTATTTGACTAACTCTAAATGAGTTAGCTCTGAAAATCCACACCTGGTGGATGACTGCTTTTGACAGCCCATTCACAGGTCTTGGCTGTGTCTTATTTTCATCCACTCGGTGGTTAGAAAAGATTTCCCAGCAGATTCTTGAGGGCGGAGCGAGGAGGCGCTGCTTCTCAAGGAAACAAGCCCAGGACTTACACCTGTCCCAAAACCTTGTGGCCAGAATGGCAGAGTCTGCCTCTGAAATGGCTCTGCCAATGGAGAGGCAGGCCTGACAAGGGCAGATAATCCATTTTGCCAATGGCTTAGACTTCACACTGCTTGAAGGCCTACTGTCAGGGGGGTGGAGATAAAGCAGAGGACTGGGCTCTCATCCCCCTACAAACCCTCTACTCCATCCATCCAACCATCCATCCATCTACTGTCTCTGTACCCATCTATTTTCCATCCATCTGTGATGCCCACCT
>SJYV01045248.1:0-10371 GCA_006410875.1 Neotragus pygmaeus
ATGTGTATAAGAGACAGACTTACGGTGGGGTGGGGAAGGGGTGTTTGAGAACGGCCCGCGGGTGGCCGACCCCATAACTCCTGGTGCACGCGTTCCGCTGGAATCCGATCTCAGCTGGAAAGGCAACTAGCGGGCGCAGATCGAAGGGAAATTTTCCCACGTCCGTCGCTGTGGCTCGGTGGATGAAGGTCGGGGAGGGGCGTTCCCGGAGATGGAGCAAAAAGAGGCGAGAGGCGTGGGGCGCCGGCGTCCCTGCCTAACCGCACCTGCGGGCTCCCGCGTCTTTTGTCCTTCTTCGAAATAGTTGATCCTTAACCTTTTCCGGCTTTGCTCCCTCAGGAATAAGCGTCCCAAGGTAAGCCTGAGTCTGCAGGTAATTGAATTAGGCTGCAGGAGTGTGCCCAGGACCTTTCTATTTACACTTGTCTCCAAACGCCCTGGTCGCTAAACTCCCGGAGGCCGGCATGCCCCCTCGGAGTGTCCTGTGCTGGACGAAGGAATCTGCGGGGGTGCGGGTGGTGAGGGGGGGGTCCTGCCCATGCAAAACTGCGGGCTGGCATCAGCAGTTAAAATTGCCTCCTGAAACCTCGGCACCGCTGGAACCTCTTCACAGCGTCCCCAGGAAAAGGTTAGGAGTAAAAATGGTAGTCTTGAGTATCTGACAGTTGGGGAGCACCGAATGCTGTTACGGGCGCCGAAGCAAAACCCCCCAATTTTAAACTGCTTGTAAGTTAGCTTGGGGTATTTTGTACATTACATTCCACGGCTATGACTCGGGTGTTCCAGGAATTATAAATATAGGACTGGGCATTAGCCATTTGCACACTGACAAGGAAAGAAAAGACTGTAGAGATTAAGGGCACCTTGAAATGGTCTGAAAGAGACAGAAGATGGTATTTATGTCTACCCTAAAATCGGCAGCTGAAATCTTGTAAACGTTCACTGTCGTGGAGTTGCCTCCCAGAAAAAGTATTTCTTGGACAACGGAATCAGTGTTATATGTGCCTTGTGTTTCCTTCCAAAAGTCCAGTGGTGGCTCTAAGGGTGCAATTGCATTATGACCATTGTACCGAGTAAAATTCGGTCTGTTGCAGGTTATTCTCTTGGAATGGATGTGAACAGACACTTTCTTGGCAGTGGCAGATTACAATTTCTGAGGCCGCACACAGACAGACATGTGTCACTGGAACAAAACCACCACCTTACTGAGCCTTATAAGTTTGTGGTTTCAAAAACTGGGACCTTAGGTCCATTGTTTCAAAATCAGTACTCTGGGGGTAAATAAGGAGTAAAAGTTGATTTAAAACTAGGGCTTTATCATTTGCTTGAGCTCTTAAAGCCTACCGCAATGTAAATTTAGTTAAGATAGCTCTATAAATCGGTATGTTTACATCATCACTCCAATAAGTTCGTTGAGTGTAAGGGGAACATCTGACTTGGTCACAAACTATTTACAGAACCGCTCACAGAGCCTGGTAAATGGTAGGTATCCTAAGGTATAACATGTTGAATTAATATGAAGAAGTAAGATAATTTCAGATTTGAGGGAGTGGGTGAGGAGTTGAAGTTGTTTGGAACCATGTAGAGGCACGGTAGGGGAGGTGACTGGGAGATAAATGGTTTAAGTATGGGCTTGGAGGAGATTTCCTTCTTTATAAGGAGAAGTATATGAATAGTGTTTGATACCTTTCCCTTGTATGTGTAAAATATATTTTCACAGATGCTGGACAAAAATGGGGTGACCCAAATACCATTTGCTTATCTTTGTGAGAACTGGGGGAGGCCCTGGGAGTGGGGGCAGTTCCTGGTTCCCATGGATCTTCCGTATCATGGTGGCTGCGTTGTATCCTTCGGACCTTTGGCAGGGCTCTGGGAGTCTCCAGTCAGTTACTTGGAAGGTCCTCAGACTCCCCTTCCTCTCCTTGGAGGTGAAGGTGTCAGTCCACTGGGAGAACACCTCTGCCTCCAAGCCCATGTGGCTCAGCGGCCGTCTCCCCTTGGCAGGCTTGCCTTCCCCAGTGGACAGTAAATAAGCCACGGGCATTGTATTCCCAGGAAGCGGCTAAAACAGATTACTTCTGATGCTGACCAGTGTCCTGTTGCTGATAAATGTGTGGAACTAGCTGGAAACTTGTTGATGTGTAAATGGCCGTTGTAACTCACCTACATACCCCAAGCCTAGGAGTGGAGAACAGTTTTCTCCGCTGCTTTTCCATCGTCTTCTGCCCATACCCATGAGCCTTTGAGACATTTCCCCCTAAATGTCCCCCATCCAATGAAAATTCAACATCACAGATAGACGGTACCTCTGTGTGTGTCCTGTGACCCTTTGACAGGCCACAGAACATTTTATAAGCTAAATGTTTTTGTTTTTGCTCCCAACAAACCAGTTTTTGCCTCTTTGAGGTTGATTAACACTTCCTTTAGGAGAAAATGCTGAGAAAGAACTCGGGCCAAGCTCTTGATGACCTGGGATCCCGGGCTAGAAGAGTTAGAGCTAAACCAGTAGTTTGTCTTTCTGTTCACCTGCTTCATCTCCCTTCAGGCTTCCACCTGCAGCTGTTCAAGAGTAAAGATACTTAAATAAGTCCTGCCTGCGCAGGGCCATCCCTGGGCCACCCCCATTACAACCAAGGGGAGACAGTGGTGTAATTTAGGACAGCTGGATTCACACTGAATGAGAGAAAGTTAATCTCAGTTTTCTTGTTGGTTTGTGTTTGTGGCCAGACCTGGTTGTTAGCTTTGGTGGAAAAAAAAAAAAAATAGCCCAAATGGACTGTTTTCATGTGATAAGGCAACAAAAAAGATCCTTCTTCGGCATTCTGCTCTTTATCATATGAAATTGTGGTTTACATTATTAAACTGTAGATTTGGATGTAATTGAACATGAGCCAAATGAGGTTGGCTTATCTGCACCAAGCAATAAAAACACCTCTGTTGAGGTGAAAGACTTTGTCATTCTCTGGATTCTCCCAGATGCTTATTCTATTGGAGTCTTATGAGTGTGGCAGACTTGAAGACTTCTTGGTACAAAATCGTTGGATATGGGCATTGTGTATAAGCACAGGGCAGGCAAGCTGGCCCAGCTTGCTCAGGTTTCCCTGGACCTTATTGTCCATTGAATAAACTGGAGCAGGGATATAAACCCTTTCAGTCTCCAGAATATCTTTACGTTCAATATCAGGATACCTTTGTTTTGTTTTGTTTTGGGAAGGTTTCTATTTGTCTGCTTTGGGGCTGTATCACATGACATGTGGGACCTTAGTTCCCTGACCAGGGATCGAACCAGTGCCCTTTATTGGAAGGGCAGAGTCTTAACCACTGAATCTCAAGGAAGTCTCACATTTTGGTTATTAAGGTGCTCTATTCCAAACAAGAATGTTATTTGTAAATAGGCAGATCAAGACTAGGACTGTTGCCGAATGCCCATTTCTTTGTGTGCTTTTCCAGCAACCCCCAGGGATTAGTAAACAGCAGCCCATTTTTATAAGCAAAGTTTTATTAGAACACATCTCACTCCTTTACATATTGCTTTTGCAGCAGCAGAGTTGAGCAGGTGTGATGAGACTGGCCCACAAGGCCTAAAATATTTCCTGCCTGGCCATTTAACAGAAAAAGTTTGTCAATTTCTCTTCCAGAAGATTCTAAATAAATTAACTGGAAGTTGGAATACATTTTGAGAAATTAGGTCACAAATGTCTGTTTGGCTACATGTAGTTGAAATGCCTTATATACAATGAGAAGCAGAAAAGTATATCATGACATCACTAGTATTTTAAACAAAACCGATAATTANTCCTGCCTGGCCATTTAACAGAAAAAGTTTGTCAATTTCTCTTCCAGAAGATTCTAAATAAATTAACTGGAAGTTGGAATACATTTTGAGAAATTAGGTCACAAATGTCTGTTTGGCTACATGTAGTTGAAATGCCTTATATACAATGAGAAGCAGAAAAGTATATCATGACATCACTAGTATTTTAAACAAAACCGATAATTAAAAAGTAAGGTTAGTTCTTTTTTTTAATGTAGGTTGAGCTTCTCTGAAGTGAAGCTGGTTTAACAAGAAGAGGTTAAACAATGCTTTTCAGTGACAACTTTTCTCAAAAGTAACACTTGAAAAGTATTACTTTTCAAGGCTTTAGAGGTTGACGAGTTTACATCAAAAGTTATGGTTACCTATTTTTGCTCCAAGTTTATCATGGTCACACTATTAAACTTCTCACCCAGGTTTTTTTCCCCTCAAAGTGAAGTTTCCTTTATTCTATCCCACTTCTTCATTACGAAAGTGATACCTGCTAACTGAAGAAAATATTTTTAAAAAGTCAGAAAGAACATAGTCCTCTCTTTCCAGACATCTGCACATTAAAACTACAAAGGAGTCAATCTCTGAGGTACTGTTTTTTTGTTTTGTTTTGTTTTTAACCAATGACTCTGTTTTATAACCTTTGTTGTTTGGAGCTGTGTGTTGCTAAGTTGTGTCTGACTCTCTGCGACCCCATGGACTTCGTAGCCTGCTAGGTTCCTTTGTCCGTGGAATTCTCCAGGCAAGAATAATGGAATGGATTGCCATTCCCTTCTCCAAGTTTGGAGCTGTAGTATTTTTGTTGTTTGTTTGCTTGCTTCTGACTTGGCAGAGGGAATAGAGGGAGGGATGTTAAGGTAAGTAGCAGCATGAGCTCAAATGACTGGGTTTTAAGAGGAGAGAGAGAGAGNTCCACCATCAGGTGAATGATTAAATGAACTGTGGTACATCCATACAAAAAATATTACTCAGCAATGGAAAACAACAAACTATTGATACATATAGGATGACTCTCCATAGAATTATTCTGAATGCAAAAACCCATCCCTATGATTCCACATATGTAATATTTTTGAAAACACAGAGAAATGGAAAAGATTAGTGATTTCAGGGTCCCAGGGTGGTAGGGATGGGAAGTAAGTATGGGGATGGCTATAAAAGGGCAATTTCCGGGATACTTGTGTTGATGGAAACCTCTATGTCTTTACTAAATCAATATCACTATTCTGGTTATCATATTGTACTATAGGTTTGTAAGAGATTACCATTGGAGAAATCTGGGTAAGAAGTATATGTGATCTTGTTACATGATTTCTTACAGGTTCATATGAATCTCTAGTCATCTCAAAATAGTTTATTTAAAAACAGAAGAGAGGGAAACATACTAAAAAAAAAAAAATAAAAGCAAGACAAAACAAACAATAGAGCAGAAAAGATTTCCTAAGAGACTTCAGTGTGGAAGATAGTAAACCCCTTCATCAATTGCAATCTGATTCTGATTTCTACATACAGACCATGTAGAATTTAGAAGTCCCTGGCAAGCCTGAGATACTTTCCTTTCAGTACCGTGCAACCTCACCCTGTGATAGCACTCCTGGAGTTCGTCTCTGAACAGGTCAACAATTTTTCTGGATTCAAATTTTGACATGTCCTTTTAGGATGATGAGCAAGCTACTTAGGCTTCCTTCTATTCCAGCATCCTACTTGTAAAACAGTCAGCAACATGCCCAGATCTACTGAGAGCATGCCCTTGTCAACCTTCCAAGTTTATTGATATTTACATTTATGATACAAGTTTTTTGAGAGTCTCTTTTTCTGCTGCCTGGTGTTTGCTTTCATAGGAGAAAGGCCAGACAATTGAGAGGAAAGCAGGCAGCACTCATGCTGGATTTATTGGCACAGCACACTGAAGAGCAAGCAAACCACCAAACAGAGGATATTGATAAGGAGACTAAATTCATTTGAAATCACTAAGACTCAGTTAGGGGCATATTGTATTAAGTGAAATGCCATTACTGAAGGGCCCAGGGAAAGATTGTATGCCAAGTCATGAGAGCTTTTCAGCTCACTGGATGTCTGCCATTGCACCCACACACTACATTTGATGGTTTGAAAGTACAGATAATTTCTGCATAGATCATAAAGGGACTTGAAAATAGCTGAGTCCCTAGGAGCACAGGCAAGAGCTGAATTGTCTGTGAGTGAGAACATTCAAGAAAGAATCCCTCTGCAGTTAAAAAAAAAAGAAAAAGAAAAGAAAAAATATACCAAGTGGGTATGAATCCCCACTTTTCATAAAGGCTTCCTTTCATTGTAATGGTGATATGTTAGCATATTTTTAAAACTCCACACTGAGGACCATCATTCGTGTCTGTGATGGCTTTTCTGCAAAGCATCTTACTTTTTCTAGAGAATACAGCAATGGAACTGAGATTTATTTAATACAGTTTAACCATTTTTAGTTAGAACGTTCTCCCAGCTGAAAGTTCCCCACTCAGGTCATAAGAGCAGCTTAGGGTCTTTTCTTGCTGCAAGAACGAGTTTGTTGCCTGCCAGGAATCAGAGAAGATTCAGAAAATCTGTTTTCTTCTAAGCAGCTTCCTAGCACTTCCTCGAAGGTTGTTTGAGGTTTCCTTGCTTGATGTCTCTCACACTGCCCTTGCACTGTTAATCCTGGGGAGCAAGGACATACTGTAAACACGAGTCCATTTAAGTGATGTGTATAAATCTTGTTCAGGTTATTCAGACTAAGGCAGCCCCTTATCTAACAAGCACCAGAGCAGACTTTTGAAAACACTTTTCACCTGTGACAGTAACAGCCCAGTTTTGTCCTCGCCAACAATGGAATAAATGCAATATCTCATGTCAGCTAACTCCATGTCTTATTTATGCCAAATTCTTTTGGGTTCAGCACTTTAAGACTAGCTTTGCATTAGTATTTTATTCCAGGACAGACTCCTAGAATAGCATTGCCCTGAAAAGAAAGGAGAGATTTTTTTTTTTAAGTAAAATTCTATAATGACCAAAGTAGACAGATTTGTCTTTGCTGTGTTATTTTACCTTAACTACATTGTATGTTAATCTGGAGAAATCATGCTTTGAAGCTATAATAATAAGTATGTTGAAAACTACCAGAATTATGCCAAAACAGTACAAGATGATTCAGGTAGTCAGCAAACAGGACTAATTGCTGGTTGGGGAAAGATCAAGGGTTATTCACTGCCCACTGAGTGTTTCTGCCTAAAAATAAGCTTCTTTACAAGTTCAGTTCAGTTCAGTCGCTCAGTCATGTCTGACTCTTTAAGACCCCATGAATCACAGCATGCCAGCCCTCCCTGTTCATCACCAATGCACGGAGTCTTCCCAAACCCATGTCTATTGAGTCAGTGATGCCATCCAGCCATCTCATCCTCTATCATCCCCTTCTCTTCCTGCCCTCAATCTTTCCCAGCATCAGGATCTTTTCAAATGAGTCAGCTCTTTGCATCAGGTGGCCAAAGTATTGGAGTTTCAGCTTCAGCATCAGTTCTTCCAGTGAACATCCCAGACTGATCTTCTTTAGGATGGACTGGTTGGATCTCCTTGCAGTCCAAGGGACTCTCAAGGGTCTTCTCCAACACCACAGTTCAAAAGCATCAATTCTTCTGTACTCAGCTTTCTTCATAGTCCAACTCTCATATCCATACATGACCACTGGGAAAACCATAGCCTTGACTAGATGGACCTTTATTGACAAAGTAATGTCTCTGCTTTTTAATATGTTGTCTAGGTTGTCTTAATATAACTTTCCTTCCAAGGAGTAAGTATGTGCATACTTATGCAAGGTCCTAATAGAATTATGGATACATTTCCTTCTCTGTGGCTACAAATGCACATGGCTAGTCTTTTGGCAACAGGGTCATATTTTTTTTTCTTGATACCTCTGAAGCACCAAAAGGAACTTTATTCTACTGAACTGCCTATTTCAAAATAGATTACAGTTTGTAAAACTATCAGAGACCTGATTTACAAATAGGTGTTTCAGTATATCAAATTAATAGCAAATGAATCAATTTCAAAATACCTATGTACACTTTCATTAACTGTGAAACTTTTTTTTGGAGGAAGAAGGCACAGTTTTGGAAAAAGAGAGAAAAGCCTGGAATGACTTGTACTTATTCCTCTAATTTATGCTCTACATAATATCTAAGTGAATTTTCATCATCGAGATCTGATCATATTACTCTCTTGGCAGAACTCTTCAACTGCTGCCCACTTCCTTCAGGATTAAAGCTAATCTCCTTTGAGTAGTAACCTTGTCTACCCATTAGGGTCTGATTTCTGTCTAATTCTGCCTGTTAGGGTCTGATTTCTGTTTAACCCTGTCATCTCTTTCCTAGGTGTTCCCCTAGATGATCCAGAAACACTGAACTATCAGTCTAGAAGTGTCATGTCTTCTTTGGCCTTTGTGTTTTTGTATTTGTCTAGAAGGCCTTCCCATTACTCAGTGGGAAAACTGTTTATTCAAGTCTGGGTGTAAATATGGTTCCATTCTGGAAGCCTTCCCTAGTGTCACCAGCAGGCTTTCCTTCATCTATGATGTAACGCTACTGCATTTTGTGCATCTACATAATATGTCATTACAGATGCTCGTGGATATATCTGTTTGCCAACTAGAATATAGACTTCCTGAGAGAAGGAACCATGTATTTTCATCTTTGTTTCTCTGGCACTTAGTACAGTGTCTGGTATATGTAAGTTCTCAAAAAAATTTTTTGAATGTGTCAATGAATAAATGAATCAATTAATGACAGTAGCTGTAGAGAGAATAAATTTATTGTTTTAAACACAAAGCAGAGAAATAAAAATAGAGATGAAGAGAAAAGAAGGCAAGTGTCTAATCTCCTCATTTAGTAATTTGCAGTGTATTTTAGGGAGGCTTAAAGCCCATTCCCAGAGCTGCTGGTGTGATACTCTTCCTCAACACTGTGACCCATGCTTACATTTTCTCAGAGGTACAATGGCATCATTGTCCTCTTCGGCCTCATCATCATGAATACATCACAACATTACACTGTTCTTTAGTTCAGACTCTGCTCACTCACTAAGACAAAGTAAAGAAAACATTTACACAAGTTCATGGCTCAAAGAAAATCATTTTCCCCCAGTTTGCAAGGAGAATCAGCTTGCAGAAGCAAAATAAATGAGTCTTTTGGCAGAGCCAAAGGAATCGACATGTCCCGATACATGCTTTTGTCAGCCTTTAAAATAAACAAAGTACTATTTCAACATGATGGCTTAATGTTTGAGTCTTTTGGACTACATCCTGTGAAGGGAACTGTGTCTGACCTAGGCAGTGTGATCTACAGCAAAATGATCGGAAGCTATTAGTGCTTCCTAATGCCCTTTTGGCATGCTCATAGTCAAATTATTCATGGTCTTCATTTTGAAAGAGAATTTATTTAAATATTTGCTTAATGGCTGTACCCAAAGACATAGTTTTCAAACCTACCTCACAGTAATGTTGGTAGAAAAGAAAGAATTAGTCGCTCAGTTGTGTCTGACTCTGCAACCCCATAGACTATAGCCTGCCAGGCATCTCTGTCCATGGAATTCTCCAGGTAAGAATAGTGGAATGGGTTGCCATTTCCTACTCAAAAGGATCTTCCTGACCCAGGGATCAAACCTTAGTCTCCTGAATTGCAGGCAGATTCTTAAATGTAAAAATGAAAATAGCCATACGGTTTGATTTCTTTCTTAGAACAATTTGTGTTAAAATTTTCAATGTTGAAGATAATGACTGAGCAAAATTATATTAACAGTTGGAGTGCCCAGAGAGTAAAGCATCCTGGATATGCAGATTTTCTGTTCTGTTTCCAGTCAGTTCAGTCGCTCGCTCGGTCATGTCCCAGTCTTTGTGCCCCCATTGAATTCAGAATGCCAGGCTTCCCTGTCTTCTTGTGTTTCCAAGAGAGCAGTGATCAGCAGAGCAGACCTAGGAATTAATTGCTTGGTTTCAAATATGTGCTCTGCCACTTCTTTCCTGTGTGAGCTTGGAAACTGTATTAACTTCTCTGTAACTTCAGTGTTCATTGAAAAAATAAAATAATGAGCATTCATCTTCATTGTGACATCTGTCATATTACAGCCTGAAATTAAAAAAAAAACCATGTGCCTCTATATGTAGTTATAAACTATCCTCCCATATTTTGAATCAAGAGGAAGAAAAAGTTAATAAAAGTTCTACACTCAAATAACCATGATGACATTTCATCAGTGAATTTGATAAAGTTGCAAAATTAATTTATTTGTAATTCTGTAATTACAAAATTAATATACAGACATCTGTTTTATTTCTACACACTAACAATAAACTATCAGAAATAGAGCTTAAGGAAACAATCCAATTTACCATTGCATTAAGAAGAGGGATAAGCCTACCTAAGGAAGTAAAAGATCTACATTTGTTAATAGAAAGTATAAGATATTATTGAAAGAAATTGAAGATGACCAAAAAGATGGAAAGATATAGTGTACATGGAATGGAAGAATTAATATTGTTAACATGACCATACAACCCTAGGCAA
>SJYV01045251.1:0-16963 GCA_006410875.1 Neotragus pygmaeus
CATGCTCCCCTCCATGAAGCATGTTCCATAAAGCATGCTGCCCTCCATGAAGCATGTTCCATGAAGCACGTTCCCCTCCATGAAGCATGTTCCCCTCCATGAAGCATGTTCCCCTTCATGAAGCATGTTCCATGAAGCATGCTCCCCTCCATGAAGCATGTTCCATAAAGCATGCTGCCCTCCATGAAGCATGTTCCATGAAGCACGTTCCCCTCCATGAAGCATGTTCCCCTCCATGAAGCATGTTCCCCTTCATGAAGCATGTTCCATGAAGCATGCTCCCCTCCATGAAGCATGTTCCATAAAGCATGCTGCCCTCCATGAAGCATGTTCCATGAAGCACGTTCCCCTCCATGAAGCATGTTCCCCTCCATGAAGCATGTTCCCCTTCATGAAGCATGTTCCATGAAGCATGCTCCCCTCCATGAAGCATGTTCCATAAAGCATGCTGCCCTCCATGAAGCATGTTCCATGAAGCACGTTCCCCTCCATGAAGCATGTTCCCCTCCATGAAGCATGTTCCCCTTCATGAAGCATGTTCCATGAAGCATGCTCCCCTCCATGAAGCATGTTCCATAAAGCATGCTGCCCTCCATGAAGCATGTTCCATGAAGCACGTTCCCCTCCATGAAGCATGTTCCCCTCCATGAAGCATGTTCCCCTTCATGAAGCATGTTCCATGAAGCATGCTCCCCTCCATGAAGCATGTTCCATAAAGCATGCTGCCCTCCATGAAGCATGTTCCATGAAGCACGTTCCCCTCCATGAAGCATGTTCCCCTCCATGAAGCATGTTCCCCTTCATGAAGCATGTTCCATGAAGCATGCTCCCCTCCATGAAGCATGTTCCATAAAGCATGCTGCCCTCCATGAAGCATGTTCCATGAAGCACGTTCCCCTCCATGAAGCATGTTCCCCTCCATGAAGCATGTTCCCCTCCATGAAGCATGTTCCATGAAGCATGTTCCCCTCTATGAAGTATGTTCCATTTGTGCCTATTAGAAGCACCCTCTCAGTTTGTTGCAGCAGAAAGGCAAAGGCTGAGTTATCAACTGTACCTAGAATCGAACTGTGGCCCCACCACTCAACAAGCAGGTAATGGGTGATTCCTCTGAATCTCAGTTTTTTAAACAATGAAAGAGGCAAATGTCACCCACCTTACCAAATTAACACAAACACTAAATGGGACCGTGGATATAAAAATACTGAATGCCCCTGGTACACTTCAGACACGATGAACCCCCCTGCTCTCCCTCGCCCGCGGCGCTCTGTGCTCCTGCCCCTCGGGCACTCAGTTCACATCATATGTGCTGCCATCCCAAACAACTGCAGTGCCACGGAACAATTAAACCTGCTTTATTTTGAAAATTGGTGGAGAGGGGAACAAATACAGCAGAATGAATTTGAAGTCATGGCATACTGGGGAAATGGTTTAACATTTATTTCTATGTGAATTAATGCTTCGAAAAAATCCTGTAATAAATTATGACAACTATGACCTGCTGATATTTATACATCTGCTTGTATTCTTTTTTTTTTTCAAATAACTGAATGAATTTGATAAACTACTCAAGCGAAGCATATAACATCCCCTTAAACCAATAAATCCACTCTGGATTCCAGAAATGGACCCGTGTCATTTACCAAAAGAAGAAAGCACAGGGGGGTGAATTCGCAGTCCACACAGGTGACTGAAGAGTGGAGGGCTCCGCATAAAGGAAATTATGGTAAGCGATGAGCACCTTCCCATCAGTAATGGTGACCTGGACCACACGATAGTGTCTCTAGAAAAAGCAATGACTCTTGCTTCTGGAGGATGCTAAGTCACTAGGAGTGAGCTGTCTAGTCACCTTCGACTCCTGCCATCTCATAGCTGAGGTCACAACTTCACAGGTAAAGACACTGAAGGACACACACACACAAAAGCCACCACAGCCTCTCAATGTGTATGCGCTTCCACACGGATTGGCTGCCAAATAGAAACTTCGCATCACTCCACATTTCTGCTCACAACTTCTTCTGATTCTTTCCCATTGAACAACACTGTCTTTGGAAAGTAGTGAATTAGAAAATGCACACAGAATAACATTACCATACTGTCTCCAGTCTGCGGTAGGGGGTAAGCGCCTCCACAAAATAAGATTGTTGAGATGATTGAGGTAGGAAGGCAGGGAGTGGAAGCCTTTCTGGTTGTACCACACCTAAAAGAGAAAGATAACTTAATGGCTCTCATGAAATTAGTTCTTAAGTCTGTTCATAAGCTGTCCTCACACATAAGGAACATGTGTAAATTTGCTTCTCCAGCACCTGAACACAGGCCTCCATGTAATGGTCCTTCAAGGTTGACAGTGAGCAGTGAATTCCAGCCTGCTAATTTTATATTTATCTCCAGCATATAATTTATAGCTAAAAATAGATTAATTTTCCCCAGAACAAATGTGAATGTTGCTCTATAATTATATTCTCACAGCAATTTAAAAAAAAAGGAATCTAAGCCCATTCATTTTTTTTTCCTTTCTCCATTGGTAAGCTAATGAAATCTGACCTGCAAATTAAAACCACAGAAATGATAAGAAAAAAATGATGACTCTCAAATTAATAACTGAATGTGGAACATTATTCCTCAAAATAAATTGAAGTGAACATTTGCTGAGCATGGAGAATAAAGCAACAACAGACCCATCAGACAAGAGGAAGGTGAAGGAGAAAACAGGAGACAGACAATGTTATTAAAATTGAAATAAGAAGTAGCATAAAAAATACTAATTGAACCATCAGTATCTCACAATATTGATATTTTAATGAAAAAATTTTAATGCACTCAGGGGAATGCTGTTGAGTGTCTTTAAGAGATAATGAATCAACCAGAAAATTTTGACCTTAATTCAAGTTCATTTCTCTAGATGACACTGTCTTTTGTGACAATCCTCTTTGTGGAATTATAGCTCCTCCCTCGCTGGTTTCTACTTGGAGGAAGCTGTGCAGGTTCTCACAGTTTGTGCAAAGTTAAGGCCAAATCTCAGGTCCCTGGGCTTCCAAACCATTCCCCTCCCCAACCCCATCACAAGGTGACCAGTTGTCTCCACCAGGGTCCTGAGTTCAGAGGGGGAACTAAGTATCTAGTGACAGCTCATGAAGATGCCTTTCTCTGCAGGACAGCGGCCTACCTCCTTCTTAGGAAGCCCAACTCTCTGGGTGATTAAGGAGGCAGAACCTTGCCCTCTGTCACAGCAGCTGCCATTACACACCCCCATCTTCAAATAGTTTCATAGGTTCAGGGAGCTCCTTAGCAGTCACTCTTTCCAACTCCAAGGAGGAAGAAATTCTACTCAAGACCGACTATCCACAGACCCAGGACAACCTGTTGATGCCCTCGGCTGTGCTCAAGTGGATCTGAGACTGGTAACAGAAAAATCCACAGACTCACAAATGGGTGTATTCAGACACAGGATTCTGAAAAGTGGGGGGAAGCACGGGTTACCTTCTCAGGACAGCCCGCTCCACCCTGCATTGAGATCACTTACCAGAGGGTATCTGCCCCCATTCTGTACCCAACACAGCGACCCCAGTCCCTGCAGGACCGCCAGGTCCACCTCTCACCCCCCCACCCTCAAACACACACACCTACAGATGTGCTAACATACAGGGACCAGCTATGCTTCTGGATACAATGACGTAAAATGCAAGACTGCTAAAGTTAAAGGACATACAGTAGAAAATCTCTGCTGTGGACAGGAACCACAGTCCACGGCCTGCTCCCCCCACCGCCAGTCTTGGCTCCACTAACTGCTTAACTGGAGGTAAAAAACATGAAACCCAAGGGTGCTCTCTGCCCTAGACGTGGCGCCTTCAAATTAGTTTGTTTGAAATTTTGTTTTAAAAGCAGGGTGACATTTTTCTTAGCTTAGAAATGACACTGTACACGGAAATTCGATAGTGGTCCAGTGGCCAAGACACCACACATCCAGTGTGGGGCCTTGGGTTCGATCCTTGGTTGGAGAACTAGGATCCCACCCTGCCTTATGGTTTGGCAAAAAAATTTTCATCTTTAAAAATTAATTGATTGATTAAAATAAAACAGCAACAAGGATTTACTGTATAGCACAGGGAACTGTATTTAAAAAAAAATAAAACAGTGTACAAAAACAGAGAAACCAAAGTGGGGTAGCTACGGTGGGGGTGGGGAACCCCAGAGTCCAGGCGTCTCGCCCACTGCTCCCCATCAGCTTCAGCTTCTGTGTCGGGTCGAGTTCACGCTCCGTTTCTCCTCTACCCGGGGCTGTGGGTCTCCGACCTGGGCTCAGCCCCTGTGCCTCCAGGCAGCCACCAGGACTGAGTCTCCACCATCATCCCAGTTGAGACCAGCAGCTGACAAACCTCTCCACTCAGGAACATAGTCTCCAGGCCAAAGGTCAAGAGGGCTGCCTCATGATCAAGACCAAGTCACAGGTGTGGCCGTGAAACTTGGTGATGCTTGCTGAGGGAGGGGTGGTGCCCAGTGACCCTCTCAGGGGACAGAGTAGCTTCCAGGGACCTAAGGGGTATAACCCTGAGGATGCTGATGTCCCAAAATGCTCGTTAACCATAGAGGGTGCAACCTGTCCTAATCGGAGCCACAATGCGGCCTTAAGACCTCAGTGAGATGATGAGATGCCAGAGTTCAACAACGAGGCCAGGTCAGAGTAGAGGGTGCTGCCAGGTTGGCCCCTGAGGGCTCCAGCCCTGCTCTCTGCAGGCAGGAGGCCAGTGAGGAGCTGCTCCGTTAGCCTGAGTCTAGATACTGAGAACATGGGCACGGGGACAGTGCCAGGGGACCGGGTGGGATCTGGTCAGGGAGCCTTCCCACCGAAGGGAGACCCGGCATTCTGTGCAGAGTGCAGCCCCCAAAGCCGCGCCGCTGATGGTCCTGACGACCCTGGTGTCACTTTTGGGACAGATGACAACATACGGAGTTCCACGGACCAATTTGAACATCATTTCGGTTCTACTACAAACTGGCTTTTGCTTGGGAGAAATTTTATAGATTCTTTTAAGTAAGCGATAGACGCTTCATCATGATCTTAAATAAGCTGCAGGGCTTCCTTCCCTGCTGGTCTCTAAGTCAGGGTCAATAAACCCAGCAGCTGAAGAAGGAAGTTAGCCTCCTTTTCGGGACACATCATGACCCCTCAGAACAGACCTCTCGCGTCAGGATCCCCAGGAACAGTTCCTCAGAAAGGCAACTAAGTTACTGTAAGGAAAAAAAAACATCTCTGGATGGATATTCAAATGCGTAAAAGTATACATGAGAACAGAACAGAACGAAGGCCAAACGCCAAGAGGGGAGTGTGTTTAGCCTTTTTAACTGAACTGTATACATTCTAGAGGGTCTCCCTGGTGGCTAAGAGGTCAAGAATCCACCTGCCAATGCAGGAGACGTGGGTTTCATTGCTGGGTTGGAAGATCCTGTGGCGAAGGAAGCGACCACCCACTCTAGTATTCTTGCCCAGGAAATCCCACGGACTGTAGCCCTTCAGGCTCCCTCTGTCCATGGGGTTGCAAAGAGTTGGACAGAACTTAGCAACTAAACAACAACAAAATACACTCTAGAGGGTGTTTAACTAAACCAGCTGAACACTCAAGATGTGAATGAAATCATCCATAAAGGTTCCATGAGAGATATTCTAAAATATGATGAATTTTAAGTATTAAGCCTATTCATATGCAAATTTCCCATTTTCTCATCAAAAAGACTGCGAAAATATTAAACTCTATGGTCTTATGAATGTACCCCAAAGGCCAAAGTAAAAGGCTGGTGGTTAATTACCGAGAGGTTAATGTAATAATTTGACATGACATCAACCACCAACAATGCTACAGGAATTTGAGACACCAGATGCCCTTTAGAGTCCAGTGTAGACTCACGATCATTGAGCTCCCTGAAAAGACGCTCTCTCCCCAAAGGGCTGGATACTTGCACGCCTGAGTATTGCAAAGTCCATGTCAAACAACATCAGAAGCTGCAGAAGTCACTGCTCAAACACGCTGATACAGAAGGCAAACAAGGAGGAAAAAGAGCAGGCGTCAGGGGACACAGGATGCTGAGCCCTCGTCACGGGAGCAGAGACACAGCAGAGCCTCGGCTGCCCTGCCCCAGACCCCAGAAGACAGACAGGACATCCCACTGTCACCGGGAGGCTCAGTATTCACACAGATTAGAAACTTAACATGTTCTCGGAGGAAATGAGCAGATTCCTCCTACAAACTGGGTTTATTTTAATAACAGTCACATCATGTGTTCAAAAAGCCAGCAAGGGTATTTTAGATTATTTTTCTGTCAAGCTATGAATCTTGATCTTTTCATCTTAAGCTATAAATCTTTCCCTGTGTGTGGCCTGCAGTGTGAGAGAGATTTGAACAAACCTCAGTTGAAATGAAGGATGTCTGAACAGTCTACACAGGGACCGGAACTTTTCATCAGGGATTACATGGTGAAATATGACTGTTAAAACTTTTCTCTGTGATTACATTGTGAAGTATGAAGGTTAACATTTTCACCAGGGATTTCATTGTTAAAAACCTGTAAAGCACCTTTATTTCACTGAATAATCCTTCAACAGGCATAAGCCTGGATCCTGAAAAGCTTTTCCATGTCGCCATGAACCATGAAAGGCCCCACGACAAGGCAGAGACATTTCATTGGTGATATGACAGGTTTACAAGCAGATGCCACTGCCAGGTGGCTCAGAGGTAAAGAATCCGGCTGTCAATGCAGGAGACTCAAGAGACGTGGGTTTGATCCCTGGGACAGGAAAATCCCCTGGAGTCGGTGACCTACTCCAGTATTCTTGCCTGGAGAATCCCATGGACAGCAGAGCCTGAAGAACTACAGTCCATGGGGTCGCAGAGAGTCGGACATGACTGAGCCACTAACACACACACACACCACTCCCACGACTTACTCTTTCCCAGTTTCTCTCAAAATCGGGACCAAGACCAGACTACTTCCCCAATCACCGAGACTGCGAGCTTCCAATCTTTCCCAGCTTAAGGTGGTACCAACTCTTTCCTTAGGGAAACCTGTCCCGATCCCCTGCCTCTGAGTTCCTTGGTGGCTAAGGGGGTAAGGGTGGTCCTGGAGGGTAAGGGGGTCTTTCCTGGCCACTCTGGGTAATGCCAAAGGCATTTTCCTCATTCATAGGGCCAGACCTGGAGGCTTAAAAATCCAACCTCCAGGAGGGGTGCTGCCTGCTCACCACTCTGGGTCCATCCAGTCATGAGGAAGAAAAGGAATTCATTGGGCTGATCCAAAAGTTGGTTCAGAATGTTACAGGAAAAACCCAAATGAACTTTTCGGTCAATAAATGCACATATCAAGATCACTATCATCCCAATGCTGCTGCTGCTGTGGCTAAATCCCTTCAGTCATGTCCAACTTTCTGCAACCCTATGGAATGTAGCCCACCAGGCTCCTCGGTCCCTGGGATTCTCCAGGCAAGAATACTGCTGTGGGTTGCCATGCCCTCCTTCAGGGGATCTTCCCAACCCAGGGACAGAACCTGCATGTCTTCTGTCTCCTGCACTGACAGGCAGATTGCTTACCACCTGTGCCACCTGGAAAGCCCCACCCTGATGATGAGAGTCTTTAAAAGCAGATCAATTACTTGCTTTAGGTCTATCCAGTGAATTCCCATCTTAACAAAAAACAGTGACCTATTTCGTATATTTCTATACAGCCTAAAGAAAACGACTCATTTTCTCTTTCAAGAGAATGTTCACATACAACTAGCTGTGTTTCAGGGTAACAAACACTGGTATTTGGTTTGATTTTGCCTTTACCCACAAAGATATTTACAAAGCAAGCTTCCCTGAATGCTTTCTAAAACAAGAAAAAAAAAGAAAAAAGGAACGACTGTACCTTTGCCAGATTTTGAGGTTTTGACATATTTGAATTTGTGTCTTGAACTTGATTGGGGATTTGCACTCCAAAAGACCATCCTCCAAGCCTGGGGAAGTAAACAAGAGGTCAGAGCTTCCGCCAGGCAGCCCCAGGCCCTCCTAATGGAGGGCGTTCCCCACCCACCACACCGGAGGCCCTAAAACAGTGGCTGCGGAACTTCCAGGCTCTGGGTCGCAGCCCCCTGGGTCAGCCTGCTGCGGGATGCGGCCTGGCCCCAGGCAGGTATCCGAGGAGGGCGCTGCTTATTTAGCAGGGATGGATGAGATACCCACTCCTCACCCACGTTAGAGTACGAGCCTCTCAGCACTCATTGCAGTGTTAGGACACGCACCCCGTGCAGGACTTCGCTGTGCTCGCCGGCCCTGCTGGTGTTCTCATTACCAGCCATTTCTCCTAAAAAACAGCTTTCAGCACCCTTCGGTCTGCCCCGCTCCTGAGTCAGCCCGTTCTGAATTGGTTTCTCCTCTTCCTCTCGCTTCTTTCACCCTCTGTGGACACACTGCCTCCTTCAGGAAGGCATCCCTGGCTACCTCGATTGGGGTGAACCTCCTTCTCTTTGGTGTTCTCACAACACCTTAATTTCCATTTCTTGTGTTGATCGCTATGCTGGGCTTTAACTGTCTTTTTTGCCAGTTAATCTCTTACACAGCTCTGTGAGTTTCACCCGGGACGTGGGGTGAATTTTCTCTCCATATCCCTTGGGTTATATAGTATATTTAGCACTTATGAAGCTTCTAAAAATACTGGACATTAGAAATAAAAACACATACTAAACTTTGTTTCCCAGTCTCTGGATAAGAGGAGATTAAAACAACAAATTTCCACCATTGTGCCTGGATTTTGAACAGAAATTTGGGGCAAAAGAATAAGGATAGATTCCCACTCAGCTCAATTTAATTCAATCATTCATTTCAGAGACTCAAGCATTCATTGATTGAGTGCCTTTTGTACACCAGATACTATTCTAAGTCCTGGGCACACAAGCGCCCACCTTCAAAAATCAGAGATTCCTGGATGTGTTTAAAGGCACAACGGGAGGGCAGCAGGGGCCAGAGATGGTCCAGGAAGCATCAGAAGGAAAGAGGGCCTGGGGGTGGGATGGGGGTGTCTAGGCATTGCAGACACCCCACGCAATGATGCTTTCGTGTTGGGTGGGGAGGTCTCAGGACATTTGATGGAATAGTGAGTATGATTGCAATTTAAAGCAATGAGCAGCTCATCCCTATCCTCTCATCTAGATTCCCCCTCTTAGGCTCAAGGAAAAGCAGAACAAAAGCTTTCCTCAAAATCTCTTAAGAGGGACTTTAGGATACCGTGGAGAGCTTACCTCATTATGCTGTGAACGTCTCAGGGCTTATCCTCTAAAGCAGTCAAGCTGCTTTTGGCTCCCCCAGGTGACACTCCGTGAACATGACTCCCCCACTCCCCCCAGGGCCAAAGTGAAAGTCAGCAGGAGGAATCTGATTAAGTTCTGCAGCACTGCTTCGGAATTTTTATGAGTTATCAAGGTTAGCAGGAGACTTCTGAGCACTGAAGAACATCAGCATTTGAAATGATCAGGTTTCCTAAGTAACTCTGAGAACAAGGAAAGATACAGCAGAGGTTTCAAACCCACCTCGGTTTTTCCGTTGGCGCCAGCAAATACTCCTCCAGTGGGAGGCCAGAGAGGTTGAGAAGCCGGTGGCCCAGGCGGTTGGTGAGGTAGGGAGCCCTGGTGCTCGCGTTGGGGCACTTCTGCAATCATTTCCAGAGATGGGAAGTAGAAGCTCGTTCACAACCCACATGCAGGTTTCCCGATGCTACTTAAGTAAAGCAAATGTGACTCTTCCCTGCTCTCACTTTTTCAGTGACTCATCGATGGCCTTTTATATGTTCTGATTCCTCGTGTCTCTCTTAAGAGTCACCTACATTTGAGAATTAGACCGGAATTCCACTGCAAGCTTTGCCATTAGTTACACTGTAAGTTGGGCAGATGGGTAAGAACTCAAAAGGGAAAATACATTTTCACTGGGGTCATCTTGCATTTGATGAGCCACCAAGAGAGTCAGAGGATGTTAAGCAAGAAAATTCAAAAGAACGTGTTTCTCCCCTAAATGCCTGAAACAGAAAACAAACTCCTTTTCCGCAGCCACTCCGAGGCTTGGAGCCTGGAAATATTTGCCCGGCAGGGACCACCTTACTCCCTCTCTCCTGAGGGCCTCTGGCTCCTAACGAGTAGACTAGCATTTCCAGAAGATTCTGCCAAGGCACCTAAGCGCCACACACATACACAAACAAGGATTCTTTAGTCAGATAAATTAAAAGCTGCCTCTTTCCCACTCCTTGTGATTTGAGCATCTTGTGGGAGCTATGGCAAAGAGACCTGTTACATGGCGCTTTCTCTGACATTTCTGAAGCTCCCTTGGCTATGGAGCTTTTTCACAGGAAATGCTTTTCTCCTTGCATACATATTTCTGAGATATCACAATTCATGTGAATTCGAACGAATTCAACATCAACCATTCTGGTACTCATTCATTCATTCCTCTGATATTGACACCCAATCTGAGTTCAATAAATTTCAGGGAGCTTGTAATAAAAAGTACCAGTCTAACAGAATGAGTGAATCAAGGCCAAAGAATCAGAGCATGAAGTGAAAACTTATAGGGTTCCTGAGTTAATGGAATAAACAAGATGGGGAAGAAACAAATGGTTGGGTCCATAAAGAACTTGAGCAGAACAGCTGGTCGCCACAAAGGAGCAGCAAATAGAGTTCCGAATCGCCAATGGCCAAGGCCAAAAGGGTAACATGTGGCATCCATCAGTGGTCTCTGGTGGGCCCTCCCTACATCCACGGTGCTACGTGACTGCCTCACCTGAGTCCAGATATTTGGTCCAAGAGAAGAAAGGAGACCGGGCCCATCGAAAGGAAGCCTTTCTAAAGGCACTACACCATCAGGAGGGCTTCCCTGGTGGCTCAGACAGTAAATGCTCTGCCTGCGATGCAGGAGACATGGGTTCAGTCCCTGGCTTGGGAAGATCCCCTGGAGAAGGGATTGGCAACCCACTCCAGTATTCTTGCCTGAAGAATCCCAGACAGAGGCTATGGTCCACGAGGTCGCAAAGAGACAGAACCACCTCAGCAACTAACACACACCCCGTGGACAACTAAACAGAAAAGACTTATAAACATGTTCACATGGGCATCTTCTTAAAACTCAATTTAAGATTTTTGTCTGTCTTTTTTTTTTTCCTGTAAATTAAGATAGCCATATCTGTTTCTTAATTTTAGCCAATAGACCTGTGCCCTTTACTCACTGCCTCTTGAGATTTTTTTGAGATGAGTTCCAACCAGTTTTCCACATAAATTTCACTCCATTCTCCTCAACAGACTGGACAGTGTGCCTCTCACTGTAACAGGGGTAACCTGCTTCTGTGTGCCATCGTATTGCTCAACCACAGTTAGAAGAGCCTCGTGATATCTCAGTTTTTAACATCCAGCTTTCAAACCCCCCCCAAAAATGCAAGAAACCTGAGGTCACCCTGCCTTGAAATTCTGGGAAATTTCTCCCCTGAAGTGCAATTCTAGCTCCGTTGTTGGACTGTCGCTGATTGTGACCAGTGGAAAATGAATGGGAGGGTCACCCTGGAAACCACGTCATGACACCTTTCCAAGAAGCACCCAATCAAGGAAACCTAAGAGTCATTTAGTCGGAAAGTTCATGTAGTTACCAAAAACAAAGATTTTTCAGATGGGAGTGAACTTGTTTTTTTTTAATTGGAGTATAAATCCTTTACAATACTGTGTTAGTTTCTGCTGAACAAGGAAGAGAATCAGCTATATGTGTATTCCCACTCTCTTGGATCTCCCCCCGACCATTCCCCTCATCCCACCCACCTAGCTCATCACAGAGCACCAAGGGAAGCAATCTACACATCAACAGATCGACAGAGAAAGATGTGTGTGGCATGTGTGTGTATATACACACACATATGTATATATACACACAGTAGTGTCAGCCATAAAAAGGAACAGAATCAGACTTCTGCAGAGATGTGGACTGACCTAGAGTCTGTCATACAGAGTGAAGCAGGTCAGAGAGAGAAAGCAAATATCATATATTAATGTTGTATATATGGAATCCAGAGAAATGGTCCAGATGAACTTATCTTCTGGGCAGGAATAGAGACGCAGACGTAGAGAATGGACATGTGGAAGGGGAGGCAGGGGAAGGGGAGGGTTGAGTGAATTGGGAGAATAGGTGAACTCACTTCTGTTCCTTGAGGTTTAGGCTTATAAAAAATCAGAAACACCGAGGAAACCTACCAGGCAGCCGCAGGACTCTTGGACGCCCCAGTGAGAGGAGGGGTCGGGGTGCCAGCAGGAAGAACTCTCCCTGACAAATGAAGGAGAAGGTGGGATTATACTCTGATCACAGAGCTGCTGCATCTCCATGACAGCATCCTCCAGACCCGAGCACAGCTCACAAGAGCGTCATCTCCCTGTGATGCAGAAGGCAGAGTGCTCACATTTGTTTTCACAGCCTGAGCTGTTAATCTGATGACAATGCTTTATTACAATCCCGTTATTTCCATTATATTGAATGATGCTCTCACTCTGGTCGTGCACCGAATGTGCCGCCGAGGCTCCTGGGGGGCTGTCATGAACCTCGGGGCTCCTGGTGGCCAAACCAGGCACCCTCAGCACCAGCGCTGCTGCTGCTGCTGCTAAGTCGCTTCAGTCGTGTCCGACTCTGTGCGACCCATAGACGGCAGCCCACCAGGCTTCCCTGTCCCCAGGATTCTCCAGGCAAGAACATCGGAGTGGGTTGCCATTTCCTTCTCCAATGCATGAAAGTGAAAAGTGAGACTGAAGTCTCTCAGTCATGTCCAACTCTTAGCGACCCCATGGACTGCAGCCCACCAGGCTCCTCCGTCCATGGGATCCTCTAGGCAAGAGCACTGGAGTGGGGTGCCACTGCCTCCTCCGCAGCACCAGTGCAGCAATTCCTAAACACAGGAAGTTGCTAACTTCTTTTCATTGTGTGACATCATAACTGATCATCACTTAAAGAAAAGCAAATAGTATTAAATTTCTGTTATGAACGGTGGTGCCACAGAAACTGCTATGAAACCAACTTACTGGAGAGTTTCAGAACCTCTGTATTCCAAAGCTCCCTATCACTGTTCTCCTTGTTAGTCCTCTTGTTTTGATTTTTTTCAGCAATGTTTACAAATCGAAATCTGCTTTAGTACTAATAATTGTTATTTACTCACAAATTGGGAGAGAAAGGAGGAAATTAACCTTTACTGAACTACAGGCACCTGGCTAGATGTTTTCACCACAAGCATCTGCAACCTCACTTCTAGGAAAGGACTGGGGTTCTCAGAGGCCAGGGGCTCACCCGACATCAACCTTTGGAAGATAGTCTCACGTGCTCTTTGCTCCAGGTGGTGCGGCTTTAGTGTTAGAACATCCAGGTGAAAAACATCCAGGCCAATGAAAGGAAGCCTGCCATTCCTGTTAACCAGGTCAGCAAAATACAATTTCCGCGTAAATTTCTAAAATATCAAAAATCACTTCAAGGCTTCCCTGGTGTGACTTTCTCAGTCGACCAGTCTATGGAGACTCCAGTTTTGAGCCTTGAAAGTGATCAGGGAGACAGCATCCAAGGCAGTGATGTGCTTAATCAGACTGCTTGCTGTATCTGATAATCACTTGGAAAAAATGACTCCGCTTACACTCCTGAAGCTTGCAGCCTTCCTTGCTTCCACTGCTGGTCTTCGATGACTGTTAGCGAGTATTTACAACATAATGCATTTCTTCAAAATGTCCTCTTTGTCTCTTCCAAATCCTCCACTGTTTTTCTCTTAGCTTCCGGTTTAGAGAGTAAAGTGAAAGTGAAGTCGCTCAGGCGTGTCCAACTCTTTGCGATCCCATCAACTGTAGTCTACTAGGCTTCTCTGTCCATAGGATTTTCCAGGCAAGAGTACTGGAGTGGGTTTCCATTTCCTTCTCAGGGGATCTTCCTGACCCAGGGATCGATCCCAGGTCTCCTGCATTGCAGGCAGACGCTTTACCCTCTGAGCCAGAGAGTAAAGAGATGCGCCTTAGAGCTGCACATGGCCCAGCAACAGCATTCGTCGGGTGCCAGATGTGGGAGCCTCCCAGCCTCCAGGAGTCCTGGGAAGCTGTGCTCCGTGAGGGCACAGGAGATACGAGATGTGGGATCAGACTTATTCTCATCCCTCCAACGTCAGGACCCCAGGTTGTGAGTGGAGCACCAGCCAGGCTTCACAGCCCACATGAGCAGTGATGTCATCCTAAGGGGGTGTCTGACATGGTCCCTCTGTCTGTCGCATCTGGCGAGGCTGGACTGAATGGGTCTGCTTTGACGCAGGCCCGCCTGCCTGCATTTTTCAACATTCAGATGTGCACTTTGCATCTCAGTGCCAGAGAGAGGTTCTCAGGACCTACTGTCAAGAGGGAAGGTTCTGACAAAAACTTGCCTGTAGGAACAAAAGTCTCCACACAGGGACACCCTGTGGTCTGAGGTGACACTTGCTCTCTTGAGAGACATGGGAGCACAGTGATGCTAAAAAAGCAGAGGGAGGTGAGTCACGCCCACTTCACTCAAGAGCGTCTTCAGCAGAGCTGGGATGTGGGCTCTTGTGGCCCCACCCAGAATCTGGGTCTGCTCGATACATGCATGCTGGATGTGGTTTCGATTCCTGACCTCAACTTCCATTGCCCCAGGTCCTCTGCAGCCTGGAAGCTGTCACAGAGATGCCAGGAGTGAGGACCTAGCCTCGTGAGCCTGGGAGTATGGAAACTTGAAGATGACTGCTCCTGCTGCTGCCGTCCAGCCATGGAAACCAACCTGACCCATCTTCCCACCTGGATTTGAATGTGCAATAGAACTAGAAGATTTGCTCACTGCCCTTCTGTTCTATACAGAACACTATCTAGAAAAAGTGAGGAAAGTGTTTCACTTGAGCTACAGTAGGGACACCATCGCTGGAGTGTCACCAGACACGAGCCTTGTGACATTAACCTCAGTGATGCAATCTACCCATCTGCTTCTAAAATTTAAATTAGGCATCATCTACTACAATAGGAAAACAGATAGTTCATTTCACATTTATACCACAATAGTTCTTTCTGGGGACTTTTACTGCCTTCTGCCTTGGTTCAGATGGTAAAGAATCTGCTTGCAATTCAGGAGCCCTGGGTTCAATCCCTGAGTTGGGAAGATCCCTTGGAGAAGGGAATGGCAACCCTCTCCAATATTCCATGCACAGAGGAGCCTGGTGAGTTGCAATCCATGGGGTCACCCACAGATGGACATGACTGAATGACTATCACTTTCTCCACTTTTCTGCCTGAGAAGAGGTAAAGTTGGGGATTCAATACACTCCCTCAGCAGAAGCTCAGAGTCTGAGCAGAAAAACAGTCCATACATAGAATCTCGTCTACTATCTTAAAATGTGTCTGCTAATTCATAATCAAATGATGGCTAAAGTCTGCCCACAATGGAAAATGTAGACACTGAATTCAATACTGTTCTACATTTACAGAAGGAAAATTATTTGTTTTAAATAAAACCTTTTGTTTCAACCTGGGACTTCAGTAAATAAGACTTAACCATGAGGCATGAACAGAAATTATTACTGATGTTAGTCTGCAAAGTGTCTCCTTGTATAAGGCGCCCTCCTCCAGCTTTTGGTCATGCTGCCCAAGGAAAAGCATAGAAATGGTTAACAGGAAGGAGTTAAGGGGCCAGGTGGCTTTCACAGAGAAAGAACAAGAAGCAGAAGCAGACCCAGGAAGTCAGAGGAAAGGCTGAGCAGGGAACAGTGAGGATCGCAGGCTGTGGGGCAGGGGCAGAGCTCGGGGATAGGGGTGAGGCAGGAGGGTCTGGGGGCTCCTGATTCCTGGCAACAGTCTGTGAGGGTAAAACTGACGTCTGGACAGAATTTGGAACATGGTCTCCTGTCTTAGCACTGATGCTACCTTTTTCCCCGCCTCTTGAAAGGCCAAATAAATGTCTTTTTCTTTTCTGCCAACTGTTCTTTCTTCTTTGTTGCCAGGTTGGGCCCAGATTAAACCCCGCGGGGCCCCAGATTATATTTCAATTTCTCAAAGGTAGACAGTTTTTACAGCCTGCATGTTTCTTTAGACGGAAGGAAAATAAAAGCATCACCATGGAAGCTTTTATTTAGTTAAATTAATTACTTCCTTTTTCAAGAGAAGACTAAAGTGAAACAACATGATTAACTTTCTATTAATTCTTCCTCATTGAGACCAGTAATAGTTATTCAGTCTCATGTTCATTACCAACATAAATAATGCACAAGACGAGTCATCACAAATTAGGAAAACATGCACCAATATGGCATTATTGTCTGGATTTTAGTATTTATTACTGAAAAACATACACTTTAGTGCTTAATACATCATTATGGTTTTATATCACTTCCCCATTTGTAAATTCCTAAGTCCTCCATCAATCCTGGTTCCTACAACAGCATGATCCTCAATAAATAACAGTCAAGCAAAGTGAGAGAGAAGACTGTTTATGAAGAAAGGCATGCTTTATCAAGGTCTCATCTCTATATTATTAATATCATTTTCAAATCTTAGAAAAAAAGTTTTCAAAGTAATTCACCCCCACTGATGTTATTGATTGTTTAACTCGCTTTAGTTTAAAAAAAAAATCTTTTCATAGGTATAAGTTTACCCTAAAAAGTAAATAATAAATATTAATAATAACTATTTCATATTTAATTGTTCCTTATTCTTTTTACAGTTTTATTCTTTGGAGCTTTTAGTAAGTTAACTGAATGCTATTCATTATTGATTTTACTAATTGATTTTTGCAATGATATAAAACCTGTATTTACCAAGGAAGGGAAGGGAGAATGATGGAGCTTCTCTTAGGTCATTTTATCAACAGACAGCATCAGGCACACTCAGTCCTTGCCCTCTCACCCGGCTACTGTTCTCCCTGTAGTGAGAACAGGTGCCAGGAGATCCTGCCAGCCT
>SJYV01045258.1:3206-22880 GCA_006410875.1 Neotragus pygmaeus
TTTGCTTTTCACGTCTCTTCTCTTCACAGCTATTTGTAAGGCCTCCCCAGACAGCCATTTTGCTTTTTTGCATTTCTTTACAAAACTGCATATAAGAGCATTTTCAATGTGTACATTCGTGCACACATAACTATTTTTTTGCATTTCTTTACCATCCCCATGGAAAAGAAATGCAAAAAATAGTTATGTGTGCACAAATGTGTACCTTGAAAATGCTCTTATATGCAGCTTTGTAAAATGAAAAAGAAATCACACCACATTCCGGGGCTGGTGGTTGGGGAGCAGGAACAGAATGAAAATGTTTCCCATGTAATACGTGGAGAGAAAGGAAGGGGGAGAGAGAGAGAAGGAGAGAGAAGATAAATAATAAAGTGCTTCTAACAATGTTCCTTGACACACAGTCAGCACCAAGCATGGTGTTTGCCATTATTCCTCTTATTTTATGACAGGATGAGGACATGAGCACAAGGCAAGAGCTTTGGGCCCATCCAGCACACACATCAGTACCCTACTGGCTGTTTACGAGACTCACCCCATTTATTCCCTGAGCTCTTATCAAGGAGGAGACTCCCAGAGGGGAGAAAGCCCTGGACTTGGGGTCAGACAGCCCATGGTCAGTGCCCACCTTTGCCTGATCTCTAGCTGAGTGACCTTGAACAAGCGACTTGCCTTCTCTGAGCCTCACTTCCTTCTTGGTAAGAAGAGGCATAAGATTAGGTCTACAGATAGTAAAGACTCCACCTGCAGTGAGGGAGATCTGGGTTCCATTCCTGGATCAGGAAAATCCCCTGTTGAAGGGAATGGGAACCCACTCCAGTATCCTTGCCTGGAGAATCCCAAGAACAGAAGAGCCTGGTGGGCTACAGTCCATGGGATCTCAAAGAGTCGGACACAACTGAGCAACTAACATTCACATGAGAATTAGAAAAGTAAACCCATATATGTGTCTTAGTTTGAGTTCTCCAGAATTTAACACTGATGTAAAGATTCAAGTGAAAATACCTTATTTGGAAGTGACCTTGAGACAAAAATTCAGCTGTAAGTTGTTTCTTTGGGAGGTGATTCTAGAAAGTGCCAGTAAGACAATGGGGAAGTGAGATAGAGAAGAGAAGGCAGCAGATAAAGGATGCTCTATCAGGGAAGCTTACACTATGAGTACTTGGGGCTCAGTCCCTTTGGGAGACAGCAGACAACATGTACCCCCCACTCCAGTCCTTACTTGGGACTGCTTCCAAAGGCATTATTTCTCCAGAATGTCCTGCCCGAGGGAAGTTTGAACAGCCGCTCCAGCGATAAGCCCAGCCTGATGTGAACAGCTGCAGTCATTCAGTGAGTGCAGTTCTCTTCGCTCTTCCCAACACACCCACCCACACACATGCACACACGGATGCATGCGCCCATCATCTCACACAGCACACAATCACACACTGTGCACACATTTTGACTCTTACACACGTACACACCCTCACATACTTGCACACAGTCACATGGATGCTCGCATATTCACTCAAATGCGCCCTAACATACCAAGTCACAGACGACCTCGCGTGCACTCACGCTCACACATTAAACTAGTGGAGACCAGACGCTTTACAGCCTGTTGGTCCCGAACTGTCCAGCAGAGGGAGCCTCCGACACACTCAGGAGAGGAAAGATTTAAAAGCAATTAGTGACAGCACCCCCCAGAGAAGGCAATGGCACCCCACTCCAGTGCTCTTGCCTGGAAAATCCCATGGGCGGAGGAGCCTGGTAGGCTGCAGTCCATGGGGTCGCTGAGTCAGACACGACTGAGCGACTTCACTTTCACATTTCAGTTTCATGCATTGGAGAAGGAAATGGCAACCCACTCCAGTGTTCTTGCCTGGAGAATCCCAGGGACGGGACCTGGTGGGCTGCCGTCAATGGGGTCGCGCAGAGTCGGACACGACTGAAGTGACTCAGCAGCAGCAGCAAAGACAGCACCAGGCCTTAAGTGGGTGCCCCTGCGTCTCGGGCACCTTGTCTCTTTCCCCTCCTCCTCGTCTCTTTCATTCACCACCCACAGCCCTTAGCGGAAAGTCAATCTGCATGAATTACAAGGATGATGATCCTTTAAAATCCACACGATAAGGGAGAACGAAGCAGCAGAGAGGGGCAGTCATGCGCCCAAGCCCACCGCTAGGAGGGGGCACAGCCGGGGTTTGAACCCACACCTCTTGCCTCCCAAAGCCAAGTTATTTTTGCCGGTGGAGGACAAGGTGGCAAGGGAAAGGGTGGGGCGAAAGATGCCGTTGCGATATATAGGCAATGGTACGCTCCTGAAGAACCTCGGCCTGAACAAGGATGTGCAAGACGGAGCATCATCAAAGCCAGGTGGTGCCTGCAGGGCCCGGAATCGCAAGTTCCCCACTTAGACCTCTTGTAGCCTCTGACACGGGATTCCGATCGACGACCCCACTTTACGCCACCTGAGGGCGCCCCAGGATCGGCTTCCCAGGTTTGCCTCCGCTCTTCCATGCCCCCAACCCCACCCCATTCCCTAGCACACTCCTTTCCCGGCAAAGAGGGGCTAGAGACCCCGCCAGGACAAGGAGCCCGAAGCGTAGGGTAGAAAACGACTCCGGGCCCCCTCTCAGGTCCCAAGGACATCGTTGTACGATTTGGGGTGAGTCATTTCATTCTGGGGAACTCAAGTTTCCACCTCCGTGAAATGAAACAGTGCCTGTATACTCAGTTGCTAAGTCGCCTGAGACTCTTTTGTGACCCCATGGATTATAGCCCGCCAGGCTCCTCTGTTCATGGAATTTCCCAGGCAAGAATACTGGAGTGGGTTGCCGTTTCCTCCTCTAGGGGAATCTTTCCGACCCAGGGATCCAACTCTTGTCTCCTGCTTGGCAGGCAGATTCCTTACCCTTGGGCCACCTAGGAAACCCAAAAAGAGATAGTAACAGCACCCTTGAGAATTAAATGAAAATATCTGGGAAAGGCACACAAGAAGTATTCAGTCGATTTATACCTCATTATTAATTGGGAGACACCAGGGGCTTGGTCCTTGAGCCCCTCCTTCGTGTACTCACAAGGTTGCCGGTGTGTAGACATGCAGACACAGGCACACACACACCAAGGGATCCCTCCTAGCCCTGAGGCTTTTAAAACATCTAAACACTGAGCCTCCCCAGATGTACGTCACCAGCCCTGGACTCATCCAAATTAAGAACCCATCCACCCAACTGGCCAGGTTGACTTCTCCAACTACCCCGGCCCAAACAACCACCTCCCGCTTCCCCCTTCCCCCCACCCAAAAAAAAAAAAAANCCTGGTGGGCTGCCGTCAATGGGGTCGCGCAGAGTCGGACACGACTGAAGTGACTCAGCAGCAGCAGCAAAGACAGCACCAGGCCTTAAGTGGGTGCCCCTGCGTCTCGGAGACCTTGTCTCTTTCCCCTCCTCCTCGTCTCTTTCATTCACCACCCACAGCCCTTAGCGGAAAGTCAATCTGCATGAATTACAAGGATGATGATCCTGTAAAATCCTCACGATAAGGGAGAACGAAGCAGCAGAGAGGGGCAGTCATGCGCCCAAGCCCACCGCTAGGAGGGGGCACAGCCGGGGTTTGAACCCACACCTCTTGCCTCCCAAAGCCAAGTTATTTTTGCCGGTGGAGGACAAGGTGGCAAGGGAAAGGGTGGGGCGAAAGATGCCGTTGCGATATATAGGCAATGGTACGCTCCTGAAGAACCTCGGCCTGAACAAGGATGTGCAAGACGGAGCATCATCAAAGCCAGGTGGTGCCTGCAGGGCCCGGAATCGCAAGTTCCCCACTTAGACCTCTTGTAGCCTCTGACACGGGATTCCGATCGACGACCCCACTTTACGCCACCTGAGGGCGCCCCAGGATCGGCTTCCCAGGTTTGCCTCCGCTCTTCCATGCCCCCAACCCCACCCCATTCCCTAGCACACTCCTTTCCCGGCAAAGAGGGGCTAGAGACCCCGCCAGGACAAGGAGCCCGAAGCGTAGGGTAGAAAACGACTCCGGGCCCCCTCTCAGGTCCCAAGGACATCGTTGTACGATTTGGGGTGAGTCATTTCATTCTGGGGAACTCAAGTTTCCACCTCCGTGAAATGAAACAGTGCCTGTATACTCAGTTGCTAAGTCGCCTGAGACTCTTTTGTGACCCCATGGATTATAGCCCGCCAGGCTCCTCTGTTCATGGAATTTCCCAGGCAAGAATACTGGAGTGGGTTGCCGTTTCCTCCTCTAGGGGAATCTTTCCGACCCAGGGATCCAACTCTTGTCTCCTGCTTGGCAGGCAGATTCCTTACCCTTGGGCCACCTAGGAAACCCAAAAAGAGATAGTAACAGCACCCTTGAGAATTAAATGAAAATATCTGGGAAAGGCACACAAGAAGTATTCAGTCGATTTATACCTCATTATTAATTGGGAGACACCAGGGGCTTGGTCCTTGAGCCCCTCCTTCGTGTACTCACAAGGTTGCCGGTGTGTAGACATGCAGACACAGGCACACACACACCAAGGGATCCCTCCTAGCCCTGAGGCTTTTAAAACATCTAAACACTGAGCCTCCCCAGATGTACGTCACCAGCCCTGGACTCATCCAAATTAAGAACCCATCCACCCAACTGGCCAGGTTGACTTCTCCAACTACCCCGGCCCAAACAACCACCTCCCGCTTCCCCCTTCCCCCCACCCAAAAAAAAAAAAAATTCCATTTGGGATTCTCCATCTCAGTTGATAGCTTTTCCATCTTTTCAGGTGCTCAGACCCAAACCTGGTCTTCCCTCATAGCTCAGTTGGTAAAGAATCCACCTGCAATGCAGGAATACACCTTCAATTCAGGAGACCCGGGTTCGATTCCGGGCTCTGGAAGATCCCCTGGAGAAGGAAATGACAACCCACTCCAGTATTCTTGCCTGGAAAATTCCATGGACAGAGGAGCCTGGTGGGCTACAGACCCCATGGGGTCACAAAAAGTCAGACGCAACTTGGCAACTAAGCCACCACAGACCCAAACCTGGTGTTGGCCCATTCTCCCAAACNGAAATGACAACCCACTCCAGTATTCTTGCCTGGAAAATTCCATGGACAGAGGAGCCTGGTGGGCTACAGACCCCATGGGGTCACAAAAAGTCAGACGCAACTTGGCAACTAAGCCACCACAGACCCAAACCTGGTGTTGGCCCATTCTCCCAAACCTCACATTCCATTTATCTGCAGACCTGCCAGTATGACCATCATGAAACAGTCATTTCTCATCATAATCCAACTGCCGCTAATCACCTCTATAGCCAGCTTGGGCAGAGCCATCATCATCTCACCACCCCACCACCCCCCACAACCAATCTGATTTCCCTCATCCCATCCTCGCCACAGTCTCTATTCAACATAGCAACCCACGACTGTCAGATAACATTTTTTTTTAATATTTGTTTGTTTATTTGGCTTTTCCGGGTCTTAGTTGCAGCACGTGGAATCTTCAAACTTCTGGTTTGTGGCATGCGGAATCACTAGTTGCAACCTGTGAACTCTTAGTTGTGGCATGTGCTATCTAGTTCCCTGACCAGGGATTAAACCCATGTCCCTGCATTAGGAGCATGGAGTAGTCTTAGCCACTAGACCACCATGGAAGTCCCTGTAAGACATATCTTGTCCCTCTTTTGCTCAGAATCCTCCATGGCTCCCGATTTCTGTAACAATGAAATTCATAATCCATCCAGTGATCTTCAAGGCTGTGTGAATTTACGTATTTATTTGCTTGTTTATCATCTGTCATCTGTTTCCCCCACTACCACCAGCACCAGAATGTCAGTGATGCAAGGACTCAAACACTCCCTGGCTCACAGCAGATGCTCAAAAAAATATGTGATGAGTTAACATGATCTTTGTAGTCACTGTCATCGTCCCACCTCTGAGGAGGTGGTGCAGTAGTAGAGAATCTGCCTGCCAGCGCAGGAGGCACAAGAGACTTAGATTCAATCCCTGGGTCAGGAAGATCCCCTGGAGTAGGAAAATGGCAACCTACTCCAGTATTCTTGCCTGGAGAATTCCATGGACAGAGGAGTCTGGTAGGCTACAGTCCATGGGGTTCCAAAGAGTCAGACACAACTGAAGCAACTTAGCACACACACACACACACACACACACCCTCTGCATAAAACTGTACTGTGACATGACCCACCCTTCCTCCATTCCAGCCCCACTCCCCAGATCCAGCCACCCTAGTCCCCTTTGTGAGTTCCGTGAGCACACCACACTCTCTCACCCCAGGACACTTGCAGATGCTGTTCCTTCTTCCCGGAAAGCACTTCACTCCCTTCTCAACACTCAAATTCTACTCCAGGTTCAGCATCAGAGTAGCTCTCCTTGAGTCACCCTCCATCCCCTGCTATGCTTGCCCAGAACCAAAGCCTCTCTTTTGCAGCACTTGTCACAGGTTGCAAATACATTTACCTATGGAATTATTTGTCCAACACACGTCCCCCATCCTCCTGAGGGCAGGGATTTGCCTGCTGTCGTGTTCCCAGCCCAGTGCCATTGGACACTTACTAAGCAGTATGTTGAAATAAGGGGCTTCCCAGGTGCTACTAACAGAACCCATCTGCCAATCCAGGGGACAAAAGGGATTTGATCCCTGGTTTGGGAAGATCCCCTGGAGGAGGGCATGGCAATCCACTCATTATTCTTGTCCGGAGAATCCCATGGACAGAGGAGCCTGGCGGGCTACAGTCCATGGGGTCACAAAGAGTCAGACACCACTGAAGAGAGCACACATGCACATGTTGAAATGAACGAATGCACAAACTGTCCCAAAAAGCCCAAGTTTATGTCAGAGGACAAACGTCTTCCCAGCCTCCTAGCCCACAACTTCCCAGCTGCCCAGGACCCCTCATTTCCTTGCTGGAATCCAGGTGTGAGGATCTGATCTGGCTAGGGAGTGGGTGATGGAAGCTGTCTGCATCCTTTGCTTATATTCTACAAAATTCAGCACACTCGCCAAAGGGGTTTTGAGCAAGGGAAGAAGGAAGGGGCTTGAGAGGGAGAGTCTGGGCTTACAAGTCAACAACAAACATCCTGGGCTTGAGAGGAAGAGTCTGGGCTTACAAGTCAACGACAAACATCCTGGGACTGGGATGCAGGCTCGGGAGTTCATCCATGTAAGCTGGGGAACTCAAGAAAGGGATGTTCAGGGTTCTGATCTCAGGCTCCAGTTTTCACGTCTTCAATTGAAAAGCCAGCCGAGATCTGAGGTAGACTGAGCTTGTAGCCTAGAGGCCTTGGTCCTCGGAAGGTTCAGTTGGTGGGGCCTGAACATCGGAATCCGAGAGATGCTAGGGCGGGGCCTGAGCCCGAGGGAACGTGGCCAATCCTGGTCCCTCAAACAAGAGGGCGGAAACTGGCACCCAGGGGGGCGGGATCTCGACCTCGAGGGGCGGGATCAGACCCTCCAGAGGCGGAGCCTTGCCTTGAGTGGGTGTGACCTGCACCATCAGGCTGCTTAACGGTCCCCCAGGAGCTGAGCCTTCCGGGGGAGCGTGGCCTATGCCCTCAGGCTCTTGGGGGCGGGGCCTGGGCCCTCGGGGGCGGGACCTAGGCCTTTCTGGGCGGAGCTTGGGCCCCGGGATCCGCAGGGGCGCGCCGACCTTCAGGCCCGCGGAGGCAGCGGCTCCACCTTGAGCCAGATGCCGTTCTCCGTGCGCAGAATGAGCTCGGGCTTCCTCCGCACCTTGCGCGTTCGGTCCACGCTCAGGCGGAAGCGCAGTAGCGTCAGCGCCACAGCCACGCGCATCTCAGCCATGGCGAAGCTCTGTCCGATGCAGTTCCTGGTGGACGGAGGACAGGGGGCTCAGGATCGGCCGCTGTGTGAGCGGGGTCCCTGGGATGGGGTGAAATGACCTCCCCCTCGGAGCCTCGGGGTTTCCTGGGTAGCTCAGACGGTAAAAATCTGCCTGCAATGCGAGAGGCCTGTGTTCTATCCCTGGGTTAGGAAGTTCCTCTGGAGGAGGGCATAGCAACCCACTCCAGTATTCTTGCCTGGAGAATCCCACAAACAGAGGAGCCTGGCGCGCTACAGTGCATGGGGTCGCAGAGAGTTGGACGTGACTGAACGACTAACACACACTGGGAGCCTCAACTCCCGGACAGAGGCATCATAGAGCCATTAAGAGCACATGAGCCCAGAACTCAGGGCTTGGCATAGAGTAGATATCTGATACCCTGGATGATATCGTTGGGTCTGATTTGGGGGCTTCCTGATGTATTGAGGGCACGAAAAGGGTACCAGGTTGGTGGACAAGACACCCCCAGTGGTTTCTGCTCCTAACAGGCACATCCCTGACCTTCCACTGGCCTCGATGTTCCTCCTACACTTCACTTGGATTGAGGGAAATAAAAGTTACCTTGGTCCTGCAGAAAAGGGCACGTAAGCCAGTGGGGAGCGCTGCTGTGGGTTGTCCGGATCAAAGCGATAGGGGTTGTACACCTAGGCAGAAGTAGACTGGGCGTGAGTTCTGGCTGTCCCAGCGTGGTTCCCTCCCTCAGACTCTGGGGGCCAGACCAGCTGGACTAAGAGGTCCAGCCACACCTGCCTCCTTTCCATTTCCACCACAGGACCTTTGCACTGGCAGCTTCCTCCACATGGGACACGGTTTTCCCTGCTCCTCACACTTTAAAGTGTGAACATTTTCAGGGTTAGCTCACCCATCTCTTCTTTAGGAAGGACTCTCCTCACTGTGTGAGCTAAACTGCTCTCCCCCAACTCAGGTCAGTTTTTGTTTCCTTTGTGTATGTATCACAGTTCAAAATGATCTTATTTATTTGCTTATTTTCCTCCTCTTCACTTCACTGTCTGCTCTGTGAGAGCAAAGACAGAGTGCCCCAGAGGGCCCTCAGTGTCCCATACACAGTAGATGCTCAATAAAGATATGTTGGGGTTTCCCTGGTAGTCTTGGACTCCAAAATTACTGCAGATGGTGCCTGCAGCCTTGAGATTAAAAGGTGCTTGCTCCTTGGAAGAAAAGCTATGACCAACCTAGACTATTAAAAAGCAGAGATATTCCTTCACCAACAAAGGTCCATCTAGTCAAAGCTATGGTTTTTCCAGTAGTCATGTATGGATGTGAGACTTGGACCATAAAGAAAGCTGAACACTGAAGAACTGATGCTTTTGAACTGTGGTGTTGGAGAAAACTCTTGAGATTCCTTGGACTGCAAGGNTCTAGTCAAAGCTATGGTTTTTCCAGTAGTCATGTATGGATGTGAGACTTGGACCATAAAGAAAGCTGAACACTGAAGAACTGATGCTTTTGAACTGTGGTGTTGGAGAAAACTCTTGAGATTCCTTGGACTGCAAGGAGATTCAACCAATCAATCCTAAAGGAAATTAATCCTGAATATTCATTCGAAGGACTGATGCTGAAGCTCCAATACTTTGGCCACCTGATGTAAAGAGCTGACTCATAGAAAAGACCCCAATGCTGAGAAAGATTGAAGGCAGGAGGAGAAGGGGACAACCGGATGAGATGGTTGAATGGCATTACTGACTGGATAGACATGAGTTTGAGTAAGCTCCAGGAGTTGGTGGTGGACAGGGAAGCCTGGTGTGCTGCAGCCCATGGGGGTCACAAAAAGTCAGACACAACTGAGTGACTGAACTGGCAGTCCAGTGGTTAGGACTCTGCACTTTCACTGCAGGGAGCATGGGTTCAATCCCTGATCAGGAAACTCCCACATGCCACACAGTGCAGTCAAAAAGTTTAAAAAAAAAAAAAAGAAAAAAAGATTTGTAGATATAATGAATTAACAGTGAATGGGTGAGTGAATGGTGGGTGAGGAGTGCTCAAGCCCTGCATTCAGCCCTACCATCTGGCTCCCTGGGGAGGAGGAGAGGGGAGGCCTGCTGACCAAGGTCTTAGGAGGAAGACCTAAAGGAGGGTTGGGGCAGGGGCTTACCTTGGAGTCGGGCCACACTTCAGGGTTATAGTGGGTCCCATAGATGCTAACCAGGCAGATGATTCCTGTGAGGAAGGGGAGGGTCAGTGGGGTCAATGGAAATGAGGGAAACCAGGACCTCCTCTGGAGACCTACCCCTCCCCCAGCTCTCTCCAAAGCCACACAGTTCCCACAAGCCATCTGCCACCCTTTCCTGCCCATCCTTCCTTGAAAACTTTTGCTTCACCATCCACTGCCTTGCTTCTCCGTGAGAGGTCCCCATAGCCGCCTTTCTAGCTGTCATCCTGGCCACACAGGGATCTTACTCACACATCTGACATTGCTCCTCCACAGCTCAAATACCTCTCATGCTCCCTACTACCCCGAGGATCAAGTTCAAGTGCCTCAACCGTACATTCAACTTCTTTCACTATGTGTATTCTGAGGCTCTGCTCCATAAACATGTTCTCTTTTTCATTTCTCAAGGCTCACCTCTCATATTCCCTCTTCCAGGCAGCCCTCCCTGCATTCCATGCCAGATACAGTCAATCACTCCTTATCTGGGGCTGCTCCAGTCCCTGTCCCTCCCTGTAGCCCATCCCTCACCCCATGTGACTGGGACCATCCATGCCCTGCTGTGTCTTCCCCAAACTGGCTGGCACTCAAGGCTTGGACCTGGGGATGAGGCTTCACTGGATGCCCAGCCTCACCCAGGACAGGACCAGGTCTCCAGGGGATATCTGGCAACAGAAAGAAGCCAACCCTTCTCTCCCTGCACTCTCACACAGCCCACGCCATCATTCCTACTCTTTCCTTTCTGCTTGGATCCACCCACCTCTGCCTCCCCAATACACACATGCACAACTGGATCTCTTCATCAACCCCAGAAGCCACAGGCTATAAACTGCTTACAAGGATACCGCACCTGGGGCAGGCATGGCCAGACCCCCACAGGCGATAGAGCAAGTAGGCAACAGGGAACACAAAGGGGGCACCTTTGGGGATGATGCGTCCGTCTGGGAGCTTGATGTCCTCTGTGCAGCGGCGGGAGACCATGGTCACAGGTGGGAACTGGCGGAGGCTCTCTTTGATGCACATAGTGGTGAAGGGCAGTTGGGTCAGGTCGTCCCTGGGGAACATGGAACAGTGGGTGACTAGAGGCCAGGCCATGATGCCACCCCCCTAGAGACACACACACACACATATGCATAGGCTATTAGGAGCAACTGCAGGAAACCAGTCCCGGATTTCAGACTTCCCCCAACTTGCGATTGCAGTTATGCCCTGCACACACCTCTAATCCTCAACAGAAAAAATATCTGCCCGCTGACCAATCAGAGCAGCTCTAGCTGGATGTCTCTGAGCCCAGCATTAATTCTCTAACTGATGAATTGTGTGGAGGTCAGGGGGCACCCCTGCGGATGTGCCAGGATAAACAGAGCGACCTGAAGTAGCAACAATTTGCCAANGCCCGCTGACCAATCAGAGCAGCTCTAGCTGGATGTCTCTGAGCCCAGCATTAATTCTCTAACTGATGAATTGTGTGGAGGTCAGGGGGCACCCCTGCGGATGTGCCAGGATAAACAGAGCGACCTGAAGTAGCAACAATTTGCCAACCTGAATGGGTCAACTTCAGTATCTACAAACCCACACGTCATCTCCTTACACGGTATTAATTTTTTTTCCTTTGGACTTCAGTGCCCAACATTAGATTAATTGTAATTGTTCACGATCTAGATTGTCTTCTTTACACCAACAGGCTGTCTTTCAAAGAAATTTTATGCTGCTACCACAAAGGGCAAATGGCATGCCTGGTATAAAGAGATCCATAAATATAAACACCACTGGGAAAAGAGAAGAGAGGTATTGAATTCTGGCTAGATACCACCTCCTGCCAATTCTCAGAGTCTGAGGCATCTTCTTCCTTCCTTAACAAGGCAGATTAGCAAGGATTAGCGAGGTGTAAAATGGCATCAGTGTAAGATGGCATCAACTGAAAGTGTCTCCCTGAGTTCATATCCAAATGACTGATAATGAACCAAAAGGAACTTTCTAGTTGTTTGATGCTGCATAATGCTGGATCATGTCCAGTATGGCTGCTGGTCCAAGGAAAATGAGGAGACATGTAGGACAGATCTGAATTCAAACCTGAGCTTGGAAACAAACCTATTCAACTCAGTGAAGCTCAGCAGCAATAAGAGAAATATGCAGATGACAGCAAAAAATATGTGCAGACAAGAGCAATAAATAAATGCTTGCTGCAAACCACTGAGCTTAGGAACTGTTTGTTACACAGCATTATTGCAACCTTTGCTGACTAAGACATTCCCAACTAAGAATTCCTGCACTATGAAGAATGCCTATGCATTACGGTCATTCCCATTTTACAGATGAAGAAACTTAAATTCAAGAAGTTTAAGTGACTTGTCTAAGGTTAGTTAGACAGTAAGTGGTAGAGAGATGAATACTCAAGGCTCTTAACTCAACCTGCCCCCACCATCCCCAGGACCCAAGACTGACCACTCCAGTTCCTGCAGCTCCCGGCCTTTCATGACTTCCTGGATCTCTTCTCGGCACTTCTCCTGGTACTCTGGATACTTGGCCAAGTTGAACAGTACCCATGACAGCCCACTCGATGTCGTGTCATGACCTGCAGGCAGATGAGGAGCCTAGCTAGAGGCTGCCTGGAGGTAGCAGAGATGCTGTCCTCAGACAATGGGGCCCTTTCCCATCCTTCCCTAGCCTCACCCCACATCCTCACCCTCAAACATGAAGGTGTCGGCCTCAGCTCGGATGTCCTCATCTGAGAGTTCCTTTCCATCTTCATCCTGGAATGGGCAATAGACTGCTCAGCTCATTTTGTCTCACCCACCACAACCTAGGAGTTCTTCCTAGGACATCCCCTCTGGGACATCCCTGTTGCCCAGTGGTTAAGAATATCCCTGTCGCGGGTTCAATCCCTGGTCCCAGAAGATCCCGCATGCCAGGGAGCAACTCAGCCCATGTACCACAACTACTGAGCCCACACGCCTAGAGCCCATGCTCTGCAACAAGAGATGCCACCGCAATGAGAAGCCTCCACACCAAAACGAAGAGTAACCCCGAGTTGCTGCAACTCAAGAAAGCCTGAGCAGCAGCAAAGACCTAGCACAGCCAACAATAAATAAATAAGATTTGTAAAAAGAGCTCACGTGCTGCAACTAAGACCCAGCACAGCCAAATAGATGAAGATATATTTTTTTAAAGACACCCACCTCTTTCTCTTAAGCCAAGCTGCAGGGGAAAGGATTCCGGGCAGTTGTGTGTGTGTGTGTGTTAGTCACTCAGTCATGTCTTGACTTTTTGCCACCCCACGGACTGTAGTCTGCCAGGCTCCTCTGTCCATGGAATTTTCCAAGCAAAAATACTGGAGTGGGTTGGCATTCCCTTCTCCAGGGTATCTTCCTGACCCAGGGATTGAACCCAGGTCTTCTGCACTGCAGGCAGATTCTTTACTATCTGACCATCAAGGGAAGGCCAAGCAGACAAAGGTATGCAACTTGTCCAAGAAAGAGGGAAAGAGAGCCAGAGGTGAGAGGAAGAAAGGAGTTTGCATTTCTTCAGCAGTTCCTATCACCAAGCATCTTGCCGGAGGCCTGACAAAATCTCATGATCAGATCTTATGATCGTCCTGTTGTAAATGAGGAAACTGAGGCTCAGAGGGAAAACTAAGGTCAAATATCCATGAAGTGGTAGAGCTAGAATTAACATCCAGGACCGTCTGAATCCAAAAGCCAGGCGCTGCTCAGAAACTCCACAGAAGCATCACAAACAGGTGACCACCTATCTCTGCAAGCGTCATATTTCTTCAAGATCTTGTATTTCATCTTTGTTAGTGCCGTGGGCCAAATTTTGTCCCTCCCCTCCCCCACTCCAGAACCCATGAGTTAAAATCCTAAATTCCAAATGTGACCTATCTGGAGATAAGGCTTTTGCAGAGGTAATTAAGTTACAGTGAGGTTGTTAGTGTGGGCCTTAATCCAGTGTGACCGGTGTCCTTACGAGAAGAGGAGATGAGGACAGACACGGACAGAAGACACAGGTGAGGACAGCCAGCTGCAAGCCGAGGAGAGGGGCCTGGGCAGAAACCAGCGCTGCCATCACTGTGATCTCAGAGCTCTCACCTCCAGACTGAGAAGACGGATTTCTGCCCTTTAACCTCCCAGTGCTGGGACTTCCCTGGTGGTCCACGGCGTACGAATCTACCTGCCAGTTCAGGGACAATTCAATCCCTGTTCCTGGAAGACCCCACAGGCTCTGGATCAACTAAGCCTCTGCGCCAGAACTACTGAGCCCACGTGCTGCAGCTACTGAAGCCCTCCCCTTAGAGCCCGTGCTCGCAGCAAGAGAAGCCGCCGCAAGGAGAAGCCTGTGCATGGCAGTGAAGAGGAGCCCCTACTTGCCACAGCTAGAGAAAGCCCACACACAGCAACAAAGATCAGCCAAAAAAATACATAAAATAAGCTTTGAAATACTATAAGAAAATAAATAAACCACCCAGTGTCATGGTGCTTTTTTTACGGCAAATCTGTGCTCAGTTGCTCAGTCATGTCCAGCCCTATGGACTGGAGCCCACCAGCCTCCTCTGTCCATGGAATTTTCCAGGCAAGAATACTGGAGCGAGTATCTAATCCCTTCTCCAAGGGATCTTCCCAACCCAGGGATCAAACCCGTGTCTCTTGCATCTCCTGCACTGGCAGGTGGATTCTTTACCTCCGTGCCACCTGGGAAACCGCAGTGCAGATCCAGCAAATGAATAGTCTCACATGTTCTACATCTGCTTGCATTTTAGATCCACATTCTATGTGTGTGCACTCAGTCATGCCCAACTCTTTGCAACCCCATGGACTATAGCTGTCAGGCTCCTCTGTCCATGGGAGGTCCCAGGAAAGAATACTGGAGTGAGCTGCCATTTCCTTCTCCAGGGGATCTTCCTGACTCAGGAATTGATCCCGTGTCACTTGCATTTCCTGCACTGCAGGCAGGTGCTTTACTACTAATGCCCCCTGAGATCCACCTTAGTTTGGATTTTCCACGGTTGTGGCAACTCATGAGGAAGCTGTCCCAGGCAGCACTCCACCCTCCAGGGTCCCGTCCCACCTTGGCCAGGAGCAGCACATCAATGAAGTCCAAGGTCTTGCCCTGCTTGGCCTTAAACCAGGCCTCAGCCCCCTGTTGGCGTAGCGCCCGCCGCCGCTCCTGGATGACCTCTGTGGTGAAACCATGCACGGTGTTGCAGGCCTGCCGGAAGCGCCGTCCGTCAGCTGTGCGGTAGTAGATGAAATCGAGGTAGTGATGCAGGCGATACTGGCGCCGGACCACCAGGGCACTCAGTTCAATGATGGCCGAGATGTAATCGCTCATCTTCCTGCCAGGAAGAAAAAAGGACATGAGCATAGGCCCTAAGACAAGCGACCTCTCTCAATAGGCAGGTGACAGAGTTGTTGTTGTCTAGTTGCTAAGTTGTGTCTGACTTTTTGTGATCCCATGGGTTCATCTGTCCATGGGATTCTCCAGGCAAGAATACTGGAAGGGGTTGCTATTTCCTTCTCTGGGGGATCTTCCTAACTCAGGGATCAAACCCATATCTCCTGCATGGGCAGGTGGGTTCTTTACCACTGAGTCGCCTGGGAAGCCCCCAGCTGACAAACAGCAGCCCTGAATTAACTCTACTTTCTTATTTCCATGTTTGTTTGTTTAGGCTGCACTAGGTCTTAAGCGCTGCATGTAGACTTTCTCTAACTGTGACAAGCAGGGAGCTACTCTTCACTGAGGTGCACAGGCTTCTCCCTGTAGTGGCTTCTCCTGTTTTGCAGAGAACAGGCTCTAGGCCCACCGGCTCTGTAGTTGTAGCACAGAGGCTCTGTTGCTCCAAGGCCTGTGGGGTCTTAATTTCCAGACCAGAGATTGAACCCCTGCATTGGCAGGTGGACTCTTAACCTCTGAACCACCAGAAAAGTCCATTTCCTTGTATTCTAGATGTTCTTCCATCTGGAGCCTCACTGACTGGACAGATACCACCCCCCCGCCCAGGACTAGCTGTTTCTTAGAGGCAGCAAATGACTCACCCAGGAGCATGCCCTTCTTTTGCAAACTAACCAATCCAGAGTCCATACTCCAAACATTACTGGGCTGAGCCACTATACCCCTTCCTTAATTATCCCAGGGCCAAGCACTGGATAACTTGGGGCACCTCTCTGCCCCAGAGCCAGCTGAAAGTATTCAAAGTTAGCCAACCCTAGGAGCTGCCTGGTGGTTTAGTGGTTAAGGATTTGCCAGCCAGTGCAGGGGACACAGGTTGGATTCCCGGTCCAGGAACTAAGATCCTACATGCCTCAGGGCAACTAAGGGCATGTGCCACAACTACTGAGCCTGCTGTCTAGAGCCTGTGAGCTGCAACAAGAAAACACACTGTCACAAGAAAGCCCACCTCAATGAGAAGCCCACACACCGCAGCAACTAGAGAGTGGCTTCTGCTCACAGCAGCTAGAGAAAGCCCACACGCAGCAACCAGGAGCCCACATCAAAGACTCGTCTCACCAATAAACAAACTTCTTTAAAAAATTTGAAAAAAAAACTACCCAGTCCTAAGGCTGCATACCCTGCCTTTCCCATTGTTTCCCATAGAAGACCCCCTGAAAATGTTCCTGCCGTTCCCCTGGTGCTCCTCCAGATAGCCTTGTGTCTTATGGCATACCCCCCACCCTCCATCTTGGAAATGGTAAGTTACAAACTATCTTTTCAATGGCAATTGCTTCCTCATCTGTAGTCCTCACCATAACCTGAATAAAACTAAATTCCAGGTACATTTTAAAACAGGCCCAAAGAGAGATGAGGACTTCCATTTAAAGGAAGCATCACTAAAATTAAATGACTACAATCCACAGTGTGGGAGTAAATATTTGCAAATCATGTATCTGATGAGGAGCTTGTATCTAAAATATGCAAAGCACTCTTTAAAGTCAATAATAAGGACTTCTCTGGGGTCCCATGGCTAAGACTCTGCCCTCCCATTGCAGAAGGCTTAGGTTTGATTTCTGGTTGCGGACCTAGATCCCACATGACTAAGAGCTCATATGTGACAACTAAAAGATTCTGCATGCCACAGCGAAGACCAAGGATCCTGTGTGCTGCAACTAAGACCTGCCACAGCCAAAGAGATAAATAAAAGCTCAGTAATAAAAAAGACAAGTAACCCAACTTTAAAATGAGCAAGGACTATGAAAAGACATTTCTCCAAAGAAGACATACACCTGGCTCATAAGCACATGAATAGATGCTTCACAGTATTAGCCACTATTGTTTTCAGTTGATAAGTTGTGTCTGACTCTTTGTGACCCTATGGATTGCAGCACACCAGGCTTCCCTGTCTCCTGGAGTTTGCTCAAATTCATGTCCATTGAGTTGGTGATGCTATCTAACTAACCATTAGGGAAATTAACCATTATCCATTCAGTTCAGTTCAGTTCAGTCGCTCAGTTGTGTCCAACTCTTTGCAACCCCATGAACCACAGGACGCCAGACCTTCCTCTCCATCACCAACTCCCTGAGTCCACCCAAACCCATGTCCATCGAGTTGGTGATGCCATCCAATCATCTCATCCTCTGTTGTCCTCTTCTCCTCCTGCCCTCAATCTTTCCCAGCATCAGGGTCCTTTCAAATGAGTCAGCTCTTCGCATCAGGTGGCCAAAGTATTGGAGTTTCAGCTTCAACATCAGTCCTTCCAATGAACACCCAGGACTGATCTCCTTTAGGATGGACTGGTTGGATCTCCTTGTAGTCTAAGGGACTCTCAAGAGTCTTCTCCAACACATTATCCATTAGGAAATGCAAATAAAAACTACAACATAATACCACTTAACCCAACTGGGATGGCAATAATAAAAAAGATAGATAATAACAAGTGTTGCTGAGGGTGTAGAGAGACCGGACCATGCACATACTGCTGGTAGGGATGTAAAATGCCACAACCAATTTTTGAGAAAAGTTAGGCAGTTCCAAAAAAGATTAAACAAAGAATTATCATAAAGACCAATAATTCTATGATTAGATATGTACCCAAGAGAATTTAAAATGTTCACACAGAAACCTGTACACAAATGTTTATAGCAGCATTGTTCATAATTGCCCCCAAAATGGAAATAACCCTGTCTTTCAACAGATGCTTGGATAAGCAAAACATGGTATTATAGGGTAATACCATTTAACTTCTCGAACATGTCCAACTCTTTGCAACCCCAGAGACTACACCCCGCCAGGCTTCTCTGTCCATGGGATTTCCCAGGCAAGTATGTTAGAGTGGGTTGACATTTCCTTCTCCAGAGGATCTTCCTGACCCAGAAATTGAATCCACGTCTCCTGTATTTCCTCTACTGAAGATGGATTCTTTACCACTGAGCCACATTATATGGTAAATGGAATGTTTTTCAACAATTTTTAAAATTAATTATTGATAATTCAACTACAACATGGATGAATCTGGAAACAATATATTGAAACCAGATATGAAATTCTGTATCTATGTGAATTTTATGGAAATCTACATGAAATTTCCATAAAAGACAAATCTACAGAGACATAAGGAAGATGAGTAATTGCCTAGATCTGGAGGGCAAGTGGGAAGTGGAGGATGCAAGAATAATACAATGATACAGGGTTTCTTCTCAGTGAAAATATTCTAAAATCAGTTATGGTGAGGGTCACACAATTCTGTGAACAGACTAAAAGCCATTGGCTGTATAATTTGAATGGGTGAATTGTATGGTATATCAACTACATCTCGGCAGAGTTGTTATTTTGAAAAAAACGAAAAATGAAATCTCAGGGGGCAGAGCTGCCGAGAGCTGTCCTTAGTTCTTAAGTGTGCTTGTTGTCTTCATGCCTTCATCACCAGCTGCTGTTTTCTTGCTTATCTGTTCATGGTTACTGCCCCTCTTCCCACTAAAATGTAAGTACCTTGTCTGTGTTGTTGACCACCGTGTTCTACTCTAGAGTTGGGACATAGCAGGCACTCAATATACATATTTTTGGATCAACCAGTGAATTAATTATGAAGGCCATCTCCACCTTACTTAACTGAAACAATATCACTACAAAGCCCAGAGTAACAGAGTCAGCAGCTCATTGTTGAGGACCTACTATGTGCTATAAACTTGGCAGTCATTATGTTCCATATTCCTTATATCCCCACTTAGACTAGAAGCTCCAAGGAACCGGGGCTGAGTGCTCACCACCATATCCCCCATAGCTAGCATAGTGCCAAGCACATAGTAGGTGCACAACAAACATTTGATGAATGAATGCATGAACCAGGGCAATAGCTATTTTCCTTATTCACTCAACAAATATTCACCCATCATCTACTGTGTGCCAGGACAGTGCTACATCATTTTAACCTTCAAGTATCTCTCAGGTCAGGGACTGTCATTCTTATTTTACAAACAAAAAACTGAGGCTCAGAAAGTGTGGGGAGGGACTCTTTCCAAAGACCATGTACTTTTCATGGAAGAATAAATTAAACTTAGCATTCACTGAGGATCTACTGTGTGCCAAGCCATTGACTCATATTATCTCATCTAATTCCCCTACGATAACTATGAGGACCAGATGGAGATGTGCATTTGGGGGCTAAGGAAGCAGGCTCAGAGAGGTGATGTCAGTTTCCCAGAACCACACAGCCTGTCAGTGGCAGAGCACCAACAGCCCAGGA
>SJYV01045260.1:0-44493 GCA_006410875.1 Neotragus pygmaeus
AGACTCTTGAGAGTCCCTTGGACTGCAAGGAGATCCAACCAGTCCATTCTAAAGGAGATTGCTCCTGGGCATTCATTGGAAGGACTGATGCTGAAGCTTAAACTCCAATAATTTGGCCACCTCATGAGAAGAGTTGACTCTTTGGAAAAGACCCTGATGCTGGGAAGGATTGGGGGCAGGAGGAGAAGGGGGCGGGCGACAGAGGATGAGATGGCTCGATGGCATCACTGACTTGATGGACATGAGTTTGAGTGATCTTCCAGAGTTCATGATGGACAGGGAGGCCTGGTGTGCTGCAATTTATGGGGTCACAAAGAGTCGGACATGACTTAGCGACTGAACTGAACAGTTATTAAAAAAATAAATAATTTAAAAATACTATAAAAACAAATGGGCTGTGTGTTATATTTATATATTTGTAATGGAACTATACTTCTTGAATATTGAAAATTTCTAAATTGAGGTTAGTGATAATGACCATTTGGAAAATAATACTTTGTACTTTTTAAAGTAAGAAATGATGAAATCAGTTAATATTTCACATGAAAAGATTTTAAGTATATTACCTTTAGACTGCTGCTGTTCTATTAGTATACATTAATAACTCAAAATAGTGTTTATTCAAAATACAAAATCCATTTGATTTACTGATTTGGGAATTTCTACATCAGTTTTCTCCTACAAAAATAATAAATCCAAACAAATGTGTGCATATCACAAAATATAAATTATAATAATTCAGCATTACATTGAGTTTCATGTAATAGCTCTATTTTAGTTTATTAGCACTGTGAATTGAGAGCTATCAGGCAGTCATGTAGTNATCCAAACAAATGTGTGCATATCACAAAATATAAATTATAATAATTCAGCATTACATTGAGTTTCATGTAATAGCTCTATTTTAGTTTATTAGCACTGTGAATTGAGAGCTATCAGGCAGTCATGTAGTTATATCACCAGTCTGTATGACATCAAATTGTTGCTTACTTTATTGTGGATAATCTCTTACACAGTATATATCTCTTAATAATATCTCTTGTATTTACTATTCTGTTTGGCATTAAAGAAAAAAACTTATTTTTCTATGCCTTCTCTGCTAAGTATTTCTATGCCTAACTTTGCTAACTTCTTTGGTAAATAATTATATACTATTTAAACATCTTTAAGATATTTGAATATTTCATGATAAAATGTTTTTATGACCAAACTTATGCATTTCATTTATGCATGAATCAAGAAGAAAGGAATATAGAAAAAATAAGTTATACATAATGGAAGATTAGATTGACTTTTTCCTCAGAAAATTATTTAAAATCATTCATAATTGCTTCAAATTGCCCCTTCTAATGTATTTATGAAAAACCTAAAATGAAGTTCACATAGTGACCATTTAACTAAAACATTTGAATTGACCCACACTGCTCTATATCTGTCTCTTATACACATCTCCTTANAAATCATTCATAATTGCTTCAAATTGCCCCTTCTAATGTATTTATGAAAAACCTAAAATGAAGTTCACATAGTGACCATTTAACTAAAACATTTGAATTGACCCACACTGCTCTATATTTTGTAAGATACAACTTTATTGCAATACAGTTATATGAAAAGCATTTTTAGTATTTATATTTTGACCACAAAGTAAAACATTGACATAGACATAATTTTAATGTATTTTCTACTGAAGTGCTTTACAAGTAAATTACATATTGCACATTCAGCAAGTTTCTGATGAAAGGAATAACATGTAGCTATTTAGACTCTGATTTAATTTTTTATTATATAAATATTCTGCATAAAGCAATGTGCAATATAACCAAAAATTTTAAATGTTTTATATTGTAAACTTAAAATAATCCAGAAACACATGGTTGATGCCCCAAAGCCAATCAAATAACAAAGCAAATGGCAACTATTACAAAAAACGTATACTTTTAAATCTTAATAACATTTCTTATTATATACTGCTTTTAACCTAAAGGAAAAATGTGCTTTGTATAAGGGAAAATAGTTCACTTTATTAATTATTTCATCAAATTACAATAATCAGTGAATTAAAATATTCATTATTTTATAAAAAGACTATATTGCCTTAGGGCAATTAGACCTAATACATGTTACTGTTAAAAAAAATTAAGAATACTAAATCCTCAAATACTTCTGTAGCTGTGAATTTGGAAGAAGTAGAGCAATAACAATTTGATGGTTTATATTATTTATTATTTAAGTATGATTATAATTGTTAAAGTCAGAACCATAGAAATGAATTTGAAATATAAAATCAAAAAGAATTAACCAGGGAATCTGACTTTAAAACATTATTTTTCTTATAAAGCTTATCTTTTGGTATTATACTTTGTGATGCTATTTGATATTTAGCAAAACTCTAAATGGTTGATTTTAACCACTTCAATAGTGAAATTTAGAAAAATATAAACAAAAGGAAATGAGGTATTAAAAGAACATTGTAGCCTTTATATTTTCTATTTTCATCAGTTTAATAAAGTTGTCAAAGTTATATGAATGGCAGAATGTGAAATAGAAGCACCATGTCTAATAAGTTTTGAAGACAGGTCAATAAGAATGTTGTTTTTATCCAGATCAGCCCAAAGTGAGCTGATGATAATTATTTTATAATCAGTGGATATTTGGTGACACTGAGACATTACTTTGGGCATTAAATTATGCTTTTTACAACTTTTTAGTGATTTATCTAGGCAACATATGTTTCTGTATCATGTCTTCTTGACAGTTTAATTCACAAATAATGGCAAATCTCCTGCCATGATAATGTGATAATTTTGGTTTTGTTGAATATTTACCCCAGCCCCTTTTCAAAATACAATAAATTAAAACACTTTCATAAAAGATTCAGTTCAATTCAGTTCAGTTGCTCAGTCGTGTCCAACTCTTTGCGACCCCATGAATTGCAGCACCCCAGGCCTCCCTGTCCATCACCAACTCCTGGAGTTCACTCAAACTCATGTCCATCAGGTTGGTGATGTCATCCAGCTATCTCATCCTCTGTCGCCCCCTTCTCCTCCTGCCCCCAATCCCTCCNTCTTTGCGACCCCATGAATTGCAGCACCCCAGGCCTCCCTGTCCATCACCAACTCCTGGAGTTCACTCAAACTCATGTCCATCAGGTTGGTGATGTCATCCAGCTATCTCATCCTCTGTCGCCCCCTTCTCCTCCTGCCCCCAATCCCTCCCAGGGTCAAGGTCTTTACCAATGAGTCAACTCTTCACATGAGGTGGCCAAAGTCCTGGAGTTTCAGCTTCCAATGAACACCCAGGACTGATCTCCTTTAGGATGGAATGTTTGGATCTCCTTGCAGTCCAACGGACTCTCAAGAGTCTTCTCCAACACCACAGTTCAAAAGCATCAATTCTTCAGTGCTCAGCTTTCTTTATAGTCCAACTCTCACATCCATACATGACCACTGGAAAAACCATAGTCTTGAAAAGACGGACCTTTGTTGGATTTAAATAATCAAAAGCATAAAAAATAAATTCTAAAGGACTTAACAGTCCTCTTTCACCTATGCATTTACTTCCCCAGAAACTATTTACATTATTGTGCATTTTTTAGTCATTACCACTGCATTCATTTACATTTGCATGTTCATGTACAAAACTGTTTATATGCAAAATAGGTTTTATTATATATTTGTCATTATTTTTTCAAATAAAATTTTTTTGATGACATTTCTGTAAAATATCTCATTTTATTTAAAGTTCTACATGATGTTCCAGGGCCATCTATACATATAGAAAGTGAAATAAATTTTAAGCAAATTTATAAGAGATGAATATATTCATGGAATGACCCATATGTATCAAAATAGGTAACATTTTCAGCTTTTCAGAATTCACCTTCCTGTCCCATTATAGTTACTACACAACTTGCCACCCAAGGTAAACACACTTCTGATTTCTTAGATAGATAATACATTATNGAGATGAATATATTCATGGAATGACCCATATGTATCAAAATAGGTAACATTTTCAGCTTTTCAGAATTCACCTTCCTGTCCCATTATAGTTACTACACAACTTGCCACCCAAGGTAAACACACTTCTGATTTCTTAGATAGATAATACATTATTAAAATTGATATAAATATAATTATACTACTGTGTTCTATTATTTTTAGGTTTTTGACTGACATCATATTTGTGAGATTTACTTGTCATTAATTAGAATTTATCTTAATTGATCAAGTGTATTCCATTATATAAATATATATCTATTTAGCCAGAACTAATAACTAATTTTAGTAGTATAGTAGTCCCCCATTATCCATGAAGAATATGATCTAAGACCCCGAGGGAATTCCTAAAATCTCAGATATAGTACCAAACTCTACATACACTATATTTTGTCCTATACACACATAACTATGATAAAGTTTAACTTATAAATTAGACACTGCAAGATTAACAGTAAAATATAACAATTATAACAACATATTATAATAAAAATTATGTGAATGTGGTCTCTCTTTTTCCCCTCATAATATCTTTCTGTACAAACGTAATAAATTTTACATCTTAACTAAGCACTTACCACACATACTGTGTTTATAGCTTTTCCAGCTATCTCTGTTGGAAGATCCATAGCAAAACTAGCACAAGTTTATTTTTCCTTCTTCACAATTTCAAATAGAAGGTTCATTTTTCACTTCAGATTGTAGCAATCTCAGCATAATTTCTTTTTTTTTCTTTATCAAACCAAGAGCTTTCACGTTTTCTCTTAAAGGAAGCACTCTACAGCTTTTCTTTATCTGAATTGCCAGCATTACTATTTCTGTGCTTTGGGGACATTATTAAGTAAAATAAAGATTACTTGAATATAAGCACTGCATTGAATAAGCACTGCATCCTGCGACAGTCAATGTTATAATCAGAAAGCTACAAGGTGACTAATGGGCAGTATATGCTGGATAAAGGCATGATTCATATTGCAACTGGGATGGAGCGGGCTTAGCACAACCACAGCATGCTATTTAAAATGGCACACAATTCAAAACTTACAAATTATTTATTTCTTGAATTTTCTATTTAATATTTCCAGACTGAGGTTGACCACAGGTAATTGAAATTTCAGAAAATAAAACTATGGTTAAGGGGAGACTACTATATTCATTATCTTAGCTATATACGTATCTTCTATTTTATACATTTCTGGTTATACTTTATTATTATTTTCTTTTTTTTTGGTTTCAATTATCATTTGTAATTTAACTTATTCAGTTAGATTCTTGGTATGTGGGGTTTTACACTTTCTTCTTATATGTATTTAAGGGCAGAAATTTCCTTTACAGCATAATTTAATCACATTTACTAACTGATGTAACTCTTTGATCTAAGAGATACTTAGAAATGCATACCTCAATTTACAAATTTTTTAAAAATTGTCATTTTTCATTTCTTCTAGTTCAATTTCACAATGATATAATAGCATACTTTATAAGATTTCAATATAAAATTATTAAAATTTACTTTAGATTTGGGGAAAATAGAGGAAGCATGCTTTTGAGCTTAATATTCAAGCAACAAGACTCTGAGTGTCAAGAATTAAATATTAATTACAACTCTTACCACTGTAATTATAGTGCTCTCCACGGATGTTTGAAGTGCTGAGAGTAACTCATATTGTCTTTGTCATAACAGGTTAACTTTGTCATTGCAGTGTGAAAGTCAGCATAGATAGTAAGTAAATAAATCAGATGACTGCTCCAATAAAACTTTATTTACGAACAGTGCTATTGGAGTTTCATGATTTTTATTTTTCACAAAGTACTATTACTCTTCTAATATTTTTAGTATTTTAATTTATTTTTTAATAGGAGGAAAATTGCTTTAAAATGTTGTGATGCCATTCTGAATTTGTGGGTCACATCAACACAGATGGTTGGCCAGATTTGCCCCACAGTTTGTAATCTGTCAACCATTAGCTTATTTATCCTTACCTACTTTTCTTCTGTTTTGTAGTGTACTACAGAAGCCAATTGAATGTTTTTATTATGCTTTTTGAAGTATCAGATTTACTTCACACATTTTAAGGTTATATTAAATATACATTATAAATGTAGTAGGTTTCTTATATATTTCACAGGGTAAATCCTTTACAATTAAAAATGTTTCTGGTTGTGTTTAATGTNGACAGGTGCACCCGCCCACCTGGACTCACGAGAACCATTCCTGCCACATCGTGGTCGTCACCCTGGAGCTCTGGCAGGTATGCCCTCACTTTTCTCAGCAGGAACGTTGAAGCCGAGACCCCGTCCCTCCACAGCAGCTGTGCAGACTCGGGCCCCTGCACCCGTGAGTCATCCTGCCTCTCCCAGGGGTGCGCTCACGGCCAGGACTGGAGTAGCCCCGGGACAGGTTTGTCTGTGGAACAGAAAGGCCCTGCCCTTAAGAGGGGTGGGTGCTCTCCTGTTTTCTGCTAAGACTCACCTCCAGGCACCTGCACTCTTCGCATTCCTGTCTGTGCCCCAAGGACACGTGAGTTCATGGCCTTGCCCTGAAACGTTGTGGGGAGCTGTGGGTAGGAGCTTTGTGAGGGGCTGAGCTGCCTGGAAGTGAAGGTCTTACACTCTGTGTCATCTGGCAGGACTCCCTTCCTCCCAGGGCCGTGAACCCAGGAGATGGCTTTGGGCAAATTAGAAACCTGCCCTTCCTCAGACTCGTGACTGCCACCTACTGGAAAACCAACTCCAGCACGACTGTGATACGAGCTGCGCTGCTAGGGTTGAGTGGGCTTCTCAGACGGTGCCGTGATAAAGAATCCACCTGCCAATGCAAGATCACAGGTTCGAGCCCTGGGTTAGGAAGACCCCTTGGAGTAGGAAATGGCAACCTACTCCGGTATTCTTTCCTGGAAACACAAAGAGCTGGACGTGACTGAGCATCCTTGCTGGGTCAAGCAGTGCAGAACCTGGACAACCATACCTGGCAGCCTTGCCCCCTCCTCCTCTGCAAACCCCGCTCCTTCATCCTCACCAGAGCTCCAGTTACCAGCAACATTGCCTACTTTATCTAATACATGTCCTCTGAATATATGCTCCACAAGGGCTGCAAATTTGGTTTGTTTTATTCAAGATTGTGTTTCCAGTCCATAAAACGGTCCAATACAAAGTGGAAACTCAACAAACACTTGTTGAATAAATGAATGAATGAATGCAGGAATGAGTTCTCCTTCCTTCTTTCCCCTCTGCACCCTCCAGTATCACCAGCAGAGCCCATGAGCAGAGCTCACTGTGTTACGTGCTGCACTCACCAACATCCAGGGTCTTGAACTTGGTCCAGGGGAGATGCTCAGAGCAAATTTGGGGCTGATTCCTCTATTTGTAGAAGCTTCATCCGGGCACAGCTGCCAGGGGCTTACATTGTTAAGTGACGACAAAAGAAATGAGCCTTTAGGTTATCAGGTAACTGAGCAACTGAGTAGCCACTAGTGGAAATTCAAGCTTTGATAAAAGCTTTGACTTCTGTAGAATTAAATGTTTGCATTTAATTTTAAATTCCTGAGCAGCGGAGGTGGGCTGGGAGCAGTGGTGTCTAAGGAGGGACATCATTTTCTAATTAGATGGAGGGAGGCTGATTCCATCTCTTGGGATTGGATCCTGATAATTTGACCTCCACCCTGTGAACCCCCGGAGGAAGCAGCAGTTTATCCTCCTTGTTTTAAAGATCACATATTTGAAAAAGTCTCAGGTCACTTCCCCCCAGATTGCTCAGATACCTCAGAGTTTTCTCTGTGAGGCGTCTGGGGTGGGGCAGTTACTGGAGGAACCGTGGCTGCCATCAGGATCTAGGAGCACCTGGGATTTCCCTGGAGTTGCAACATCCTTTCTACCCTGTCTGCGTGGGACAGTGTGGTTCAGGGTCGGGGATCTGCCCACCTCACTGTTCATTCCCCTGAGGACACTCGGGGGGTCACATTTCTGAGCTGGGATTTCTATCAGAATCCTGGGAGGTGAGATAAGGAGTGAAGTCTCCTCAGGTCCCTCTGCTTGTGTGTGCGCTCACTTGCTTCCGTCGTGTCCAACTCTTGCCCCATGGACTGCAGCCCACCAGGCTCTTCTTGCCCATGAGATTGTCCAGGCAAGAATATTGGAGTGGGTTGCCATACCCTCCTCCAGGGGATCATCTGGACCCAGGGGTCAAACTCGAGTCTCCTGCAGCTTCTGCCTTGGCAGGCAGATTCTTTACTACTGAGCTACTGGGTAAGCCCCAGATCCCCCTGGGTTTTGTTCAGTCCCTAAGTTATGTCCAGCTCTTTGTGATCCCATGAACTGCAGCATGCCAGGATTCCCTGTCCTTCACTATCTCCCTGCCCAAACTCATGTCTATTGAGTTAGTGATGCTATCCAACCATCTCGTCCTCTGTTGACCCCTTCTCTTGCCTTCAGATCTCTCTAGTAACCCTGAAATATCTTCTCTTCTCACTTAACTGATTTCTGCTCATTCATACTTTCTCAGTGACTCGGGGCCTACCTTCCCCACTTGGGCCTCTCTCTGAAAAGGGTCACTAAACTCAGGGATGTTTCATCTCACATCCTGCCTGAAACCCCCCTTTCTGGGGTCCCTCTTCCTCCCCCACCTGTCACCCTCCTACTCTCAGATGTGTCTCTAAGCACCTTCCTGTGCTTCCTGCACCCAGATCTGGGCTGGACCAGAGCAGGCTTTAGGGGTATGGGTGCCATCTCGATATAATAGGACCTGCCTTGAAATCCCAGTTCTTTCCCCTACGCTCTGATGGAGTGAGGTGATTTACCCTGTGGGTCTCGGTTCTCTAAGCTGTCAGATGGGGATATAGTATCTATCTTAGAGGTGAACTGTGAGATTTCCAGAGGATTGAATTAGGTTTTGTGCATGTGTGCATACTAAGTGGTTCCAATCAGTCATGTCCGACTCTTTGCGATCCCATGGATTATCACCCACCACGCTCCACTGTCCCTGGGATTCTCCAGGCAAGAATACTGGATGTGGTTGCTGTGCCCTCCTCCAGGGGATCTTCCTGACCCAGGATTGAACCGACCTCTCTTATGTCTCCTGTATTGCAGGCAGGTTCATTATCACTAGCACCCCCTAGGAAGCCTCAGAATTAGGTTGGATAACACCAAATGCCAGATGCTGTAATATAAACAAACACACAAATCTCAATGAATTAGCACAAGAGCAGTTTGTTTTTCCTAATATAGCAATTAAGACACACTGAAACAATACTCAGAGAAAACTAGTCAATCTAATCACACAAGGCCCACAGCCTTGTCTAACTCAATGAAACTAAGCCATGCCCATGGGGCAACCCAAGACAGGCAGGTCATGGTGGAGAGGTCTGACAGAATGTGGTCCACTGGAGAAGGGAATGGCAAACCACTTCAGTATTCCTGCCTTGAGAACCCCATGAACAATATGAAAATGCAAAATGATAGGATACTGAAAGAGGAACTCCTCAGGTCAGTAGTTGCCCAATATGCTACTGGAGATCAGTGGAGAAATAACTCCAGAAAGAATAAAGGGATGGAGCTAAAACAAAAACAGTACCCAGCTGTGGATGTGACTGGTGATAGAAGCAAGTTCCGATGCTGTAAAGAGCAATATTGCATAGGAACCTGGAATGTCAGGTCCATGAATCAAGGCAAATTGGAAGAGGTCAAACATGAGATGGCAAGAGTGAACATTGACATTCTAGGAATCAGCGAACTAAAATGGACTGGAATGGGTGAATTTAACTCAACATAGATAGCATATTCAAAAGCAGAGACATTACTTTGTCAAGAAAGGTCCGTCTAGACAAGGCTATGGTTTTTTCAGTAGCCATGTATGGATATGAGAGTTGGACTGTGAAGAAAGCTGAGCAACGAAGAATTGATGCTTTTGAACTGTGGTGTTGGAGAAGATTCTTGAGAGTCCCTTGGACTGCAAGAAGATCCAACCAGTGCATCCTAAACGAGATCAGTACTGGATGTTCATTAGAAAGACTGATGTTGAAGCTGAAACTCCAATACTTTGGCCACCTCATGGGAAAAGCTGACTCATTTTAAAAGACCCTGATGGTGAGAAAGATTGAGGGCAGGAGGAGAAGAGGACGACAGAGGATGAGATGGCTGGATGGCATCACTGACTCAATAGACCTGTGTTTGGGTAGACTCCAGCAGGTAGTAATGGACAGGGAGGCCTGGCGTGGTGTGGTTCATGGGGTTGCAAAGTGTTGGACACAACTAAGCAACTGAACTGAACTGAACTGAGTCATTTTTTGGTCTTGTTTCTGAGTCTTGGATAATTTTTCCTAATACTCCCCCTTATGATCATAAAAATTTTTGGAAAATTTGTCTTGATAACATGTATTTTTTAAAGCTGGACTCATTGTGTTTCTACCTGACTAATGTACATGTTTGGTTTCCACAGATTAAGAACCTTGCCAGTTCCTTCATGGTAGGTTTTTCATATCCAATGAAATGAGATTCTTTCTGTAAAATACACTCCAGTACAGCCCTCATCGGGCAATTGAATTGTTTAATTGTATCTTCATAGAAAGTAGGACAGATCTTATTGAATGCATACAGATTTTTATGGTTAACATAAGAAAAATAAAGAAACAGCTGAAGTATTTGTTCTTGAATGCCAAGGGGTCAGGGAGAACTAAATACCATTTAAAGAATGTTTAATTTCAGTTTGCAAAGGCATATATATTTAGGGTTGGAGGTAGAATTTGAAGAAAAAAAAGGGGGGGAGCTTACTGATATATCTATCAGAAAATAGAACACTAGAAGATATTAAGAAGAGGTGGCAAGAATACACAGAAGAACTATATGGAAAAGATCTTAATGACCCAGATAATCGAAATGGTGTGATCACTCATCTACCAGAAATCTTGGAGTATGAAGTCAAGTCGGCCTTATAAAGCAACACTATGAACAAAGCTAGTGGAAATGATGGAATTCCAGCCGAGCTATTTCAAATCCTAAAAGATGATGCTATTAAAGTGTTGCACTCAATATGCCAGAAAATTTGGAAAACTCAGCAGTGGTCACAGGACTGGAAAAGGTCCGTTTTCATTCCAATCCCAAAGAAAGGCAATGCCAGAGAATGTTCAAAGTACTGCACAATTACATTCATCTCACACACTAGCAAACTAATGATGAAAATTCTCCAAGCAAGTCTTCAGTAGTATATGAACTGAAAACTTCCAGATGTTGAAGCTGGATCTAGAAAACACAGAGGAAACAGAGATCAAATTGCCAACATTCCTTGGATCATAGAAAAAGCAAGAGAATTCCAGAAAAACATTTACTTCTGCTTCATTGACTATACTAAAGCCTTTAACTATGTGGATCATAACAAACTGTGGAAAATTCGTAAAAAGATGAGAATACCAGACCACCTTACCTGACTTCTGAGAATGCTGGTCAAGAAGTAACAGTTAGAACTGGACATGGAACAATGGACTGGTTCCTTCCCTTGTTACTTAGCTGGTAAAGAATCTACCTGCAATGCAGGAGACCCAGGTTCGATCCCTGGGTTGGGAAAATACACTGGTGAAGGGAACAGCTACCTACTCCAGTATTCTGGCCTGGAGAATTCCATGGACTGTATGGTCCATGGGGTTGCAAAGAGTCGGACACGACTGAGCAACTTTCACTTTCACTTTTCCAAATTGGGAAAGGAGTATGACAAGGCTGTATATTGCCACCCTGCTTATTTAACTTCTATGCAGAGTACATCATGCAAAATGCCAGGCTGGATGAAGCACAAGCTGGAAACAAGGTTGCCAGGAGAAATATCAATAACTTCAGATATGCAGATTACAGCATCCTTATGGCAGAAAGTGGAGAAGAACTAAAGAGCCTCTTGATTAGGTGAAAGAGGAGAGTGAAAACGCTGGCTTAAAACTCATTTGAAAACGAAAATCATGGCATCTGGTCCTATCACTTCATGGCAAATAGATAGGGAAACTATAGAAACAGTGATTCACTTTATTTTCTTGTGCTCCAAAATCATTCTAAATGGTGACTGCAGCCATGAAATTAAAAGATACTTGCTCCTTGGAAGAAAAGCTGTGACAAGCCTAGACAGTGTATTAGAAGTCCATATAGTCAAAGTTATGGTTTTTCTGATAGCCATGATGGATGTTGGAATACTATTCAGCCATAAAAAAGGCTGAATGTAGAAGAATTGATGCTTTTGAACTGGAGAGTCCCTTGGACTGCAAGGAGATCAAACCAATCAATCCTAAAGGAAATCAATCCGGAATATTCATTGGAAGGACTGATGCTAAAGCTGAAGCTCCAATATTTTGGCCACCTGGGGCAAAGAGCTGACTCATTAGAAAAGACCCTGATGCTGGGTAAGATTTAAGGCAGGAGGACAAGCAGACGATATATAAACTATATATAAATAAATATATATACGCACACACATACACACACACACACATACATATATAATCAGTATTTCAAAGAGATATCTATATTCTCATGCTCTTTGCAGCATTAGTCACAATAAGCAAGATATGTTAACAATTTGTATCCATGAGCAAATGAATGGATAAAAAAACTGTCATATATGCATACACACACTGGACTACTATTCAGACTTTAAAAAGAAATAAATCTTGCCATTTTAACAATATTATACAACATAGATGAACTTGGAAGACATTATGCTAAGACAACGAAAGAAGCTAGACACAGAAAGAAAAATACTAGATGATTGTGCTGATATGTGGAATCTAAAACAGTCAAATTTTCAAAAGCATAGAGTAGAATGACAGTTACCAGGTGCAGGGAGATGGGGAAGCTGGGAGATGTTGTCAACAGGTATTAAGTTTTAGTTATACAGGATGAATTAGTTCTGGAGATAAAATGTACTAGATTGTGATTACAGCTAATAATACTATATTGCATACTTGAAATTTGCTAAGAAAGTAGGTATCAGGTTTTTTGTTTTGTTTTTCTACTATCCCACACACCCATGTGTTATCCAACTAACACATAATTACCTAACACTTTGTTACCCAACTAAGGATCAAACCAATGTCCTCTGCAGTGAAAGCATAAAGGCCTAACCACTGGACCACCAGGGAATTCTGATATCAGGTATTTTTAATATACAAACAAATGTAACTGTAGGGGGAGATGGCTATTTTAATTAGCTTGCTATTGTAATAATTTTATTATGTACTATATATCAAAGCATGTGTACACCTTAAATATACATATATTTTATTCTTAAAAGAATATCAAATACAATTAACCAAGGAAAGTTGTGCTACTGTATTGATTGGGAAGTTCTTTCTATACACCTCTTAAAACAGTGTGGAAATAATTATAAAAAGTAGAGCATACCAAACAAGCTTCATTTTTAACTTTCTTTTTTAATAAGGTAACAATAATATTTGTGATTTCCAGGGGATCTCTGAATAACAAAAGATGTCTTATGTTTTTTACTTGAACTTAGGTTCTAGTTTTGGAAGGAAAAAATTTTTAAAGCTATAAAAAGAGATGTGGTCATGATTAACATAGAATCACATATGCCTTAGAACAATAAATGGTTATAGCTTGGCTGTCTATTAATGAAAATGTCAAAACAGTAATCTTAAATAAACATAACATGAATTTTGTGGTCAGCCACCCCAGGGTTTTCATTGCCAAGGGCCTGTGTTCCATCCTGGTTGGAGAAATAAGATAATGCAAGCCACATGGTATGGGCCAAAAAAAAAAAAAAAAAAAGAAAACCCATAGCAGAAAGTAACACAATTGCAAGGAAACTTAGCTTTTTCAGAATTCAACACTAAAAATTAAGTACAGTACAAAGCACAGAACATTATTTTAATGACATAACAAATCTCTTCTATATGGGAAGAAGGTAAAAAATAACACTTTATTCTTGCAGAAATAGAAAAAAAAAAAAATCCATCCATTCTAAAATTCACATAGACTCTCAAGGGACTTCAAGTAGCCAAAATAATCTTGAATAAGAAGAGGAAAGTTGGAGGTCTCACACACTTCCTGATTTAAAAATTATTATGAAACTATAGAAATCAAAACACCATGGTCATAGCATAAAGACAGACAGACCAATAGAATAAAGTGGTCCAGAAATAAACCCTAACATATTTGCTCAAATGATTTTTGACAAGGGTACTAATTCATTCAATAGAGAAAGGACATTATTTTATTTTTTCATCATATAATGAAGCATATTTCAACATATTTATTTTCATCAAGTAATGTAGGGGAAACTGGATATCCACATGCAAAAGAATGAAATTGGACCCTTACCTAACACCATATACAAAAACTAACTCAAAAAGACTCATCAAAGATCTGAGAGTTACAACAGTAAAACTCTGAGAAGAAAATATGGGAGAAAAGCTCACGATATTGGGTTTGATGATAATTTTATATATATATATATACCAAAACATAGATAACAAAAGAAAAAATAAATTGGACTACATCAGAATTTTAAACATTTGTGCCCCAAAGGAAACAACAGAATGAAACAGCAACCAATGGAATAAGAGAAAATATACGCAAATGATAAATATGATGAGGAAATAAATTTGAATACATGAAGAATTCCTACAACACAAAAACAGTAACAACAAAGCAAATGACCCAATTAAAAAATAGGCAAAAGACTTTAATAAACATTTCTCCAAATAAGATATGTATGGTCAAATATGAAAAGACACTCAACATCACTAACCATTCAGTTCAGTACAGTTCAGTTGCTCAGTCGTGTCTGACTCTTTGTGACCCCATGAATTGCAGCATGCCAGGCCTCCCTGTCCATCACCATCTTCCAGAATTCACTCAGACTCATGTCCATCAAGTCCGTGATGCCATCCAGCCATCTCATCCTCGGTCGTCCACTTCTCCTCCTGCCCCCAATCCCTTCCAGCATCAGGGTCTTTTCCAATGAGTCAACTCTTCACATGAGGTGGCCAAAGTACTGGAGTTTCAGCTTCAGCATTCCTTCCAAAGAAATCCCAGGGTTGATCTCCTTTAGAATGGACTGGTTGGATCTCCTTGCAGTCCAAGGGACTCTCAAGAGTCTTCTCCAACACCACAGTTCAAAAGCATCAATTATTTGGCGCTCAGCTTTCCTCACAGTCCAACTCTCACATGCACACATGACTACTGGAAAAACCATAGCCTTGACTAGATGGACCTTTGTTAGCAAAGTAATGTCTCTGATTTTCAATATGCTATTTATTTTGAGAAATGCAAGTGAAAAAACAAAAATCACTGAGACATCACCTTAAACTCATTAATATGGTTATCAAAAACAAACACAAACCAGAAACATACACAAACCAGGCTTAGCAAGGATGTGAACAGACCTTGAAAGAAGCAACATGATTGATCATTGGTCATGATGTGCATCTGTTATTAACATCGTGATTTTTGTGTTAAAAGATAAACTGAATTGTATTAAAAAGCTAGAGTTTCTTGAGCAAAAATTGACTTGAATTGAGTAACATTCAATTTAGCAGATAAACACGAGCTCTGAGAGCCAGTACTTAATAAAAGATTTTCATAGCAGAAGGGAATAGACACAAGGAAGTTATACTTGGCAAAAAAAACAAATTGTTTATAGCAAGGTTGCTTTCCTTTGGGGGATCACAGGAGTCTATCAGGCAGATTGCCTAACTAGTGCTGAGGAGGTAATTCCTAATTGACTAATTTTAAGATTTCATTTTGGGAGAGCCAAAACTGTAAGTTTCAGTTTGGTAATCTGAAAGATAGAGTGCCTGATGAACTATGGAATGAAGTTCATGACATTGTACAGGAGACACGGATCAAGACCATCCCCATGGAAAAGAAATGCAAAAAAGCAAAATGGCTGTCTGGGGAGGCCTTACAAATAGCTGTGAAAAGAAGAGAGGCAAAAAGCAATGGAGAAAAGGAAAGATATAAGCATCTGAATGCAGAGTTCCAAAGAATTGCAAGAAAAGATAAGAAAGCCTTCTTCAGCGATCAATGCAAAGAAATAGAGGAAAAGAACAGAATGGGAAAGACTAGAGATCTCTTCAAGAAAAATAGAGATATCAAGGGAACATTTCATGCAAAGATGGGCTCAATAAAGGACAGAAATGGTAGGGACCTAACAGAAGCAGAAGATATTAAGAAGAGGTGGCAAGAATACACAGAAGAACTGTACAAAAAAGATCTTCATGACCCAGGAAATCACGATGATGTGATCACTCACCTAGAGCCAGACATTTTGGAATGTGAAGTCAAGTGGGCCTTAGAAAGCATCACTACAAACAAAGCTAGTGGATGTGAAGGAATTCCAGTTGAGCTGTTTCAAATCCTGAAAGATGATGCTGTGAAAGTGCTGCACTCAATATGTCAGCAAATTTGGCAAACTCAGCAGTGGCCACAAGCCTGGAAAAGGTCAGTTTTCATTCCAATCCCAAAGAAAGGCAATGCCAAAGAATGCTCAAACTACCACACAACTGCACCCATCTCACATGCTAGTAAAGTAATNAAAAAAGATCTTCATGACCCAGATAATCACGATGTTGTGATCACTAATCTAGAGCCAGACATCCTGGAATGTGAAGTCAAGTGGGCCTTTGAAAGCATCACTATGAACAAAGCTTGTGGAAATGATGGAATTCCAGTTGAGCTGTTTCAAATCCTGAAAGATGATGCTGTAAAGGGCTGCACTGAATATGCCAGCAAATTTGGACAACTCAGCAGTGGCCACAGGACTGGAAAAGGTCAGTTTTCATTCCAATCCCAAAGAAAGGCAATGCCAAAGAATGCTCAAACTACCACACAATTGCACCCATCTCACATGCTAGTAAAGTAATGCTCAAAATTCTCCAAGCCAGGCTTCAGCAATATGTGAACCGTGAACCTGCTGATGTTCAAACTTACACCTTACCATACTGCAATTGAGAACTGATTTTGCATTTAATGTAGACAATGATATATTTAAGTAAGGATTTGAATTTACCACCTTACTATTGTTTTCTGTTTGCACCACCCATTCTATGTCTCTTTTCTTTTAGTGCCATCTTTTGTTTTATTGAAGCATTTTTTTCAATCTGTATTCTCTTTTAGTTTGTGAGTGTTATTCTTTTAGCGGTTATTTTAGAAACTTTAACAAAAGTCTTTGAATTAGAGGAGTTTAACATAAATTAGCATGGCTTTTACTTCACAGGTAATATAATTTCATGAGCACTCTTAATATTATTTCTTTAAACNTTTGTGAGTGTTATTCTTTTAGCGGTTATTTTAGAAACTTTAACAAAAGTCTTTGAATTAGAGGAGTTTAACATAAATTAGCATGGCTTTTACTTCACAGGTAATATAATTTCATGAGCACTCTTAATATTATTTCTTTAAACACATCTGTTTTGTTTTATTCCTCCATCGTTTCTGCTGAACTCATACCGTTAAGTCTTCTTTGTGCTCTGATAACATACTATCTCCTTTTTGTAATCTGCCTGCTTTTAAGATAGTTTCCCTGTCTTTGGTGGTTTTACAGTTTTATTATAATGCATCTGGACATTTTTCTCTGTATTTCTCCTACCTGAGGATTTATTGAGCTTTTTGAATCTGTGGATTAACATTTTTCATCATTTTCAGAGAATTTGGGCAGGTCTCTCTTCTCACATTGCCACTTTTAAACACTCTTACTACTGCCCTTCTGGGTTTCCAGATAAATATTAACACTAACTGCTTTTTATATGCAACTTCTTTTGATTCATATTTTCTATCCATGCCTCCATCACAAATTTTTTCATCATTATATATTCTAGGATCCTCTTTTCTATTGCTTCCAATATCCTTTTTAGCCTTTTCTTCAACTTTTAATTTTAGGTAATGTTTTGTTTTCTAGTTTTAGAAACATCACTTAATTCTCTTTTTAAGTTCAAAGTTACATTGTTTTGAAATTTGTTCTATTTCTAATTTGTTCCTACTATGTTCCTCTAAGGCTCTATTTGGGAATTTCAATATAACTTTTCTTCCTTAGCTTAACTTCTGATTTTCATCTAACCAGATTCAAAAAACCAGATTGGTTTTTTCTTTTCTGATTCTTATTTTCTTGGATGCTTATGATTGCACAATGTTTTGAAGTTAATGGTAGTAAAGAAGGTTGGAATCAATTTAATGCACTCTCTCTCAAGAATCATGGTCTCTGAAGTGCTAGCTGCCTCAGTAGTTATGAACACTAAGTTTGGCTCAGTCCTATGGTGCTGCTGAAAGTCCAACAAATTTTCTCAGTCTCTTGTATGCTACACTCTGCTCAACCTTTTAGTTACTGATTCCATGCCACATTTAACTGGCAAATACCTTGAGGGAAATTGCCAAAGAATATTGAGCTTCTGTCATGTTTCCTTACTCTTTGGGACCCTGGTTCCTTTAGTCCTGACTTGCATATGCTTTTTAGTATATTTGTCCATGTTTTTCTACCTGTATTTCTGGGAAAGAATGATACCATCTGTCTCTAGAAGTTAAATCAGTGGTTGTACTTTAGGGCATTTACTGTACTATTCAACAAACATATTGAGCCAATTTACAATTCTCAGTTTCTCTTACCTGAAGAGAAATAAAGACAATTTGCAGGCAAGTTTTGAAAGCCCATTCTCTGAACTTACCTTTATAATTCCTAGAAAATTTTATAAACAGTGAAAATAATTTTTTTATCAATCTTGAGATCAAAAAATAAAAATTGACCATAAATAGAATCCGGGAGGATATAATGATAAACCAACACTGATAGCACTAGCCAAGGAAACTGTTAATTGCCAAAATCTGCTTTACTGACTCTGTAGCTATGTTTTCTATAAAACAGACTAGCAATTTATTAATACCTGTTGGGACTCTTTTGGCAACAAGACTGAATGTAAGTGAGCAAAGATAATCTAGATATCAGTCAGATAATCCAGACAGTTTTATCTGCAGCTGTCCATGTGAAAGTGTTAGTTGCTCAGTCATGTTCAACTCTTTGCAACCCCATGGACTGTAACCCTCCAGGATCCACTGTCCATGGGATTTTTCAGGCAGGATCATTGAAGTGGGCTGCCATTTTCTTCTCCAAGGGATCTTCCCAACCCACGGATCGAATGTAGGTCTCCTGCATTGCAAGGAGATTCTTTACCATCTCAGCTACCTGTGGCTTACTCCATTTCCTTCTACAGATTTTGGCTCAAATACCATAAAGCCCTAATTTGAGTATTCATAAGAGTCACTGTCACAAAATTTTTATAATTTTAAAGGAGAATTTGACAAATAGTATGAGGGCACAAAACTTTGAGAAAGACAAATGAATAAACAGAAAACAGTAAAAATTTTAAAAATAAATAAAATTTAAGAACACATACATGCATGTTCTCAGTCCCTCTTTAGTCTACCTTGTATCTTTCTCAAAAACAAAACAAGGGATCTTTATCCCATGTAATTAAAAAAAAAAGAAAACCATAAAAGGACAGTTATATCTAAGCTTTAAGTTTATACAAATTCCTAGGAAGACAAAATTTAAGTGAAGCTCACTGTATAAAATGGGCATTGTGAGGAGTAAGGTGAAAATTTAAATTATAACAAAATTTGTCTTGCATTAATTACATTGAGTTTCTAAATCCAATGTGATATTTTTATCAATCCCTGAGTTTATAAGGGGAATGGGATATGTGACACATAAAAGGACTTAGACTTTGGTTACTTGACTAGGAGTCTAGTCAATATGATAGGATGAATCCACTCATGCTCATATTAATATAAACAAATTTTTGCCATTCTCTATCCCTGAGGGACTTGAAGCTTTGTGTAAACTTCAAAAACTTGACAGATGGCCCTATGATTCGTAGCATGCCCCTATTCTTTTGACTACCTTGACACTATTTAAAAAAAACTGATAAATTTTAATAATTACTATAAAGTAATCAGTTGGCAAGTGGTTTTCTTTTACTGATCTTGAAATTACATTGGCAATGGAACACAAATTAAAACAGTAACTTGCTTGCCCCTGATAGGAACCACTTCAGGAATATTCTGCCTCTAGGATATACCAGCCTTCTATTTCTGTGCCATAATAGAGTTTACAGGAATTTTACCTGATTCATCATTCTGTAGGATATCATACTATTCCACTATATTGTTAATATCATGTTGACAGAATCTAAAGCTGTAACAGTGACACCAATTAATACACATTGTTTACTACTGCCAATTCTCAGCATAAATCTTACAAAAGAGTCACGATTATATTTTTTATTTTATAATAGAGGAGAGTCACAGCACTCTTAATTTGCCCCCAGTCGCAGCTAAGGAGAAGCTAAGTGGGATTTAGCCCCAGATAGTCTGAAACCAAGCTAGACACTTTCTCCCTGTGATAACTAATAGTGGAAGCATGGTTAGCAAACTCTCTTCATGCCTTGAAAAATACACACATGAGGGAAAAAGGAAGATATATTTCTTGAAAATGTAAGTACTCTCAGTGGTCTAGTGATGTGTACTGCTTTTTTGTTGCTGTGTGACAAATTACTACAAACCCAGAAGCTTAAAACAACACACATATATGATGTAACCATTTCCATGGGTCAGAAGTCTGGGAACGGCTTTTCTGGGTCTTCTACTTGAAAGCTTATCAGGGTGAAATGAAGATGTCTAGACAGTATGTCATTTTCATCAGAACCTCAGGGTCCTCTTCCAAACTCACTGGTTTTCAGAAGAAATCATCTCCTTATATATAATTGATGTTTCTGTTTTTTTGCTGGATATTACTGTTAATAGATCCTAGAGGCAACCTGTAGTTCTTTGCCACATGGCCCCCATTAGCAGTTCACAACCTGGCTACTGCTTTCCTTAAGACTATAAGGAAAATATCTCTCAGACTGTTTCTCTGTATTCAGCCAGAGAAAACTACTTTTAAATGTCTCATCTGATTAGATTATGCTCACATTTTTGCCACAGAATGACAGTGATATCTCAGACTTACAGTTTCCGTCCACAGAAACAGCTGAAAATCTTGATGGCAGATCAATACCATGAGGAACACACTGATAAGAGTATAATAGCAAGTAGAAGAGATCAATATGGTGAAGTAGGAGGACTTGGAGCTCACCTCCCCCCAATAACACATAAAAAATGGATTTACATAGACACATTACTATTATAAAGTAGAAAACAAACAAGTACCTACTGTATTGCACTGCCCCAGCTGTCTGGTCCAGCACCAAGAAGATGAATGCCCATACGTGATCTGAAAACCAGTGGAATTAACCTGAGGGTAATAAGAAACCTAGACTCCACTCATGAAAAGCATGCATACACTTGCTCACTCCTTAAAGGAAGTAGACTAAAACTGCCCAGGACTCTGTCTAGTTTATAGAGATCCCCCTGGAGTGCCCTCTCTGTCTCCATTTGCTCTATGACACTAGGGTTAGGACTGCCGCAGCCAATAGGAAGGCTCTGTTATGGACAGAGCCAGCTCAGATCTGGAAGCATATCTGAAAGGGGTGTGGTGAGCCATTACCGGCACCTACAGAAACAGCACATGTAGAGTGGCCCAGCACACTGACTAGGGCTGGGACTTCCAAAGCCTACATCCTAATACACAGAGAGTCCAATCCAGCCCCTCTTGCACCAGGGCTCTTCTCCTCTGGGTGTGAGGGTTTTCGTAATGAGAGCCAGGAGATCACACTCTTAGAGTGAAAGTCAACTCACACCTAACCCTCAAGTCTTCTGCATCAGCAACTTGGGATATACTCCCAGTAGGGTGGTGTTGGTCAATGAGCAGAGGAGAAGCCATGGCTGACACCTGGATCTGGCTCTATCCCCTCCACCTCCAGCCCCACCTCTTGCCAAGGTGATAGTGGCCAGCACATAGTGGCGAAGATGTGACTCCTAAGCATAAGAATCCTGATCAAAGTCTTTGAGCAAATATAGATTATATAGGAAGGCTCTCACCCAAGGACACCACTCCAAGACTAGAATAGGTAACTGTTTCACCTGACTTAATAGGGACAGAGATAGTTAAGGGAAATAGGAAGACAGACTAATTTGCTTCAATTGAAAGAATAAAAAAAAAGTCCTGAGACAACAATTAATGAAAGAGAAGTGAAAATTAGCTAAATAATGCAACAAAGCATTATAAATAAGGGAAAATTAGAATAATTAGACATTTAAATATTTAGAAATATATATTAAATATTTAGAAATCTAAATAATTAGAAATTAGGGAAAACAGTAGGTGAACACAGCAGGAATTAAGAAAAAGAGAGAACTAAAAACAGAAAAATGAACTAGTCAGTATTAAAGAAAACAATCACTTGAATGTAGAAGACTAAGCACAAGGCAATCAATGTGAAACATCATATTAACATTTTGAAGAATAAAAACCACATGATCATCTCAAAAGATGCAGAAAAGGGCTTTTGACAAAATTCAATATTCATTTATGATGAAAACTCCACTGCAAGTGGGCACAAAGGGAACATATCTCAACATAATAAAGGCCATATATGATAAGCTCACAGCTAATGACATACTCAATGGTGAAAAGCTGAAAGCACTTCCTCTAAGGTCAAGAATAAGACAAGGATTCTGAATTTCACAATTTTATTTAATATAGTATTAGACATTCTAGCCACAGCAATGAGATAAGAAAAATAAAAATAAATGAAATCACAATTGAAAAGGAAAATATAAAACTGTCACTGTTTGCAGAAGATATATAAGATACATAGGAAATCCTGAAGATGCTACCAAAAAAATTGAGCTTATCAATGAATTCAGTAAATTTTCAGGACACAGAATTAACATACAGAAGTCTGTTGCTTTTCTATGCATTAATAATTAACTATTAGAGAAAGCAAGAAAACAATCCTATTTAAAATCCCAACAAAAAAATAAAATACCTAGGAATAAATTTCATCAAAAAAAGTGAAAACTATGCACTGAAAACTAAAAAATACTGATTAAGGAAGCTGAGGATGATAAAAAGAAATGGGAAGGTATTATATATTCATAGATTGGAAATTACATCGTTAAAAACACCATATTATCCAAAACAATTTACAGATTTAATGCAATTCCTATCAAAATATCTTAGACATTTTTCATTGAACTAGAACATATAAACCTAAAACTTCTATGGAATCACAAATGACCTAGAATTGCTAAAGTAATCTTGTGAAAAAATAACAAAGATGGAGGTAATATGCTCTCTGACTTCAGACTATACTATAAAGCTAGCAATGGCACCCCACTCCAGTACTCTTGCCTGGAAAATCTCATGGATGGAGGAGACTGGCAGGCCGTGGTCCATGGGGTCGCTGAGGGTAGGACATGACTGAGCGACTTCACATAAAGCTATGACAGTCTAAATACAGTATTCAGTCAAATGCTAAAATAGTCAAAACAGCATTACCTTGGCACAAAAACAGACACACAGATGAACAGAACAGAATAGAGAACGCAGAAATAAATCAAGATACTTACAGTCAATTAATCTATGACAAAGGAGGTAATTATAAACAAAGGGGAAAAGACAATCTCTTCAGTAAGTGTTAAAGTAGAAAAACTGGACAGCTACATGTAAAATGAAATTAAAACATGTTCTCACCCTGTATAGGACTTCCCCTGTGGCTCAGATGGTAAAGTGTCTGTCTACAATGTGGGAGACCTGGGTTCGATCCCTGGGTCAGGAAGATTCCCTGGAGAAGGAAAAGGCAAACCACTCCAGTACTCTTGCCTAGAAAATCCCATGGATGGAAGAGCTTGGTGCAGGCTACTGTCCATGGGATCACAAAGAGTCGGGCACAACTGAGCGACTTCACTTCACTTCACTTCTTCTCACATTATATACAAAAATAAACTCAAGATGGATTAAAGAGCTAAAATCATAATCATAAACCTCCTGGAACATGAGTGGACTGCTCTGACATAAATTACAGGAATATTTTTAGACCTGTCTCCTAAGGCAAAAGAAAAAAGAAAGCAAAAATAAACAAATGGGACATCATTAAGATTAAAAGGTTTGCACAGCAAAAGTAACCATCAACAAAACAAAAAACCAGTCTACTGAATGTGAGAAAATATTTGCAAATGATATAACTGATAAGGAGTTAATAACCAAGATACATAAGCAGCTCATAAAACTCAACAGCAAAAAACAAACAACTCAATTTAAAAAGTGAAGACGTGAATAGTCTTTTTTCAAAAAGGCCAGCAGACATGAGAAGAGATGCTCAACATTGCTAAATTTTCAGAGAAATGGAAATCAAAATCACAATGAGGTATTACCTCATATCTTTCAAAATGGCTATCATTAAAATGTCTACAAATAACAAATTTTGGCAAGGTTGTGGAGACAAAGAAAGCCTTGTATACTGTTGGTAGGAATGTAAATTGTTTCAGCCAATATAGAAAACAGTACAGAGTTTCCTCAAATACTAAAAATAAAATTATCTTATGATCTAGCAATTCTACTTTGGAGCCTATGTCTGAAGAAAACGAAAACATTAATTGAAAAAGATAATTGCATCTCAAAGTTAATAGTAGTCTTGTTTAAATAAGATTTCTTTATAAGACTCCAAAGATATGGAAACAACTGAAGTGTCCACCAACAGATGAATGGATAAAGTTGTGGTGATATATACAATGGAATATTACTCAATCATAAAAAATGAAATTCTGCCATTTGAAACAAGATGGATGGACCTAGATGTTATGGTGAATAAGTCAGACAGAGAAAGAAAAATGCTGTTATCACTTATGTGTAGAATCTAAAAAATGAAATGAATGTAGTAAAACAGAAACAGACTCACAGGTATTAAAAAAAAAAAAAAACAGATTGGTGGTTACCAGTGGGTAGAGGAAAGGTAGAGGATTCAGAACTACAAACTTCTATATATAAAATGGATAGGCTACATGATGCATTGTAAAGCACAAAGAAATATAGCCATTATTTTGTGGTGATTTCAAATGGAGTAAAAGCTATACAAATGCTCAGGTGCCATGTTGTATACCTGAAACTAAGATGCTATATATCAACTATATTTCTCTTAAAGGAAGAATCATTGCAAGTAATACTGAGACTTTTATTTTTAAAATATCTCCTTAATAAGAATATTTTTAATTTAATAAGAGATATTTAGAAACAAAATGAAAGCAAAAACAATACTTTGACCTATCAGAAGAACTTAGTATGTGTATTTGGGATAATAAGTAACTTGTGGATATACATTTATACGGTGTTCTCAGTGTTTTTTGATCTGTCTAACTGTAAATTTAGGCATGCCCAAGTACTCCAATATTATGTGGTAGCAATATATATGGAACATGACCCAACATGACACAAAGGAGCAAGTGAGTAATGTAAATAGGTTTCTTGTACTTTCATGGTACCATATCCTGTTAGAATATCTTTCCTCCCTCAAACTAAAAGTGATTATCAATAACTAGATGATGAAGAATTAAAACTTGCAAATATAATACATAATGTTGTATGTTTCTATTATGTATATTAGCACTATCTACAGTCAGGCAACTACCACTCTTGGGAGTGGCTGTGACCATGAATGGAGAAGGGAAATTCTTACAAGAGGCAGAACGCTGAACTCTATATTCACTAGGTCTAGATGAAGTCATGTCAAGGGTAAAAATCAATGTTGACTCCGAGGTAACGGTTTGGTTGGATAACTTGAATAGAAAATGATTAAATAATGGGTCACTGAATACAATATGGATGAATATCACAAAGACACTGTTGAATTAAACAAGTCAGGCATGAATGGGAAGCTGCTATTTGATTCAATTTATATAAGGTTCAAAACCATGCAAAACCAAGCTATGGCAACAGGAATCAGATGGGTTATTACTTTTATGTTTATAGAGACTAGAAGAAAGCATACTAGGTGTCTTCTAAAATATGTGTAATATTTTATTTCTTGATCTCATCACTGTCTGTGCAGATGTGTCCAGTTTGTGAAAATGTATTGAGCTGTGCCCAGATGGTCTGTATAGTATCCTAAATGTATGTTATTATTAAATAAAAAGTCAAATAATTTAAATAAATAATTTATTTTATAAACAAACCTATTAGTTGGAACTCTAGGAATGGGCCCAGAACATTAAAATGTATTTGTCCCTAATGTAGAAAAGATACACTAAAAATCAGGTATATAAGATAATAGAATTCTAAGATATCAGCTGAATGTTTTCCCAGGTAGCCCACAACTTGCATAATGAATTCACAATTAAACAGTACATGATGGCAGGGAGGAACTTTAAAAATATAGTTTTCCTCTTCTCAAGGTGATCTCAGTTCAGTTCAATCGCTCAGTCGTGTCCGACTCTTTGTGACCCCATGAATCACAGCACACTAGGCCTCCCTGTCTATCACCAACTTCCGGAGTTCACTCAAACTCATGTCAATCAAGTCAGTGATGCCATCCAGTCATCTAATCCTCTGTTGTCCCCTTCTCCTCCTGCCCCTAATCCCTCCCAGCATTAGGATCTTTTCCAATGAGTCAACTCTTTGCACGAGGTGGCAAACTACTGGAGTTTCAGCTTTAGTATCATTCCCTTCAAATAAATCCCAGGGTTGATCTCCTTCAGAATGGACTGGTTGGATCTCCTTACAGTCCAAGGGACTGTCAAGAGTCTTGAGTCTTCTCCAACATCACAGTCCAAAAGCATCAATTCTTCAGCACTCAGCTTTCTTCACATTCCAACAATCACATACATACATGACTACTGGAAAAACCATAACCTTGACTTGATCTAGCACAGATAATTATAAAGGTGCAATTTCTAGCAAAAATACATAATTATCATTTCTCAGTACAGCTAGCCAGAAACAAGGTGGCTTCAAGATATTTACATTAGAATTTTTCCCTGGGTGAGGAATATGGTAAAGAATTTTCTTTAACAGACAGAAATTTATTCAAGATGTGGATTTTCTTTTCAGACTAGTTGTTCTTGGTCAGGGACCACTAACCTTTGATTACTTAAAAATGCCTCATAAATTAACATACTATTCAACATGCCCCGCCTCCATTAAGAATTTTTCCTGAAGTAAAAGAAATAATGCATTGATAACCATTAATTTTGCTGCACCAATGACAGAAGCAATTGATTAAAAAAAAAAAAGAATAATGCAGATTCAGCTCTAGCTCCGAGAGAGAGAACATCCCATGAAGTTGGCTTTTCTGCACAATTATCATATATATATAACTTAAACTCATGACAATATATGTTGCTTTCCTTTCTTTCGCCACAATGCTGTGTCTTTGAACAGATGAATCCAGAAAAAAAAGGGTAGAAGGCGGCTTTGGTACTTCCTACTCTTACACCTAACATTACACCCCAAAATCTTGCTTTCTGCACAGTAGAATGATGGATTGTGGTGTAACAGTTTTATTTATCCACCAAAGCAATATTTCTATAAGCCAAGCTTCTTGACACCCCTAGTGATAGAACAGGGTTCCATTTTTGCTAGAATGATTGGCCTGGTTTACAAGATAAAGGGGAGATATTGCTACAGAAACATGGGTAGAATCCAAGGAATAGCTCAGGATGTTTCCATGCACTAACATGCCTAGTAATAAATGGTAAATAAGACAACATGATAGAATAACAGAACCCTTGGAGGCTCAAATATCAAGGAACAGATGATTCAGTTCAACTCACAAAATAAAAAATAAAGAAATATGAGCTGAGAATATTATGGGTAAAGATAAAAATATATGGAATAGAAATTGGGAAAAAAATCATGGATAAATTTATTTTTCATGGTCATTTGCAGCACTGCTTACTCTATTATATTTCCTTTCTATATTTCCTTTCTCTCTTCTGCTTCTGTCCACTACTGAGTGTTTAGTACCGTGGCTAATTTGTCCCATAAATCACGGAACACTGAGATGCCATGATGAAAGAACAACAGAAGACACATACATAACCCAGAAAACACAGGTATCATCTTTAGAAACAATAGCCAAAAATAACTTTTGGTTTTCTCCTACTGTAAATGAAATATTTTTCAGTTGTATGTGAGGCAAATACATTATATAAAAAAGGAACATTTCAGGAATTGTATATATAGAAAAAGATGTAGGTTAGTAGTTGCAAATGACTTTGGACAGGTAGAGGAGATATGATAATTTCTATCAATCACTGATTTCTATTGATTTCTATCATTTCTATGATTCAAAAACAATATGATTTGTTTTTGCTTGCCTATTACCCCTTCTCTTAAGAATGGATCCCAGGGTATATAATGCAGGCTGACTTAAATCAAATATCTCAAGACCTGACACTCAAATAATATTTATTCTTACGAATATTAATCTATAATGGAGAGGTTAGGGTTTATTAACCTACATTATTTTAAGGCTGCATCCTGGAGAGAATGCCTTGAACTCCTGCCAGTCCCACTGTTGCCTTGATTTGTTTCCTCAGACTGGAATGTTTAGCTTTAGTTACTTTACTCTCCTTTATAAAAAATTATTTGTTTATTTATTTAAGTTAGCTGAATCTGAGTCTTTCTTTGGTAGTTGTCAATATTGCAACTAAAGAATATAAGAGCTACCAAAATAGAGTAGCATCCACAGAAATTTGAGTTTAGCATTTTCAACCAACACTTTTAACAAAAATTAGTTTTTCAAATATTTAGAAGGGCAAAAAAAATCAAGTATACAACTCTCTTTGTAAGGTTTTTTTTTATGTTTCATTGGAAGATAAATTAAAATTTGATGTTACTGAGAGCAGTCATTATGTTGGGGAAATTTTGGTCATGAACACTGAAAATAATTGAGAAGACTGAAATAAACACAGAATTTCAGATTCAAACTATAATTTTACTACAGTTATTGAGCGAGTAAATGCTACTTTACCACCAGCTTTCCATTTCCCCAAAGCAGTGGGTAGAAAAGTAAGGTGATTATTTTAATTAAACAGACTAATGTCAAGATGAAAGGATCATTAATATTGCTATGACAGAGGAATGATGGACTACTTTGTGCATAACAGTTCTTATTTAGGAGTAAAGAAAATCTTTCTAAAGACCTAGCACAGTTCCAGTCACACAATGGATGCTCATTAAATATTTTCTGATTGTGTAAATGAAAGAATTAATACAAATTAAGCCTTATAGGACTTTCTTTGATGTGACATAATCAAAAATATCTGAAACAAAAGATTAATTTTATCATCTAAGGAAAACAATATCAAAAGGAAAATATAAATTTGTAAGATAAATAATAGTACTGAGAAAATAGTCATAAGCATATTTGAGAAAATATCTTCAAGAATACATGATTATATAATATTTTCCCATTTCAGACATTCGCTGGTAAACAGGAAGTGTATTTTGTGTTATATTAAAAAAAAGAAAAGACTGACAGACATATTGGAAAGTATTTTATGTTCTCTGATGTTCTTTCTATCAGTGTCAAAATAAGGAAATGCAAATTAAGCCAACAATGACATTGCCATTTTAAAACACTTTTTACAATAAAATCTCGAATGATGATAACTAAAGGACAACGTTGTTTAAAAGAATTTGAAAATTTTAAGAATCCTTTTTTATTCCTCACTCCTAGGTCTCTCCTTTAAACAGTAGTAGTAGTGAAAGTGAAAGTCACTCAGTCATGTCCAACTCTTGTGACCCCATAGACTGTAGCCCTCAAGGTTCCTCTGTCCATGGGATTCTAAAGGCAAGAATATTGGACAGTAGTTAAATAGAATTCATTCTGCCATTCTCTCTAATCTCTACTTTTCTCCAATGTCCACAGCTGCCACTTCAGGTTAGTTTTAACATCATAGGTACCTAAATTCCCACAATTACCTTCTATTTTGTCCTTCAGGCCCCAGTCTTATTTCCCTTAATGCATTCTCTTCATTCAGCCACAAAGCAATTTTGATCATGTCACTCCTCTGTTTAAAACTATTGTTATAGCCATCTCTTTGCCCTTACTTAAAGTCAAATTGATTAATATGTTTTCAAGACACTTCATTTACTTTTATGTTGCTGTTCAATTACTTATCCAACTTAATTTTCCCTTTTCCCTGTCCTTCAACTCCATCTCCCATTCTATAGCTGCAGAATCTAAGTCCAGGCAGCTCAACCTTCCATGTGCCCATGTTCTCACTTACATCTTAACCTTGGCCTAGGTATTCTCTTCCCAAAACATGCTTCCTTTCATGTGACTAACCTCCAAGCATCCTAGACATGGACTCAGTTTTGATAGCAATCACTCTCTCACTACAGGTAGTTTTTGCAGAAACTTATAATTACCCAGTCACAGCATTGCAATGCAGACAGGCAGTTGTTTTTTCCAAATGAAGTTTGCTCATTTGGGTATCTGAAGTACAACTCTACTTGATTATTGAAAAAAATCAGTCAATCAAAATTGATTGAATGTGGAATACTTGGCACAATATTATTAATTTTAGAACCCTATCTAAAATATATAATTCCAAGAGTAGAAAATAAAGGTACATAATAGTGTTACTGTAAATACAAGTTTACAAGTATAAATATAGGATAAATATAAACATTCTACAAGTTTAAATATAGGATATTAGGTAAATGCATTAGGACAGCTCTAGTCACTTGCTATTTGTGTTTACTTTCAAAATTTATTCTCCTGAAAACATTTTTCCCTTTTCTCCATCATGGTTTATTGGACTAAGCCCCCCTCTTAAAGAGTGGACCTTCATCAGCTTAAACTAATCAGCATATTCCATTCTTCTTAAACCAGTAATTAGCTCACAAATTAACTAAGAAGCCATCTAGAGCCAATATAGCTCTGAAAGATAATTACTAGGGCTTCAGAAGAAGGAAAAGTCATTTTCCTTTTCTACTAGTCAGGATTGAATGCTGTTATAGTTAAAAGATATGAGGTCTGATAGAGACATTTTTAATTAAAATTTTAATAAGATAATTGTAGGTTCATATGCATATATACGAAATAATAGATCCCATGTGTCTTAGCAATAACAAAGTATCATATGCTGGGTGCTTATAAACAAAAGAAATTTATTTGTCACAGTTCTAAAAGCTGAAGCTCAAGATTAAGGTGGCAGCACAGTTCTGGTGAGACTCCTCTATCAGTTTGCAGACTGCCACCTTCTGGTTTTATCCTCATGTGACAAAAGCAGAGACAGGAAACAAGCTCTCTTGTGACTCTTACAAAGCACTAACCCCATTCACTAGAGCCCCACCCTCATGACCTAATTCTATTACCTCCCCAAAGCCTCATCTCCTAATACCATCACATGGGAATTAGAATTTCAACATACAAATTTGATGGGGTGGACACAAACATTCAGTTCATAACACTGCATCTCTTTTATCTAATTTCCCTCAATATCTTACAAAAAGACCATATCACAACCAAGAAATTGATATCAGTTGCATTTTACAAAGCTTTTTGACATCCTTTTATATCATACCAACTTCCCTCTTATCCAAGCACTCTGACACCAACCCTGACCCCTGGCAACCATTAACTAAAATGCTCTCCATTTCTATAATTTTGTCAACCTAAGAATTATATAAATTGAATCATAAAGTTTATAACCTTTTAGATTGGTCTTTCCACAGCATAATTCTGTGAAGATTCATTAAGTTCCTGCATTTATCAGCAGTCCATTCATTTTTATTGGTGAATACTATTCCTTGTTATAGATTTACCATAGTTTGTGTTATATATTCACCCATTAAAGGACATCTGAGGTGGTTGTACTCTATGGCTGTTTTGACATATACACACTACTATATATAAAATGGATAACTAGTAAGAACTGACTGTATAGCACAGTGAATTTTACAATACTCAGTAATGACTTGCATGGAAAAGGATTTTAAAAAGAGTGATGTGTATCTGATTCACTTTGCTGTACAGTAGAAACTAACACAACATTGTAAATTAAATATACTCCAATAAAAGAAATTAAAAATAAACTAAGGCTACTATATATATTCAAATGCAAGCTTCTGGATGAACATAATTTTTTTTTTTTATTTCTCTGGCATTATGCCGAAAAGTACAATTGCTGATTTTTTATGGTAGTAACATAGTTAAAGAAACTGCCAAACTGTTTTTCAGAGTGGCCATATCATTTTATGTTTCTACTAGCAATGTGTGAATAATCAATTTTCTTTGCACCTTAACAGCATTTAGTATTGACACTATTTTATATCTTAGCCTTTCTATAAAGGTACCATCTCTGGGGTCGCACAGGGTCTGACACAACTGAAGTGACTTGGCAGCAGCAGCAGCAGTGCTATCTTACTGAAATTTTAATTTATGTTTCCCTGTTAGCTTATGATCTCATGCATCTCTTCTTTTGGTTACTTACCATTTATATTATTTTTAGTGAAATGTCTTCTGCCTATTTTCTATTTGGATTCCTCTTTCATTTTTCTTGCTGCTTCCTTGCTTTCCTTCATTCTTTATACTATTGAGTTGAACACTGTATATTTTCTAGATACTAGTCTTTTTTTAGATAAGTGGTTTGCAAATATTTTCTCCCAGGGCCTAATTTGTGATTTCATATAGGGTCTTCCACAGAGCAGATCATTTAATTTTGATGAAGCAGTTCAGTTCTGTTCAGTCGCTCAGTCGTGTCCGACTCTTTGCAACCCCATGAATTGCAGCACGCCAGGCCTCCCTGTCCATCACCAACTCCCGGAGTTCACTCAGACTCATGTCCATTGAGTCCGTGAACCATCCAGCCATCTCATCCTCGGTCGTCCCCTTCTCCTCCTGTCCCCAACCCCTCCTAGCATCAGGGTCTTTTCCAATGAGTCAACTCTTCACATGAGGTGGCCAAAGTACTAGAGTTTCAGCTTTAGCATCATTCCTTCCAAAGAACACCCAGGGCTGATCTCCTTGCAGTACAAAGGACTCTCAAGAGTCTTCTCCAACACCACAGTTCAAAAGCATCGATTCTTTGGCACTCAGCTTTCTTCACAGTCCAACTCTCATATCCATACATCACCACTGGGAAAACCATAGCCTTGACTAGACAGACCTTTGTTGGCAAAGTAATGTCTCTGCTTTTCAACATGCTATCTAGGTTGGTCATAACTTTTCTTCCAAGGAATAAGCATCTTTTAACTTCATGGCTGCAGTCACCATTTCTACAGTGATTTTGGAGCCCAAATATGTAAAATATATAGTCAGTGGGAATTTTCTTTATGACACAAGGAACTCAAACAGGGGCTCTGTATCAACCTAGAGGGGTGGGATGGGAAGAGAGATGAGAGGGAGATATAAGAGGGAGGGAACATATGTATACTTATGGCTGATTCATGTTGATGTTTGACAGAAAAGAAAAACATTCTGTAAAGTAATTATCCTTCAATTAAAAAATAAACAAAAACATTTCAGTTGATAATTTTTTAAATTCCTATTTAACCTAAATAAAGTGCCAATTTTAAAACTGTATTAAACTTTACTTAAGTCCATTTAAAAATGATTTTAAAAATCCCTTTCCTCCCTTTCATTTTAATGTATTTGCCTCAAATGTAATCTTTTCTGATCGTAGTTTGTGTTGCCATCTCTGCTTACTGCTTTTTGTTTTCTTGTTTGTGATTTTTAATTCTTTAAAGACATGCTTTAAAAATTTAAACAAGTTTTTTCTGTAGTATAAGTAGTTTTATCAGCTCATACCCTGAAAATGCCAATCGTACCTTATTGGAAGACTACAGAAATTTTTGACCATGTAACATTTAAATAAAAACACCTTAGTTAAAAAAAAAAAAAGGTTTCCTTTTCTGTGATATATATTAACATAATTTTAAATAAAAAGAGACATTTCATGAATGTCAGCTTTTTCCTAAAAATATATTGAAAAAAAAAAAAAAACAGAACATATACTGGCATTATATGTTATTATTGGTACTGATAGAAATAGATGCCATAGCAATGTAAAATGACCTGTTTATTATTTTCCTCACTGGATATAACAGTAGTTGTTTTATTCTAACATAACAGAACAATCATTCGTGGAAGGCATCCAGCAAAAAAGTAACAATAGGACATTATTCATCCAACATGCATAATTTTCTGTTTTTATTTAGTACAATAGATTTAATTTAAAGGAGAGTGAATGAATGAAATACTTTGTCTTCTAAATATTTCAAGCTCATAGTCTTAGAGCTTTGAGTTTTTTTGTTTTTTAAGATGATAAAGTGTCTCCTGAAATGTTCCATAAAGAACACTGTCAGCCAAAATTTTCCAGAAAGATTTAAATGTAATATACTTTTATTGAGATGGATTTTAAATGTTGAAAAACTCTTAAGTAAAAAATGAAAACAAAATGAACAGTAAAATTCTATTCAAATTTAAAGGGTCAGATGTCACCTACAAATTCTGTGGTGTAGGATCCATTAGGTGACATAACATGGGGATGAGGAAAAGGGCATTTAAGAATATAATCTCATTTTCATAAGTAAAGCAATGAAAGTTTAGAAGATTTTTCATCCCACATAGAGTTAGCTTGGTATAGAAGTAATATTCAAACTTGTATCTGTCCAGGTCTATAGCCTGTGATTTGAAAAGCCATACTGTACTTCCCAACAATGCTCACACACATAGTGATTCTATTATCATAGTTGACTAAAAAATCACATCCATGTTACTTTATAACTTATTACTATATTATTTAGAGAAACTCAGTGGTTAGCTAACAACTTCCAGGAGCATTTAATTATCCTGGAATGTCTACTTGAAATTCAAAGCAAGTAAGTAATTAAATGTTTCTAGGAAAAAAATTAAACCATTAAAGTAAAATCTCTAAGATTGCTATGTCTAGCCAGTGCATGTGGACACAATGCTGGGTCACAGGCAAAGGACCAGCAAGAAAACAGGGTCTTGGAAGCATCCTCCTACCTAGGCTTTACTTTTTGTTGCTGTACGAAAGGGAAATAGAGATGCTTTGTACGGGAGACACCTATGTGGTAGGGAGGACGCTCAAAGCCATTTGGGAAACTGGCTATTTACCACACAGGTAGGAAATTTTAATACTTTAATAAATGGTATGCCTGTATTAAAAGCATGCTGAATCTGTATCATCCTGGTTCTAGGTGTGATGAGATGTGCTGAGACACTGACCCATGCAGCCGGTTGTGGTGGTCGAGAAGGCCAGGTAAGGTTACCTCACTGAACCATACTAATGCTGTTTTCTATCTCTCTTCTAGTGTCATAAACTGTGGAGCACTTTTCTAGTAGAGCTATATATCATCCACTTAACTTTAAAGAATCCACTTACTTTAAAGAATCATCTTTTAAAATAAAGTAACATGCTTTCTTATGTTTATCTATATTTGTGGTGTTGTTGCTGTTATTATTCATTAATAATGTTAACTGGAAAAGGGCCCATTGAGGCAAAAAGTTCAGATTCAAAATCTGGTTTCCATGGTAAACTGCGAATGTGGAATATAATCCTAATTTCTTTTAGAGCCACAAGTTGCCTTAGAAGTAAAATTATGAGATGGGAAGATATTTGTTCATCCAATTAAGTGTAGAGTCATTGCTAATCTTTAAAATACTCTCTATGAAATAAAAACTTACATATTTAGAAATTATAGCTAAAGGTAAGAGAGGCATATGAAGAAACTTTTTAAAATCTTACATTGAAAAGTGGCTTCAAATCCATTCTCTCTATGTCTGTGTCTCTAGAGTAACACTGAAATATACACACTGCATACTCAGTTGCTTCAGTCGTGTCTTACTCTTTGTGACCCTATGGACCCTATAGCCCATGGCTTCTCTGACCATGGAATTTCCCAAGCAAGAATACTGAAAGCAAGAAAAGTGCAGTCACTCAGTCCTGTCCAACTCTTTGCAACTCCATGGACTGTAGCCTATCAGGTTCCTCTATCTATGGGATTTTCCAGGTAGGAATACTGGAGTGGGTTGCCATTTTCTTCTCCAGGAGATCTTCCTGACCCTGGGAGTGAACCTGGGTCTCCCACATTGTAGACAGGCACTTCACCGTCTGAGCCATCAGGGAAGTCAAGAATACTAAAGTGGGTTGCTACTTCCTCCTCCAGGGGGTTTTCCTTATCCAGGGATGGAACCAGCTGTCTGCTGCATTATAATATGTGGATTCTTTACAGCTTAGCCACCAGGGGAGCCTAAGTTTTAGTCGTTCCGTCATGCCAGACTCTTTGCGACCCTGTGGATTGCAGCCCACCAGACTCCTCTGTCCGTAAGATTTTTTCAGGAAAGGATACTGGAGTGGGTTGCCATTTCATGTGTAAAGTAGATAGCTAATGACAAGCAGCCATATAGCACAGGGAGTTGAGTTTGGTCTCTGAAATGACCTAGAGGGGTGGAATGGCAGGGAGGGTGGGATAACGACTCAAGAGGAAGTGTTTATATTTATACTTAAGGCTGATTTATATAACTGTAGGGAAGAAATGAACACAACATTGCAAAACAATTATCCTTCAGTTTAAAAAAAAAAAGCAACTTAAAAAGTGTCAGGAGGTCAGCTGGATTATATTTGAAGAAGAAAATTAAGAAACCAGGATGCTGGAATCAAGCATATCTCACATGTGAATTCAACTTTGAACACATATTCCCCTGAGCAACAAAGTTCATATAATAGCTGATTTACTTAGAAATAAACTGATAACAAAGAGTACACACCTGTTGCTGTTTGGGCCGACAGTCTAGGCCAGTCGCTTGGCCTGCCTTTTGTGGGTCCCTAAATGGGAATTCTTAAAAAGAAAGGGGCTAGCTTTGTGTTCAGAAACTAAGATGGTGCCTAGCGGAAGAGATGGGGGGCGTGGTCCATGTTGTCTGTCAAAGTTTTTGATTGGCTCTCTTGATTTCCGTGCACGTAAACAGCGCGTGATCACCATAGACTCCTGTTATAATGAAGGTGCATGATTTGACCTTTAACGTGATTGGTGCAACTATGGAAAGTTCCTCCTAAAACCCCCCTGCTTGTCTATATAAGCTGGGAGCTTGCAACAATAAAGTGGAACTGCTCAGACAGAACCCCTGTCGCGTCTGATTGTCTCTCGCTTGCCGGGGGGCTGGGTTGGTGGATAGCAGACTCACCTTTCCTCGGGACCTCTCGGCTTTGCTGAGGGAAGTTCCACTGCCTCTCTCTTTCTGGGGAGTGCCCCCTGCAGCCTTTCACAGGATGGAGGGCTCCCTTGCCCAGCCGGCCCTTGCTGTCTCCTTCCATGCCGCCATGAATCTGGTGGCCCACCCAGGCCAAGCCAGTGCCCTGTGGCTGTAACACCTTCCACTGCAGGTATACTGGCCCCTTGGAGAAGGTTGCCTTAGTGATTGGCAGGCCACTGTGTTTGTTCCCATAATGCAGTGTGGTACTGGTGCTGCACATGTGCATCCTTAAAGCAAACCCTTTGAGGCAGTGGCATTGTTTTTACCCCAATCCAGGGTTCACGGCTCAAGCTGTCAAGTCAAAGCACACAACTAAGACAAAGAGCTGGAGAAGGAAGGATTTATTACTTGCAGTAAGTAAGGAGAACACGCGGGATCTTTCCTAAAGCAGTGTCTCCTGGAATAGCAAAATTGTGGACGTTTTAAGCTAAAGGTACATGCGTGTTTGTGAAGGGGCTTGAGGTGAGGAGAATTCGACACAGAATTGGGACAGAAGTTGACAGAGTCCAAGCTTTAGTCCATTGAGTGAGGAGGGTCAGAAAAGTCTTCACCATCTTCTCTTAAGTTCTGGTTGATCCGGTGGTTGAGAGCTTCAGGGGTTTTAAATCCAGCAAATATGTCAATAAAGTGTTTCAGGCTAAAACGGAACTAGGGGTCCTTATAACTTAGTATCTTTCCTATTGTTACTTCTCTTGCCTGATGAAATTATTTTTATTGTTTTCTTAAAATCATTATCATAGGACCTGTTCAAGGGCAAGCATTGTGTCCGGGTTTGGATCACGAATGTAATTGCTTACCTCGAAAAGTCTTCTCATTAGATCTAGTTCTTTTCCAATGGACACCCCCTACCCTACCAACGTACACTGGGGCCCCCAAAAGTGATGACTCAGCTGAAGAATGTGGGCAGAGTTCTGATGGCACCACCTTCCATGTTTGCTATTGAACAACTCCAGTGTGCAGAGCATGTAGTATTCATATAGGAAATCAACATCACCATTTGCAGTTTGCAAGTATATTTTGGTTCTTTACTTGGTTCTATGGAAGTCATAGTTGAAGACAGGTAGGAAAAGTTTATGAAAATTGTGATTGGTGATTAGCTGCCACCTGCCTAAGGTGTCTTTGGAAAGGAATAAACATCTTTATGCCTTTAGAGTCAGTCACTAGGTTAAAAAATAAAAAACGAAATAAAGTGGACTGTGTCCTCTTTTAAGCTGCCACATCCACAGCAAAAGCAATATTTGTCTGAAAATGATTTTTTATTTTTTGAAAAATGTAGCTTCAAGTCACAGTGAACATTCCTTCTAACCTATGTTTTACAAAAGTCAAATCTCCAAAAGTATGTTGGGGAACAGATACAATTAATGGTAGTGGTGGTGGTGTGGTGGTGGTTTAGTTACTAAATCATGTTCAACTCTTAATTGTTTAAAAAAAAAATCCTTAGATAAATCAATTGACTACAAAAGCATTTTTCATGAAGAGAGCCAGCTGATAATTTTGGTGGAAAATTGATCAGTTTATCTAAGAATAAATCAATTATATAATATACCAATTATATAATATACCAATTATATATAATATACCAAATATATAATAAACCAGTTATAACTGAGGATTATAACTATGGGAATAGCATCTCAGAAAGCTCTGAGAACTGTTCCACCCATCAGAAGTCAAAACGCAGTTATGAAAGTGTTTGTTTGTTTGTTTTTAACTGTCCATTAAGTGATGTACTGTTGACAATACTATTGACACAGCCTGACAAGTAGTGGGTAATGGGTCATCCTGGACTCTTATAAGATTAAACAAGAATGTTATCTTTTAAGAAGTTGTCTTGTTGGTGCTAGGAGAATGTTGCTCTTTATATTTAAATAGTATTTCTGAGGATGAGGAGGTTTGGTTGATGTATAAAGCTGATACACAATGCACAGTAGAGGAGAGAGAAGAGGCCAAAGGACAGAGGAAAAAAAAAAGTTTATGTTTAAATTGTGCTTGTCTTACCATAAGGTATGAATTTTATTTCAAAATAAATAGTGACAATCTTGGTGTGCAAAATATGGCTTCTATTCAAACTGTGCTGTGGATTGAATTGCCAAATTCAAGTAAAACTAACTGTGTTTGACTGAGTTTGGAATTCTGTGGTAATTGCAAAAGAGTTTTTCATGAGAAAAAAAAAGAAAAACTTTCCCATCTTCATGTTAGCTGTTGAAGTTCTGCAGTTCACCTGAAGGGAATATCTCAGTGCTCAGGTATCTTTAGTATTTCATCATTACCTTGCACTTGCTTATCAAGCCTTGAGCTGAAATTTTCTTCCTTTTGCCCTCATGGAGCAAATATCTGTCCACATTCCCTACAGAGTTTCCATGATGGAATCTCCCCTGTCACTTTTGTTGCTTAAGAAAAGAGCTAAGTTTAAGCCTGGGGAATGAAAATCTTTCAATTGTGTGGTGGACCTAACAATATTAGGTGTCTCACTGTGCCTGAATTCCAAACAGCCTTCTTAAATGCACTTTAAACGACATCCGCAAGTAGAGGCTGATTTAACCTTTAACAGTGAATAGTTACATAAAAAATTAAGCTAGCTAGACTATACTATATAAACTCTAAAAAGGAGATGTAATAGCTTAGAATTATCACTTGACATATTTTATTACTCCTTTCCATTCCCAATAGGTAATTACTCTATTTTAATATTAAAATTCAGGCTTATAAACGCTGTTTATAAGACAGTAAAGACTCTTTTTCTTTCTGTAATCTGTCTTCTTTGTCTTGGCAGCCAGTTCAGTCTCTCACTATGAAAAAGAGACAGACATCAGCAATATGTGGTGAAACAAGATTTAAAAAATAGAATACTCTAAAATTAAATAAGATAGTTTTAGTGTTGATTACTCATAATAACTCCAATTTTTTTGTTGAAATTCATCCAATGAATTGAAGAAGAGTTGGCTTGAAAATATAGTGTTTGAGTGTTCAATCTTAAAAATATATTTACATATTTACATGTTTCTTTCCTGTAGATTACATTGGCTGTGCCTAAATTTTACCAGTATAATTTAGCTAAACAGTGCTAAAATGATTGTGTTGTTATAAATTTATTCCTATTATAGATTGCCAGAAGTTTCTTTCATCCCTTTCTGCTGCGCCGCCACCCTCCCCGACCCCCAACCCCGCCAGTAGGTTAGATGAACTTGACAAAAATCAATCTGCTTGGTCATTGTGCAGATACTTCTTAAAAGTCTTCAAATTGGAGGGAGATAGTCTCTGCTTCTGCTAAGTCACTTCAGTCGTGTCCGACTCTGTGCGACCCCATGGACTGCAGCCTACCCGGCTCCTCCGTCCATGGGATTTTCCAGGCAAGAGTGCTGGAGTGGGTTGCCATTGCCTTCTCCAGAGATAGTCTCTGAGNTACTTCTTAAAAGTCTTCAAATTGGAGGGAGATAGTCTCTGCTTCTGCTAAGTCACTTCAGTCGTGTCCGACTCTGTGCGACCCCATGGACTGCAGCCTACCCGGCTCCTCCGTCCATGGGATTTTCCAGGCAAGAGTGCTGGAGTGGGTTGCCATTGCCTTCTCCAGAGATAGTCTCTGAGATATAAACAAAAAAAAACAACAACGAGATTTTAAACTCCAGCAATTACTAGCTATGTGGTTTCGACTGAGATAAAATCTGAACCTCATCCTTTGCATTTTAAAAATAGAAAATAAATCTTGTGCACAAAGACAATATATATATATTACATTGGATAATGTTAATGCCTTCTTCACAGAACCTCATACCTAGTACTGTATGTTTCCTACTTTTCTGTTAATGAGGGTACAAGTAAGTCTATGTCTAAGAGGGTAGCAATTTAGGGATTTTTAAGGGTGGGGTATTATGACTATCATGGTGTTGATTATATTCTGGAAGATAGTTGGAGATTAACCAGGGATATCAGCCACTTCTGATGTATGACATGGATGAAGTGCTTAGTTTTCATGTTTAGCTATGCTGTCGTTTAACGTTATCAGTTCAGTTCAATTGCTCAGTTGTGTCCGACTCTCTGCAACCTGACAGAGTGCAACACGCCAAGCCTCCTTGTCCATCACCAACTCCCAGAGCTTGCTCAAGCTCATGTCCATTGATTCAGTGATGTCATCCAACCATCTCATCCTCTGTCATCCCCTTCTCCTCGTGCCTTCAGTCTTTGCCAGCATCAGGGTCCTTTCCAGTGAGTCAGTTCTTCTCATCAGGTGGCCACAGTATTAGAGCTTCATCTTCAGCATCAGTCCTTGCGATGAACATTCAGAACTGATTTCCGTTAAGATTGACTGGTTTGATCTCTTTACAGCCCAAGGGACTCTCAAGAGTCTTCTCCAATACTACAGTTCAAAAACATCAATTACAACACTCAGTTTTGTTTATGGTCCAACTCTCACATCCATACATGGCTACTCGAAAAATCATAGCTTTTGCAAAGTAATGGCTCTGCTTTTTAATATGCTGTTTAGGTTGATCATAGCTTTTCTTCCAAGGAGCAAGCATCTTTTAATTTCATGTCTGCAGCCACCATCTGCAGTGATTTTGTAGCCCAAGAAAATAAAGTCTGTCACTGTTTTGATTGTTTCCTCATCTATTTGCCATGAAGTAATAAACCAGATGCCATGATCTTTGTTTTTTGAATGTTGAGTTTCAAGCCAGATTTTTCACTATTCTCTTTTACTTTCATCAAGAGGCTCTTTAGTTCTTCTTCACTTTCTGTCATAAGGGTGATGTTATCTGCATATCTGAAGATATTTGATATTTCTCCTGGCAATCTTGATTCCAGCTTGTGTTTCATCCAGTGTGGCATTTTGCATGATGTATTCTGCATATACATTAAATAAGCAGGGTGACAGTATACAACTTTGCCATACTCCTTTACCAATTTGGGACCAGTCCATTATTCCATGTCTGGTTTTCTTTGTTGCTTCTTGACCTGCATACAGATTTTTCGGGAGAGAGGTAAGGTAGTCTGGTATTCCCATCTCTTTAAGAATTTTTCAGTTTGTTATGATCCACACAGTCAAAGATTTTAGGTTATTCAGTGAAGCAGAAGTAGATGCTTTTCTGGAATTCTCTTGCTTTTTCTATGATCTCCATTCTGGAGAATTATGAAAATTGAAATATCTATTTCTGAATTTTTAAATTAGGGATTAAAAGGATTATTACCTTACCATAGAGTTAAATATTATTGAGTGTATTGTGACCCTTTATATTCATTAATTGATGTTATATAATCCCATTCCCATAGCAGTTAATATCCTTGAACCCATGATGAGTTTTGAAATCACTCTTATCTTTTCTTAAGTACACCTGCAATCTATGACTATGGATAATTTTTGTGTATGAACAGTTTGTTCCTTTCTATTACTGAATAGCATTTCTTTATTGATAAATGATCGTTTGTTTATCCATTCCTCAGATGAGAAGCAATATCCATTCCTCAGATATTGGTGATTTAACCAAAGCTGTAGTACAGATACAAGTATCTTTGTGAATATAGAATTTTATTTCCCTTGAATAAATATATAGCAGTAAGGTGGCTGAAAAGCATAGGAAGTGCATATGTAACTATAAGAAGCTACGATAGTTTATTCCCAACGGCTGTATCATTTTGTATATTAGCCAATTATATGTGTGCTTGTAGCTCAGTCGGTAAAGAATCTGCCTGCAAGGCAGGAGACCTGGCTTTGATTCCTAGGTGGGAAAGATCTCCTGAAGAAGGAAATGGCAACCCACTCCAGTATTCTTGCCTGGAGAATCCCATGGACGGAGGAGCCTTGCAGGCTATAGTCCATGGGTTCCCAAGAGTCGAACATGACCTAACAACTAAACCACCACCATATGTGTGCTCAGTTGCTCAATCATGTCCAAATCTTTGTGGCCCACCAGACTTTTGTCTATGGAGGATTTCCCAGGCAAGAATCCTGGAGTGTGTTGCTATTCCCTTCTCAAGGAGATCATCCTGACCCAGCGATTAAACCCATGACTCCTGCATTAACTGGCAGATTCTTTACCACTAAACACCTGTGAAGTCCAGTTATATGTGATATTTTCAGTTTTGAAATCTTTTCTAGCCCTTTGTTCTTGGTACAGTGAGTTTTTCACCCTCATTCTAAATGGATGTTAAGTGGAATTTTTGCGTGGTTGTAACTTATTTCCCTGAAGACTAATGATATTGAGCATCTTTTTATATGCTTATTTGCCATCTGTATATCTTCTCTCATGAAGTTTTTGGTCAAATGTGACATTTTTTTTCTTATTGTTGAGTTTTGAGACTTCATTATATATTCTNCGTGGTTGTAACTTATTTCCCTGAAGACTAATGATATTGAGCATCTTTTTATATGCTTATTTGCCATCTGTATATCTTCTCTCATGAAGTTTTTGGTCAAATGTGACATTTTTTTTCTTATTGTTGAGTTTTGAGACTTCATTATATATTCTAGATACAAGTCATTTATAAGATGTGATTAGGAAATATTTCTTTCTAATATGTGTTTTAATATTTTGGTTCTCTCAGATTCTTTTACAGAACACTTTCTCAGTTTTTATTTTATGTATAGTATCCTTTAGTTGTTGTACCGTAAAGCACTTTGTATTAATAAAACAAATGTCACAAAGATTTTCCTGGTGTGTTTCTGCCAGAGTTTTATAATTATGTGTTCAGCATTTAGATTTATAATCTCATTTGAATTAATTTTGTATAAAGTTTGAAGTGTAGGTATGAGAAACAGGTCGAATTTCTTTTTATTTTTTCAAATAAATGTCCAGATATTTCAGGGTTGTTTAAAATACTATCCTTTTTACTTTATTTTTTATTATTATTATTATTATTTTACTTTACTATATTGTATTGGTTTTGCCATACATCAACATGAATCCACCATGGTTGTACATGTGTTCCCCTTCCTGGACCCCCCTCCCACCTCCCTCCCCATACCATCCATCTGGGTCATCCCAGTGCACCAGCCCCAAGCATCCTGTATCCTGCATTGAACCTGGACTAGTGATTCGTTTCTTATATGATATTACACAGGATTCAATGCCATTCTCCCAAATCATCCCACCCTCTCCCTCTCCCACAGAGTTCAAAATACTCTTCTATACATGTATGTCTCTTTTGCTCTCTCACATACAGGTTTATCATTACCATCTTTCTAAATTCCATATATATGCATTAGTATACTGTATTGGTGTGTTTCTTTCTGGCTTACTTCACTCTGTATAATTGGCTCCAGTTTCATCCACCTCATTAGAACTGATTCAAATGTATTCTTTTTAATGACTGAGTGATACTTCTTTGTATATATGTTCCACAGCTTTCTTATC